>JABBWL010000064.1:0-383883 GCA_016758765.1 Suillus cothurnatus
GATTGTGTCCAATCAACCGGTTCCACAGAAGAAGCATCGCAAGGTACTGGAGTCCTAGTCCATCTTTTTTGAGCAAGGGCCACATGCTACAAGTGAACAGCATGCCTATTAGTGGCGCAAACACATGCGAAAATGCACACTGCCTACCTGAAGACACCAACGTTGTTGCCCAAAGCTCCCACAAGAATACATCGTCAGTGGGTGCGGCACCCGATAGCAGGAGTGTGAGAGGTAGGAGGGGAATAAGAATGGTCTTCTCATGCACCTGGAATGAGAAAAGGAAGAACGACATGGAACAAGTTAGGAGTGCATAGGGTAATAGCGGTAAAATTGGCGTTGGTGATGACGGTGCAGGTACTATCGAAGGAGACTGATTCACTGAGTCGTTTTGAGCAGACTTCTGCAACCGAGTCTTGTAGCCACCAAAAATGAGCGCAGCCACAGCAGGCAAGAATCCAAGAGCGGTAAGTCCAGTAGATGCTTTGATCAGAATACCTTCTCTGCTAGCGAAGATCTGTTTCCACTTCACTAGCACGTTGGTGAAGCACCAAAAGTTGGCAACTTTGTCTTCGAAGAGACCACGTCCAAACGGGAAGATGCGAGTAATAGGTGCAGCAATAGTGGACAGAGGAGAGAAGGGTGGAAGGAAGGGTGCGAACATGATGACGAACGCTAACGTTGTCGTCAGCGCTAGACACAGAAACAGGCGAGTGCTGGGAAATATTTAGTGTATTGAAAGCAGCCCTGCAGCCGTGACCAACTTACCCATGAACGAGGCCTAGATAAATGCATTTTCCGATCAAGTAAGAACCGATCGCCGGTGCGTAGTAAAGAGCCATCTGTTTGAAACCTAAACTCGAGACGAAGAGGATAGCTCCAAGGAGATCATGTCCTGCTGCAAAGGCATTAATGGCAAGTAGCGTTAAACCTGAGAGGGTATGTTGGTGAGAATCAGAAACACCACCAATGAAAGTGACTTGCCTAACATGACGGAGTTATATTGGAAATGACCAAAGTCGATCAATAGAAGCGCTGGATGGAACAGTAACGTGAGCAGCGCAGTATGCTGCTCGCAATACAACGATAAATATCTGAAGCTGTTATGACAATACATTGACGAACGTACTCGTTTCCTAGATGACCGCGTGCCCTGCCATGCGCATATAAATGTGTACAACGCCGGAATATAAATTAAGAGATCAAGGACAAGCACGGTGGCTCGCATAAATAACTTGCTTCCTCCGGTCTCTATGCCGCGAGATGCTTGTAACGTGAACCATGAAGGTTCGATTAAAGACCCACTGTAGAACAAGGTAAATGAAGACAGTATAACGGCTTCTACTTGACGGACTTACATTATTCCACATAGCCACGAAACATACGCAGTCAGAGGAGGATAGTCGAGACCCCAGTACTGCAAGTCATAAGTATACCATTCCCTGACGGGGAGATGTACGGTAAGCTCCATCCAATGTCGCTGGGCTTCATAATCGCCGAACATGGGCGGCGTATTGTAACCTGCAGAGTGACTTGAGTTTGGGGTATGCACGCAGTGATTGTGCGCACCAGAATATGTTCCGAATCCGATGCACCATTTCACCAAGGTAGATGCGGCGATAGCTGAAGGAATCACCCAGCTTTTCATATTATTCCGGTGCATCCACCTCACAAACCGCCTTCCAGCCCCAATAGTGCTTTGGTCATCCTCAGGTATTCCCATATCAGCCGTGGATGATGGGCCAGTGGCAGTTTTTTCGTGTTCCATGAGAGCGGTGAAGCTAAGTCGATTGGCCGTCCTGTTATTTGGGAACACGGAGCCGACTGAAGACGCAGAGACGGGAGAGACACCTCTGTTAAGCCATTCGTCTCCCGACGACGTGTCAACGCGAAGCCAATGAAGACTTTGTGACGTTTGCAGGAGATGTCGGCGGGGAATGGGGGCAATAATTTCCGAGTAGTCAGTTTCGGAGCTGGGTAACGGACATGAGCATTATTCAAGCTTGCAAAAATCATGTGTACCTGATGCTCTTCATGCTTGCATTAGAGCCACGATTTCGGAGGGCGGAAGGTCGCATATGCTTAGACGGACCACTTTTGAAGTGGGAAAATGAATTCGACGAAGTCGTACGATCCCGCGTGTGTCGTTGGCGGCGTTCAATTGGCAGTTCACTAGGCATGATATTGGACGCTTCGTCCATGCTGAGCAGGTGCTTGTTGAGCACGTTGCAGCCAACAGTGCTCTCGTCACGTATAAGGAGCCAGTCACGATACAAGCGTGTACTACTACGGGTTAAGTAGCCGGCGGCTCGGCACTCTACGCCGGTTTAGGCATCTTGCCAACTGGACAACGACACACTTCAAAGGCTTTTCTTTCAACTTCAAGCCCTGCCCTCGCTCTTGTGTCCATACATATAACCATATTCATGAGGCATAAATGACTGCCACACATTTACACCTATGATCGCGGTCCGCAGGTGACAATTCGCAATAGCCCGACATGGGGCGTAGCTATTTTGACGCGGTCCTGCCGCGCCTGCCGCGGTCGTGACGCGCATGTGACGCGGTGTGACGCGACATTGACGAGGCCACTGACGTGCTAATGCAAGAGTTCCTATGTTCTACATTCGACTCACACATCAAGTTGTACGGGTTCATGACGATTCCTTCGTCAATTTTATTCACTATAGGGTCACATACTACTAGATGTATCAGCTGATGGCTATTTTCTTCGCACTAACGAGCCTTGACGCGGTCACTGACACGCCAGTATTTCACATCGAGAACCCATACTACTATCTACTTCAGCCAATGACTAGTTTCTCTTCCTCTTTCTCTGGACCCTCTTCGAAGCACGTCGACGTTTAACTGGCGCACATTCTTCAGCTGGCAGCGAAGGGTGACATTTCACGGGCGCAATTTCTTCTTCAGCCGATCGTGAAGGAGCTACAACGCTGGACAACTCGTCTGCAGACGTAGCATCAGAGTTGTCGCTGAATAAGGGACCATGCTGTCAATCACACCAATTAGAGATTTATTGACTATGTTTAGCTATAGTGTAAGAGATGACGCGGCCTGTGCAGTGTGACGCGGCACTGACGAGGTCTGACGCGGCCGTGACGCGGCATGGATGAGGTTTGACGCGACTGTAACGCAACTGTGACGCGGCATTGACGCGGCACAAATTGCTTTGACGCGCCTGTGACGCGGCACCGACGCGGCATAGATAAGTGTGCAGGTTTATACCAGTACAAAAGCTGCGAAGATGTTGGAAGAATTTGCCGTGGTATGAGTAGTGCTTGACCCAGCCTGACTGAAGCTTGACATGATGTGGTTGGGGCTTGACATGGTAGTACAGAGTACAGAGACTGCACCAGACTCGACAAGGTGGAGTCGAGGCTTGGCATAGGGAGATAACACTTCACACTGCTGTCTGAAAATAAACAATAAATCGATGGTTGGAGCTAATGCAATACAAATACGGGATGCACACAACATTCCAAAGTAATACGAACACAGAGGACAAGCACTGTAAAATTGGTGAGAGGTGAATGCAGCACTCTAGGGCCTGTACGCAGATAGATATTCATATGTTGATGATTCAAAGTGTTTTGAATTCATTTCGAGCAACATAAGATGGTATTTGAGCATGATCTCCACCATAGAATTTGTGGCGGTGCCGCGTCACATAAGCCGCGTCAGAGGCGCGTCACGACCGCGGCAGGCGCGGCAGGACCGCGTCAATTTCACGTGGCCCCCCGACATGCATTGATGTTCACTTGAGAAGGGCAATCGATCCGATAGTCGAAGGAGTCAACTACACTCTCACGGCTTTTAGGAAATGCAGAAACCTGAATCCTGTCGTTCTCGAAAGCCTTGGGAATGTGATAGATTGGCTTGTACGGTCGCACACTGATGTCAAAACCGTCAAGGTAAGTTCCTATTCGTCCATGTCCATCAGCGAACCGATGAACAAATTGAAATACCATAGCTAACTATCTATTGTCAACAATCACTACAATTGCCATAAATATGGCCGTGGGGGTTATATGACCTTGCATAGTCACGATGTGTTTTTATGGCGACCAAGTCACTTATTGTGTGCTCGATGTACCGTCTTATACTTGTATTATCCTGTGAATGACAGATGTAGTCCAAGCCAACTAAGTGAACTACGGGTTCATCAGCGTCAAGGCGAGCGCAAAAATTGTGTCACGCAACAATCAATAAAATAATTAATATAGGTAGTTTAACTCCTACGTGATAGACACTTGGCTAAGCCGACTAAAACATCCATTATACGCTTTACACGGTGTCCTGCAACTAGTTCAGATCATCTCCGCCATGGAAGTTTTGCATCTACACTGCCTTTGCGACGCAGGTTAGAAGAGTATATACAACATATGATGACGGAGCTCCTAGATAATGTCGTTTGTGACGTCCATTTCTCACAGTCACGGGATTAGTCAATATTCATAAGCTCATGGTCTAGACTGCCGTATCGAACAACATATTACTAGACTGCCAAATCGAACAAGATATTGCGATTTTGTTCGGTCCTCTACTAAACGTTACAGAAGTCGATTGCCCTTAACGAAAAAAACAATCTACAATTTCTAAAACAACAGGTACATTGGGTAGGTGAAGGAACTGCGGTAAGTGTTAGCACACCAAATTACATGCTAGCCGATCTGGCACTTCGTTCTGAAAACAGATGTAATGTGCCACCTTGACGCCGATACTTATTTCGCACATGCCCACCGCTAATACATACTATGCGCAAAACATACAAGACCAGCCCGTTCCGAAGACAGAGCAGACACTAAGACTTAGACCCAAGACTGCCGTATTGGCGCAAGTTCTGAACAGTTCCGGAAAAATCTTTCGCCAGGAAGCCTGGCAGCAATCGACATGAAGGTGCGCGACTCCGGGATTGCCTTCGCAGAGCAAGTTTATTTATTTGGATCAGTCTGGGTAAGCGTAAATAATGGCAACCATAATGGCTACTCCGGTTCAATGGCACTAGGATGATGGAATTTTTGGGAGATGGTCAGGTATGCCTGGTGTCTTATTTCGCAACTGATTGATCTTTATCCCCCATACGCTCGAGTGTACTTTAATATACTAATACTTGTCCGAGTTCCGCCACTCACCTAGTGCGCCTCTCACGTTTGCGAATTTCAACTAATACTCTTCAGTTGGTGGCTGTGAATGCCTTCCTCCACGAGGGCCATTTTACTTGGGCAGCTTTTACGACTGATGCCGCATGTAGACAACAATAGATGCTGCGGATGGGGTTGCGAGGAGATGGTGGGGTATATTTAGTATTTCATTCAGTGTCTGATTGGTCTGGCTTCAGATGTCGTGGCATCTTGAATGAGTTGCAACACACATGCGATAGAACATTTGTCGTCGCAATCATGGATACAATTGATTGCATAGAGAGCAACCCTATGACTTAACCGGATTGGAGGGAAGAATAATTTTAGCAGTAGGCGGCATGCTGAGCAGTATCGATACTACTATTATCAATCAAAATCATTTATGCCTCAAATAATATTCCATCTCTGTAGCAGTGCGTGCGACGTTATGATTACATCAAAGACAACTATTGTAAATGGTATATACGACGACGAAACCGGATCGAGCTACTCAGAATCGAAAGCGGCATCCTCTAGCGCCTTTCTCTGTTCCACTAGTGCTGTAACGGACATCCGGGAGACAACCTCTGGCGTCAGGTCCTCACGATGATTTTTACCGAAAATCTTTCTAAACAGTAGTGTTAAATATCTAAGAAAATTGCCGACAAAACAATCAATACCTGGTCCACCATTCCAGAAGTCGGTCCACCCTCTGTTGTGTGACAGGGCCAGGGACGTTCTCGAAAAAGTCCACGACGTTGCTCCAGAAGACTTCGTAGTCAAAGTCGCCGTCAACGGTGCGCCAAGATGAGATGTTGGAGAGCGCGAAACGAACCTGTTAGATACACAATGGGAAGATGTAGACAGTGCGTGGTGACGTTTACTCACTTGGCAGACGACATAGGCCAGGGAACGAGAAGTGACTTTCCTCATATTGATGATGGAGGCCACGCAAGTTTTCACCTTGACCTGATTTAATTGTCGCCGGGCGCGCCTGTTATTTTCAAGGATGTCAGCTCCGTCGCCGTCCCTATCAGCTTCTTTGGCGGACGATGGAGATGTAAACACAGCCTTGAAAGCCTAACACGACAGCAATGAACATAATCATGGATAAGACCGGAGACAACTAACCTGAACAAGAATCTTGGATTTGAAGAGGCCATGTTCCAGATTGTCGAGTTTGACTGTGTAGTTCTCATACAGGAACAATGGCCAGGAATTTTCCGAAACGATATAATCCGACATTCTGTCGCGGATACCAGCCCTCACACTAGGTAACCATTAATGTCATATAATAGTTGACGAAGGCCGACGCTCACCAGTTATCACCCCAGTCCCATTCAGAAGGGCATAGTAACATGCCGCAAACGTCGTGGACGAAGCCGCGTGCATGCTTGTCATCAGACTTAAGTAGAGAGGGCAGGTGAAAGTCTTGATTGATCCAGGCGGCGATGAGGTCCTTGAGAGTGGAGGTATCGTCACCCCGCGCGGCATCTGCTCCTCTTTTGAGCTATGACACTATCAGTATACAGAGCAATTTTTTTTTTTTTGAGAGCTTGTACCTGTTTCAGCATATCTTGAGAATCATCCACGTCAAGTTGCGCAAGCCTTTCATGCAGCCACGGCAGGACCTGCGAGAGTATGATATAACCACGCTGCAAACGATCTTGTCTGGTTGATACCATTAATCTTGGTATGGAACAAAAAAGGTAATAACATACTCTGGGGTGGCGTCCTCCGAGCCCTCCTCGTACCTGCGATCATTTTCGGCAATTAAATCTTCCAGGTTGGTGTAAAGGACGCCCATGCGGCGAATAGCCCTGCCTTGAGAGACGTAGAAGGTCGTCTTTCTACGAGGATCGATGAGCAAAGGATATGGCCTAGAGCGCAAGATGACGAACCTCTGCTTGCCTCTTCTTTCTTGCCTCATGGTTTCCAGTTCGTCTTCCAAAGCAGCGATGCGACGCTTAGCCCTCGCCTCCGTAGAGGTAGGGACTGCCCCAGAGAGGTCTGGAAGCGCGAGGGTGTGCGACCCGTTGTAATGGTCAGCCTCTGGCGCAGACATGGCATAAATGAGGGTGTTGAGGTGAGGTGGAGTGCAATAAAAAATATCAAGAGCGACGGGTAACAAAATAGAAAAAATGGGGAGACAGATGAAGAGAGGATGCAGGTAAAGAAAACCCACCTGCACCGTTAAATACTCCATCGCTAAATATTAAGACGTATAGGGCAATTCCTAATGAGGAAGATGCTCTCTCGCCCTCAAAAAGGTTCACTCTATTCGCTTCCCCACCTAGTGCCGCAGCGGGATGTAGAGCATACTACAATGCGATAAACAAGTCTCATGGACAGTGAATGTGCTTACCGCCGCCTTCGTCGACATGAATACGCTTCTTTCATCTTGCCCCAAGTGCGGTGCTTGGCGTCTCGCTGCCTATCATTTTCACGGTGTAAGCTGATGCGTGATGGCTGTGAGAGGTGATTCATCATGATAGTCTTCGAAGCAAGATCCCGCAATCTAAGATGTCGAGAGGAAGTCGTAAATGTCGGGTTGGAGCAGTATGAGCTGCATACCTTGAGCGTTCATTCTTCTTATCCTCCTGGTATTCCTTCCCCTTATCACGCTCGCTGAATCATGGTCTGAGGTCCTTAGCGCTCGGAGCCAGTGGTACACCCTTCTCAGTCTCCCAGCCGTGTGGCCATTTCGTCGGGCGTATGGCAGTAATTGTTACTTGCTAGCACCATGTCAGTATATGCGCACAAAACGCCGAGATATAAGTATGACTACCTTTTTTAAGTCCCCAGATAAACGTCCTTTACCCCCAGGTGTGCACAGTAGATTCTGGTTGATATCTCGAACAGAGCAGCATGTACATTTGCAGTATCCGAGAAAGCAAGCCTATCGATCTTTACTGCAGGATTCGCAGAAAACAGATAAGGGTCGTGTGGATGAAGACAGACCGATTTGCGACATGTTGACCGGGACACACCCTGGCATTTACAATCGAGTCATGAGAACGGGTCGAGAGATGAACGATGCCACTCACCGGCAGCCAAAGCCAAAAGAAAAACTGCGCACACGATCTGCATCATCAATCCAATGCTGATAACTGAACTCGTGCGATTCTCGGAAGACCTCAGGATCGTTTGCGATGGCCCTGAAAGACGAGCGTCAGAGACAAAGTCGAGACAACAAAAGTGATTTACTAGTGACCAAAGATTGCCAACAGCAGTCACACATGGAGGAATGAGGTAGCCTTCCCAAATCATGTCCTTGGTCGCGCGATGCGCAAAGCCTGTATTGCAAGGTCGTCCTTCAATGTCGCGTCACCACAACTCAAGTGAGATGTACCTGCAAGACTGACGGGTCTCCACCTCGAACTCTCGAGTATGAACGCAGTAACTTGCGGCAGCATTTCCTGATCATCAAATATCAGGAGCTATCTCAGTTAGTAGTTGAACAAAGAGAATGCATAACCTACGCCGAATACTCTCTGCGATATCATCAAGTTCCTCTTGTACGCGAGTCTGCGCGTCCGTATGAATTGTAGCAGCCATCATCATGTTTGTGATTGAAGACGAAGTCTACATCAGTTGTCGAGTTAAGACGTGATGCAATGTAAGAGCTCGCCACATTAGAACCAGCCACAAATCTCCCTCCTGCAATGTATCCTAGTTCTTTGTCTTCGAGCTGGTACTGTTTCAAGCTTCACAATGGTGAGCGAGGACACTGTCAGAACAACAAAAACATGAAAGGCGTACCCTGACAAGTCATGAAGCTCTCAGGAATTGAATGGCTCGATAATACGACCTGCCCATCAATGGCACTCTGCGAGCAGACTGAACGAGGGTGGGGACGCGCCTGCCTAAATGTGAGAGTGATGTTTGTTAGTAAATGATAGCGAAGAAATGATGACCCCACCACAAAACAATATCCTCCTGGTTCCGTCGTGGGGAAGTTGTGCTCTGGAGGTAGCCTAAACACCGTCCCACTTCTACACAATCCAGAACTGACTAGCACCACTTTTTATCCATAGCTGCGCAAACTGATAACGGTCTCAACGACCGCAGAAAGTGTGGGGCTCGTGCGTTTCTTCATGGACGATGGACGCTATTCCTACAGGGTTTTAGATATTACACATCTGCGGGAGCTGGAGCAGGGATACTAGTAGGACTCACCAAACTTGATAACAATCATGTTAGGAAGTCCGCATTTTACTGGCCGTGACATTTTGTAGAGGTCGGGGTGGGCGACTTTCTACGGCGCTGACTCAACCAAAGAGTCGCAACGAAATCATGAGTATCCTGGCTGCCAGCGAAATTCTGACTGTCACTGCCCTGGTAAAGTGGGTCGTGTTCGAATCCTGGATCCTCATCCAACCAACCACCATTATCAGACGCCAAATCCGAATCTTCTTGAGTTAGCGTGCTGTCGGTGTCGCGCTTCCTTTTTCGAGTATGGCCGTCGATGTCAACCTCAAAATGTGAACTCGTCAATTCTCGAGCGAGTGGGTTGATATGCTTCAGAATAGTGGCATTCCTAGTAGCTAGTATATGTTAAAAACACGTCAAAAACACTGCATGTTTTTAACTACCTAGTTTTTCACGCAGCCCCAATACTAATCAGATGTGTGTCGAAGGAGCAGGTGACATGTGTATCCGCGTGACTCGGATGCGAAAAGTGTTACTTTTCGCATCAATGAGTCACGTGGACGGTCTAGAACGCGTCGACTGGTCCGAGCGTTTAGAATTGATTTGAAGTCGGGGCGTAGAAGATATAGGATCCTTACAAATGAATTAATTACCGACTCTATCATGATCTAGATACTCACACTAGCAGGTGTGCCAAACATTTGAGGCGAAGTTAACTTGAAGGGCGCGTCACTTACTAGTAGTACTGAGCAGGTAAAACAATATAAAATTATGGACGCGGTTCAACCTGCAAGTATAGTAACTGTGGGCTAAACATTCGGGCCCCATACGACATGCAAAGAATCGTATTGTAGCTTCCGTTGAACGAGATCAGAGTACGAGAGCAAGAAATTTTCTTCAGCGACGACACCCGGCTTCCTCAACGATCTACTCAAAGCAACGCTAGCCGCCCTTCACACGCTTGTTGCGACTGTTGCCTTCACGTGAGCTCGCACCATTGTCAGCAAGGCTGTCTTGAGAAGAGATAGTGGCTGACGCTTGCGAATCCGAGGAGCTGTGCTCTGACTCAGTGCACGCGTAGGACTCGTCGTCGTGCGAGCGTTTGACGCCTCTGATGCATTCCTCGTGCCAGAGGTCATAGCGCTGGTGTGCAGTGAGGTCAGCTGCCGTCATCAATATCTTTGCACCAACGCGCCACACGATGGGGAACGTGACTGGAGCGACCTCCAAATCCGAGCAATCAGCTTCACTGTCCAACCGCCGTGAAAATGAGACCAAGCTATCTCTGATCTTGCGCACGCCTCTCTCAAGCATGACAGTAACGGCGTCCATGTCCAAGGTGGGGCCCAAAGTCTGTATAAGTTGTCAAATCAATTCAAAACACGTCCATCGATGTGACCCACCCCATGAGCCATGAACAGAGGATTAGTGTCACGAACGTCGATCCGATCCTGATTATCGCCTTTCACCCACACAAAATATTCAACTGATTGGACGTGACACCAGTCATGCTCAGCAATCCTGATAGGCGTGTTGAAAGATCGTGGCGCCGAGCGTTTGTGGATGAAATGGTCCAGAGAGAGCGGTTGGGGGTCGTCATCTCCGTTGCGTAACTCTTTGGATGCGATTGAGTCGATTTGAGGAGAGGTAAAACTTATCCCTTCGCGTATGAGTACTATGATTGCTAACACTGCCTCCGGATGTGCCTCGATTTCAGACTCAACCTTGTCGAATACATGAGCCCTATTCTGTGACAAAGCACATTCGCCGACACCGGGAATCACCACCACCGATGTTGTATCCTCCAACGCCGTGATGGTGATGGTCATATCAGGGTGAACTACCCCACCCCTGATCTTCAACGGGTAGTTCATGCAGATGGTGGGGTGAACTAACTCGCGATCGTAAGGAAGACATGCGATGGCTAATGTGAGGCAGTCTTTGATATAATCGAAGGAGGCTTCGTGTAGAATGCTAGGCATGTCAACGACCAAGAGATGTTTGTCGTAGTCGTAAGCAAGCCTGTACCAGTTAAGCAATACTCAAAATAGACGGATCCATTTACTTTACCTCGGCTTCGTCGAAATTCGGCCCGCTTCTCCTACCGCGTGTTGTATTGACTTGAATTCTTCTGGTCTCACGCCATGAAATACCTGTTAGATTTGGTAAGCATACCAGCACGTTGAATTCAGTGACTCAGAACTTCAAGTTACCCTGTGGCTTTTATCTGGCGTCAGTTCAACTACATACTTCAACACCTCCCTCACATCTTCAACCCAATCAGAATGCCATGCCATAAATATTTCATTTCTCATAGGACTTACTTGAGGTAAGAACTTCAGGACGCAGAGACTTCTTGGGAACATCGCCACACAACGCATCTGTGACGGTAGGGACACTCTCAGCTGGCTTGTTCTGCCTTACCTCTTCCGCAGGCATGGGTATTTTGGCGGATCCTTTTTTATTTTCGCTTGGTGAAGGCAGTCTTGGGCATTGTAATTGCTTGTGCTTGTGATCTGATTCTGTGAGCGCTGGTGTTGTTTGTGGAGTTGTAGACATGGATCTAGCCTCATAGCGCCTGTATGTTTTTGGCGCAAAAGAGGTGTACAAGGAATGCTGGTCCACTTGAGTTACTACTGTAGACACTGGCATGGCTGTTGGATGTTGAGCTGTGTCTTTATGTGAAACGTAAGACCAAAATGTGGAAGCTCCGAGATAACAGCTGGTAGATTACAAATGATAATTATCAAATCGGAATCGGGCACCGGAGACAACAAATGTCACATCATCATAGCAAGTATTAGTAGAGTGTGGCTTGGGAGTCCTGCACCAGTCTCCAATCATTAATATTAATATTTCTTGGATCATACAAAACTAAGTGACTGCACAGCTAGAGTGACGTACTAAATCTACTTAGTCAGTAGAGGCCTTATGAATAGGCTGAATCACCACTACCCCTGTCTTATATTGTCACTTCCAGTAGGAATGAATTTCAGGTGTTCACACCCGGCTATCTGTCACTCTGCGTGCTTCCTTATTTAACTATGGGAAGGTATAAGACAGGAACTGCTAGATTCATACTGATACAGGAGTTCGGGAGTCCCCTTCTTCAGTCTTCGAAGGCGCAGAAGCTCAGAAGCACAAGTGGAATTCTGCATACGCGAGTATATAACTTCAAGCTCGGCACATAGTCAAGAAAAATCCGAAGAAGGGTCTTTCGTAGATATAATCCACGCGAACTTGTTGTGATCGAAGAGGGAAATGTCAGATATGAATACGACAAAGAAATTGATAAACTAGAGTCAGAATGCAAGGCAAGCTTGCTTCGCGAGTACACGGTATTTCCCTTGTCAGGTGGTTTCTTACAAACCAAGGAGCTACAGAGGCGTAGACCACTATCTTGTGATACTGGTGGTCAAACATCCTAGAGCTGTGTCAGCAAGGGAGCCCTTGGGTACAGCGGAGTCCCGGACCGTATATGAACGCCACGAATATGCCTATGACAACGTTCTTCCAGTCTACGTGGAGGCTGGTTGCAATCACCATTTCCATCGGACTGTGATCGGTGATGCAGGAGGGCCACGTCCTCAAGTGATATGCCTTGGTGTACTGCAACCCTGAGGCTCAAGGTGAGTGAGGCAGAGTATCGACGCCTGCCGCTGGGAAACTGAAGATGGCACGGACTTAGCGGTGCCCATGTAAGGTGATGTGTACTCACTGCTCACTCATGAGTCATTGTTTGAACGGCACACCCTAATAACGAGCAAGCTGTCAAGAACGGCAACAGCAAGAAGAACCTCGCTTCGGACATGAGGCCTGGGGGTGTGAGTGGGGAGTTTGCAGCCTGAGGTGGGGACTCGCTTTCTTCCGAACGAGTCGTCGGCCATAAACTCACGTGCCACCGGGCGCGCCTGCTCAGTGCACACCGGAAATAGCTTGAAGCCCTCAGAACTTAGAGAGGACTGCGAGCAAGATAAGCTGGCGTCAGGGAAATCGCGTGCACACCCATTGATGTCCGCTGCATAGTTTGGGAGGGAATTGGAGGGAGCAGGCGTTGGCTCTGCAAAAATGCATGATTATGCGGTGATTGAAAAATTAGTATTAGTTGAATGTGGGAAGATTTGATCAAGTCCCCCTGGGATCATATCGTAAGGATAGTACCTGACCAGAGTCACTAACTTGAAGTCAGTCGCAGAAACCAACCAATTGAACGACTGGGACTCCATTGTGTGTGAGCTACGTCGGTCACCGTGCGCTCTCAATCCCTTCATGTTCGGGTCTATCTCGCCATGACCCTCAGACTGTAGCTGTCCGCAGCCTTTAACTCAAATGCCTTCGACTACTAGTACTACCGATGGACTTCAACTGGCAGTCTGTACCCGGGCCAGACGCGGCGTGCAGATCGGGAATAGCTTCTACTTCCGTAGGCATGAGTGTACTAGTATCAACCTGTGAGTCAACTCGGAAGCCATGGCGCTGTTATTAATTTGTACAGCTCTAGTCTTGAATCCTGCAAGAATCGATACCTACAGCAGGGAGCTTGTAGCACTCATGTCGTTCCAGGCTCCAGCCGAGAGCCTATTCGCTACGTAGGTAAGCGTCCTTAAGCCTAGAGGCCCTGTGAAACTCTAGAATTGTCCCCCATTAAATCGACCATGCTGCTCTAATATTCTGATAATATGTAATAGGAACCTTGAGATGAGTTTAAATGCCTTCCCACTTCCACCGTGACCAACCCTCAAACTCATTTTTCCCTCTGCCAAGTGCCTGGGCCGTCCTGTAGCCATTTGAACAATGCCGCTCGTACTATCACTAGTAGTCATGCCTCCAGGTAATTTTTTTTCACAATTTGATGGGCAGTCCAAGCGGTGACAACTTCAACTTCAACAGTACGCACGCCAGGTGACCCCTTCGTTCACTGGAAGATAGACGTCGAACGCGCAGAAGCGGCTAAGGCTTCTCGCCAACAGAAGCAAAAATTTGTCACCAGTGCCATGACTACTATGGCTTCTACTAATAGTGGCGCCCCAGAGAGTGGGGGCCAAACCTTGGAAGGCCTTATCAACACGTTCCACCACTACGTCCCACCCATGCCAGATCCAGTCTCGCTTCCTCAGCCATCCATGCAACCGTCTTGCTTCCAGGTGTCTTGGCAAGCACCTCTCACCCTGCCGCCCTTCCAACCACCACCTGCTCTGCAATCGTTGCCGCTATCACCGCCCTCGTTCCCATTGCTCATACTGCCACCACCACCCCCATCGCTCTCATCGCCCCCATCGCCCATACTGCTACCATCGCCATCGCTCCCATCGCCCATACTGCCCCCATCGCCCATACTGCCCCCATCGCCCATACTGCCCCCATCGCCCATACTGCCCCCATCGCCCATACTGCCCCCATCGCCCCCACCGTCCCCATATCCGAGTCTGACCCTGTGGGAAGATTCAGAGCCAAACCAAACACCCCCAGGATTAGTCGCCATCTGGCAGTCGTCCGCGTGGGCACCAGCTTGTGGTAGCAGTGACTTGGGCTTTGTATTAGAGCTGACAGAAAAGCTGAGTCTTATATGGGACAAACAGAATCCGACCTATTGGGAGCGATTCACTCAAGATGTGGTAGAGTGAATCATGTCATCTTGTTGTCGCTGTTTGCTGCTGGTAGTACTACCTAGTATGATTGGACTGGAATGAAATTCAGTGATCAAGTCAGTGTTCGGAGTCTTCTCGGAGCTTTAATTGCGCACAGGTCGATTCGCAGTGTAGCCTTAAAGGGCAATGCCAAATATATCGGGGGGCGGGTAAGCCGAGATGGCTCCCGCAATTTAAAGAGTACGAAAAAATCGGACAACTTGTAGTTCAATAAGTTATGCATGAGCGGAAGGTCAATAAGAAGTAGCGCTTCAGCTTCCGGAAGCCTATTACGGGTGACTCAGAGTGTTGGAGTCAGATGAAGCGCCTGGCTAACGGTAAATGCCGAAACGCAGAATATTTGTCAGCAACAGCATCGACGAGGGTAAAGTCGAACTTTTGAGTCTACAGACCAGTTATATTCTATTAGCAATCACGTTATGAGACGAGTGATTTGAATGAGGAGTCTATAACACAAGTAGGAATCTCAGTGTTTGATAAACAACTCATTGTATATGCTTTAGCTACCTATAACACAAGTAGGACTAAGATACATTAGATACATTGTAATGGTAAAGAAATGGTTTATAACAACTCACATCTCAGTGTTTGATAAATGACTGAGATGTTTGGGTGCTACTGATGGCACTTTTAAGCTAAGTGCTTGAAATAAAAGAAAGACATAAAATAAATCTTTTCATGAGCTGACATCGGGGCATCTAGCTCCCCCTGACCTTTCTGCTTGTGCTCATGTCCTCTGCTCTGACCCTGATGCTCTTTCCTCTAATACCTCTTGCGCACATGATCTCTCACACAGGTTGTTCATAATGCAGATATGCCGATGAAACTGCAGGCAGGGATGCAAGGCGAGGTGAGGCCAACGCCACACCTGCAACATTTGATGTTGCTGAGACATCATTTGTTTAATAGTAGATCACTGTGAAATGCAGATATATATGTGATCGTACATGATTGTTCTGCACTTGGGGTAGCCTTGATCAATATCATTTACAATCTCCTTGTGGACCTCTCACTCACTCTCTGTTCCTAGATCAGACCCTTCAGTCTTCTTTGTCTTGGTTGTCTTGGAGTTCAACACTCCCCCTCAAGTGCAAGCCAGACCCATTAGGAGCCTGAGCTTTTGCAAGCAAGGACATGCTAATGCCTTTGTAAAGGCGTCAGCTATGTTGTCATCAGTTCAACAATAGTATAGTTTGAATGTGCCATTTTTGACATGGGATCGGACAAAATCATACCTGAGGTTGATGTGTTTGGTGCGTGATTGAAACTTTCTGTTTGAAGTGAGGGCAATGGCTGCCTGATTATTATAGAATAATAGAGTGAAGCTAAACAGAGTGTTATGAACTGGGATGGGTTCTAACAATCAAGACTCAGAAGAGAGCCTTCGTGATTGAGTCTGGTCTAACGATGCAACAACAATGAAGTCTACTTGCGAAGTTAATAGCTAACAACAAGATAAGACCTTGGAGTTAGGTTCAAAGGTTTAGACTGACGAAGAGGAGTGCTCTAAGTCAGAGATCGGTTCGGATGACTAAGCTTGGAGGGCTTAGACGAAGGAAATCAAGTATCAGGGGAAACCCAGTAAGATTAAAGTAAAGAACTACATAGTACAAATGCGCGTATTTATAAGGAATCCTAGGAGAGGTTTAGGGCAAGTATGAAAGTAAAAGTCAACCACCTAATTAAGTATGTGTGCACAGGAAAAGGTAAACAACCCAAGAAAGGAAACAAGAAGTAGCTATCAGTCATCTAGTGACGGCGGTAACAAGCGGTCATGATGTAATACAATGGGTAAGGATAAGAAAATGAATAGGAGGTAAGCATACTGTAACATTACCCCATTTTTATCGTGAAGTCACCAACTTCATCAATCAGTATTATCGTAAAGGGTATGGTCACAGTCGTAGTCCTTGTGAAGAAGAGCATCTTGATCAGCTTCCCAACGAGCAAGAGCGATATAGAATTCTGGGTCCTTCCAGTCGATAGGAAGAACAGCTTCACCTTTAAGCTGTTTACAGAAGACGGAGAAGTGGCCTGGTGCATAGGCACAACAGACACGACAATGATACTTTGGGCAGTGCTTGTGACGGTGCCCGGGGGTACAACAGTGGTGACAGATGAAGTTGTTGTTGGGGTCAGTGGTTACGATGGTGATGCGAGATGCTGTGGAGGGCGTTGGGGACGCAGAGCGTTCACGATTGCAGTTGGTAAGGTCGGGAGGGGAAGGAGCAGAGGCACGTGCGACTCGTGTTCTACGGGTGTTTCCAGAAGAGCGTCTATGATGCATTCTTCGGAGGAGGTGTGCTGGTTCGTTAAGTGGAGGAGCTGTTTCCTGCAACACTTGCAGTGCAGCCATCGTTGAAAGAGACATAGTGCGTAAGCCAGGAGTAATATCCTCAGATGAAGCAGAAGTAACACTTTCAACTGGCAGAGGTACAGGAAGGGGTGTATCAGGGGAGTGGGGACGCAAGACTGGATTCTTGATAATTCGTTCGCATACTTTGTGGACAACTTCATGAATAAGAGTCTTAGCGTCATCAGGCATAAGACGTATAGTGAGGTTCCTAATATGCCTCTGTAAATGAAGGAGGATGCTGGTGTGGCGGGGGTTAGGGAGGATTCTGGCGGTTTGTTCAACGAGCTCAGCGGCTTGGACAATGTTGATGAGGAGCCCAACGGCTGTGGCGTTCGTCGATATCTTTAGAATACTGGATGTCAAGGCACACTGCCTCAATAAGAGTTTGGTTCTCTACTTCTTCTAAGATGGCAAAGTAGTTGGAGGAGGCAGTGGATACGGGTGAAGCGCTCTGTGTAGTGTGTACTTCTTAGTTAATAAGGTCGGTGGAGTCTAGGGTTTTGGTGACGGTGTCAAGGTAGGAGTCAAGCGAGATGAAGGCGGATGCAAGGTCAGAGGTGATGTCAAGGGAAGAGCTCATAATGAAGTTATTGGCGAGGGCAAGGAACTTGAGAGCGATGAATTTAATAAGGCGAAGGTAGTCAGGAAGTTGCCAAACGATGTCACCAGAGTACATTGGAGGGGGCTAGGTGAGTTTATGCTTCTTCTTATACGCTTTCGTTATCTTGGAGGCATTACCAAGATTCTCTTCAGGGATCCATTCGTTACTGGCCGATGAGTAGCCGACCCAAGATACGAGATAGCATCTTCGTTTACCCATTCCTTTATGGGCAAGGATGGCTTCGACTTTGTATTCTTCTTCCTCATTGATGATGTCAGGTGGTGGTTCTTGGAAATTCGGACCGTGCATGTCAGTTTCGCGATAGGATGATAGCTCCAAAGCATGGAAGGTCAGGTGAATCCGCCATTGTTCTGGAAGTTGGAGTGTGAACGTGATTTGGCTGAGTATGGCTCTGATTGGGAAGGGTCCGTATCTTTTCGGTCCGAGCTTCTTCTTTGGTATTGGTACGATCAGGTTCTTGGCAGACAGCCAAACCTTATCGCCAACTTTCCAGGGTGTATACTTTACTCCATGAGATTGTTCAGCCATTTGCTGCATAGTGATGTTGTGACAGGCGATAGCTTCTTCTTGGGCTTTCTGCAGAAGCCTTACGTGTTCTTCTGCAGCTGGAACCGATGACGATGCTAGGGTATGGGGTAACGATCTTGGGTTATATCCCATCATCAGATAGAATGGTGAAGCATTGCGGGAATCATGCTTCCTATGATTGTGGACGAATTCTGCGAGGGGAAGGTGTTCGACCCATGTTTCAGGGTTGGTTCGACAATAGATCCGCAGATACGTTTCCAATTCTTGATTAAGACGTTTGGTTTGTCCATCAGTCTGTGGGTGATAGGCGGTAGAGGGTGCAATGGTGTAATCAAGAAGCTTAGCGAGAGCTTTCGAGAATTTGGAGACGAACTGGGGACCTCGATCAGAGATGATCTTGTCGTAAAGTCCAAATCTGCGGTAGACATGTTTGAAGAAAAGTTTCTTTTCACCTTCCAAAGTAATGGTTTTCAGGCAAGGAGTAATAATTACCCCCTTTGTAAGGCCGTGGTCGAACACGACCATAATAGAGTCAAATCCACCGGAGGGAGGGAGGTCAGTGATTAGGTCAACCGACAAGGAGGTAAAGGGTATGGTCGCGTCAGAAGAAATAGGTACAAGGGGAGGGGTCACTGGGTGGGTATCGGCTTTCATCTGCTGACAAAGGGAGCATCCTTCAACATATTTATGAACATAAGCGCCAAGTCCAGGCCACCAAAAATCCCGTTTAACAAGTTCTTCAGTCTTAAAACGACCAGGATGACCCGCCATGGGATGGTCATGCAGGCGGTGGAGTAGATCATGGTGGGTGGCAGGGGAGACCTCCTCAGAAGGAGCACGAGAGTCAGTGGGAGAAGGTGCACACGATGGTTCTGGGGGTGCGATGGATGGTTTAGAGTCTTCCTCTTTGATGAGAGGGACAGGGGATGGTGTGTATGGTCGGGATAGACCTACTCCAAAAGCAACAGTATTCCTTCTTTTTCTGTGACTCTTGCGAGGGGCTCCGGATGAGTGAATGGTGAGTTGAGAGGAGGGGAGCGGGACTGGAGTGCTTTCATCTGAAGCCTTGGATGGGGAGCTAGGGATGTCTGGTGATAGGGAACACATGGGTTGCATAGGGGCTGGTCCAAAGGGATCACAAGATCTGTGTCTTGACTTGGTGATTTCACGAATCATTGAAGGAGTGAGTGCTTGCTCAAACCCTCGTTCAAGGAGTTGGTCAGCGAGGACAAGCTTGATCTTGGTCATATGGTAAATAATGGAGTGCTTGGTGGCCTCCTCTTCGGGGGCGTTAATAGTATGGGCATAGCTAGAAGAAAGGTCCACACTGCAGTAGGCAGTGATGAGGGACAGGGCAACAGGGTCTTTGGAAAAGAAATGGTCTAATGGGAGAGTGCATGGGAGGGAGAGCAAGGTCGATTCTACAAGGGCGCATTTGTGATGAAGTTCAAGTTGAGAGCAATGACTCTCAAGAGAGGACTGGGAGGATTGCAAGGAAGGCATGTTTCGAGTTCTAGTTAGTGAGGAGTCAAGAGATCTTTAGGCGTTTCTTATAGGTTTTCAGGATTTCTTGGGTGTTGTTCATTTCTTTTTTGGGTATCCATGAGTTATCAGAAGAGGGGTAGCCCTTCCATGACATGAGGAAGCAGCATTTTCCTTTTACGTTTCCCTTATGGGCGAGAATGGCTTCAATTCCATATTCTTCTTGACCATTGATGATGTCAGGAGGGGGTTCAGTGTTGTTCGGATCATGGACTTCTGTTTCCTGATAGGATGATAGCTTGGAGGTGTGGAAGATGGGGTGTGATTTCCAAGAGGGGGGAAGTCAGATCTTGAATGTGATGGGGGAAAGGACGGCTTCGACTGTGAAGGGGCCATATCGCTTAGGAGCGAGCTTCTTCGAAGGGAGAGCAGAGATGAGGTTCTTTGCTGAAAGCCAGACTTTCTCACTGACTTTCCATGGTTCAAACTTCTTTCTGAAGGATCGAGCAGTCATGCGTTGCATTGCAAGGTTGTGACATGCGATGGCTTCTTCTCTGGTCTTCTGGAGGTATTTGATTCAATCTTCTGTGGTGGGGATGGTGGAGTTTGGGAGAATATGAGGGATGCCTCAGGGTTCATATCCCATCATGAGGAAGAATGGGGAGGCATTACGGGAGTCATGCTTTCGGTGGTTATGGACAAATTCTGCCATGGGAAGGTGCTTGACCCAATCAAGAGGTGCGGAGCAGCAGTAAATGCGGAGATAGGTTTCTAATTCTTGATTCAGACATTCAGTCTGTCCATTGGTCTGAGGGTGATAGGCTGTAGAGAGGGCAACTTCATAGTCGAGGAGTCTTCCAAGTTCTTTGGCGAATTTAGAGGCAAACTGGGGACCTCTGTCAGAGATGATTTTGTCATAGAGACCAAATCTCAAGAAAACTTTCTTGAAAAATAATTGGGCAATGCCTTCAGATGTAATGGTTTTCTTGCAGGGTGAGAGAATTACCCCCTTCATAAGCCCATGGTCTACCACAACCATGACTGAGTCAAAACTTCCAAATTCAGGTAAATCGGTGATCAGGTCTACGGAGATTTGCGAGAAGGGGCGTGTTGCAGATGAGGGGATGGGGGTTAATGGAGGGGTGGAAGGGTAAGTGTTGGATTTCATTTGCTGACAAAGGGTGCAACCCTCAATGTATTTTCTGATGACTGTGCCCATTCTGGGCCACCAGTAGTCATGCTTAACTAGTTCTTCTGTTTTGAATCTTCCAGGATGTCCAGTGGTGGGGTGATCATGGTGAAGAGTGAGGATGTGGTGGCGGAGATGAGCTGGGACATAAGCTTGGTTTTTATAAAATAAAGTTCCGTCATCAAGGTGCCAATTGGAAAGGGCAGATTTCATAGGGGGTGTGCTTAGCCCATCAATGTTACAGTACGCTTAGTCCCTATTCATTTTCTCTTGTTCTTCCACCATTGTATTACATCACGATCGCTTATTACCGCCATTGTTAGATGACTGATGTTTCTTTTCTTGGATTGCTTACCTTTCTTTGCGCATACATACTTAATCAGGCGGTCATCCTTTGTCTTCGTACTGGCCCTAAACCTCTCCTAGGATTCCTTATAAATACGCGCCTTGTACTATGTAGTTCTTTACTTTAATCTTACTGGGTTTTACCTGACACTTGATTTCCTTCGTCTAAGCCCTCCAAGCTTAGTCGTCCGAACCGACCTCTGACTTAGAGCACTCCTCTTTGTCAGTCTGAACCTTTGAACCTAACTTCAAGGTTGTACCTTGTCGTTAGCTATTAGCTTTGCAAGCAAACTTCATTGTTGTTGCGACGCTAGACCAGACTCAACCCTGAAGGCTCTCTTCTGAGTCTAGGTTGTTAGAACCCATCCCAGTTCATAACAATCAAGGGCTTGCTGTGCAGCAATGATTACAGGGTTGGAGAGAGGGTTAGTGGATTTCAGAGCATTGGCGAGATTGGTATCAACAATTCAGGCAAAGAGTGTATCGGGAAGAAGGGTGACATCTGCGTTATCAGCAGGATCAGAGGAGTGGTCAGGGTGGCGTGAAAGAGCATCAGGAGCGGCAAGCTTGATTCCTGGGACATGATGGAGTTCTAGGTCGAATTCATTCAGAGTTGATTGCCATCTAGCTTGGCGGCGAGTGAGGTTCTGTGCAGATTGGAAATATAGGAGGTTCTTGTGATCAGTGAACACGATGACAGGGTGAGGATTCCCTTCAAGGTAGTGCCTCCATGCTTTCAAGGCACAGATGATGGCAAGGAGTTCTCGATCGTAGATCTGGTAGTTTCATTTGGCGGGGTTGAAGGATTGCGAAAGGTATCTGCAGGGATGATATGCACCGTTCTCATCAGTCTGAAGCAGGACTGCACCGGTCGCAACAAGCGATGCATCGGTGGCCAAGGCAAATTGTCGGGAGGGATCAGGGTTTTGGAGGACGGGTTCTGAGAGGAAGCATTGCTTCAACTTCTCAAAGGAATCAGTGCATGCTTGCATCCATGCAAAGACAGAGTCTTTCTTCATAAGATCAATCAGGGGTCGTGCAAGGTCGGAGTGGTGGGAAATAAAATGGTGGTAGAAGTTGCAGAATCCGAGGAAAGATCAGACTTCTTTAACTGAGGAAGGAGTTTGCCATTGGCTGATACTGGACAGCTTGGCAGGGTCCATGGCTACTTGCCCAGGATGGATGATCATGCCAAGGTAATCGACTTCTTGAGTGTCAAAGGTGCATTTTTCGGGTTTCAGGAAAAGGGTTTCTTTACGGATGATTTCAAGGACACGGTGAGTTCGTTTCTGGTTTTCTTTGAGGGTTTTTGAGAATATGAGAATATCATCCATATAGATGATCATCCATCCTTCAGCGATTTCTTTCTGGAAGGTCTGGTTCATGTAGGCTTGGAACATGGTGGGGGAATTGCATAGGCCAAAGAACATTACTTTCGGTTCAAAGAGTCCGAAGGAGGTGGTAAATACCGCTTTCCAGCGATCATCGGGATGAATCAGGATGTTGTTATATCCAGATTGAACATCCATCTTTGTGAAATATTTCACATCGCTTAATTTAGTGATCAAGGGAGGAATCAGAGGGAGGGGATAAGCATTCTTTATCGTCCATTCATTGATGTAGCGATAATCTTGGCAGGGTTGAAGAGAGCTGTCTTTCTTTCCTACAAAGAAGAATCCACTGGCTTGTAGGGATTTCGATGGTTAGATGAAATCTTTGGCGATATGTTCATCAAGGAACACTTTTACAGCGTCGGTTTCTTTTGGGGAAAGAGGGTAGGTCTTTGCAGACTTTGGAATGAATCCTGGTTTCGTTTCGATTCTGTGATCTACTCCAGGGCAGGATTGTGGGAGTTTGTTTAAGCCGTCTTTGGCGACAACATCAGTGAAGTCGTGAAGGTAGTCAGGGACTAATTCTTCAAAGGTCTTCTTCTTTTCTTGAGCATCTCTAAGGGCAAATTCTTGTGCCTTATTACTCATCTTCAGGTATTCGTCTTCTTTGGTTTTTCGTGCGTAGATCCACAAGTTCCTTAGTGGTCTAAGGGCAGCGGTTCGTCGGATCTCGGCGGCAGAAGTGCCATCACGAGTAAGAGGAGAGTCGAAGGAGAGGTTTTCATGAAGGGTTACAGAAGATCCGTCTTGAGCATATTCGATCAAGACCTCATCGTTGTTGATGGGATAAGTTACTGGATCATCTACTTTCCTGGCAAACATTGAAGAGTCATCCCAGACATCTTCCATGGTGTCGTATTGAGAAGGTTCATCATCAGGATCAGGGATAAGTGCAGGGATAGGTTCTTTCTTCTTTTTCTCTTTTCGTCATTCAAGGGTTCTTTTCCCATCTTTGGGAAGTGGAGAGTGAAGGGGAGCGAACTTCTCCAGATCTTCTTCTTCTTTGATCAAAACTTTCTTCCTAGGTTTCGGTGGTGGAATAGGATTTGATATGGAGTTTTCTCTCCAAAGCTTTTCGAAGGCTTTTTCAAGTCGAAGGGATCTAGGAGTTGATGGGAGTCAAAGGGTATCTTTGGCCCAGTCAATATCAGGGTTCATGGCGGTCAGCCAAGGTTTTCTGAGGAGGATCATATCACAGTCACTCATGTTCATGATGTTGAATTTTCCAAGCATCAGTCTTCCATCGATCTTGATTGTGAGATGACAATAGTGCATGATAGGGTTCTCAGAGATTTTTCCGTCGGCAGTTCGGATAGGGAAGGGAGTGGTAAAGTGGTGGGTTTCGATGCCATGCTTCCTGATAAACATCCAGTGGATGAATGTGGTGGCTGCGCCGCAGTCAACAACAGCAGTGGTTTGCAATGATTTATCAGGATGTATAGAGGAAAAGATGGTTGCTGGGACCCTTAATTCTTTAGGTTTTCCTACATTCTGGACAATACGTACATCTAGAGAGGAGGTGGCTAACATTGCAGTAGGCCTCCTATTCAAAAATCTGTTCTTCTGGCGTCGAGTTCTTCATTGTCAGAGCCTTCTTTCATAAATGAAAGGGCAAATGCAATTTTTCGCATATCAGTATCATGGATCTCAGAATTTACATCGAGATAGAGGGTGATGAGTCGGACAAACTTCATGGTTTCATCCCTGTTACCACTGAAGTCAGGTGGGGTGCAGATCTTTCATTCAATAGGTTTTGGCATGTCGTCGTCTGAGTCAGAGTCGTCAGAATCACTGTCAGATGGTTCTGGTTCTGGTTCTGGTGGGGGAAATCTAGGAAAGGGGTCTTCTACAATAGAAGGTTCTGATTCTGGTTCTGAGCCTGGGTCAGAGTCAGGCAATGATGCATCTGGTATTTCTTCATCTCTGTCTTTTACAACTGCTGGTGCGGGTACCTCAAGAGAAGTACTAATGCTATGGGAAGAGGAAGGGCCTGGGACAGCAAGTGCAGGAAGGACAGGGGTACGAGGGGGTTCAAAGGTCCCTTGCAAAGAGGTCTTTCTGGGAGAGGTTCATGGGTAGGGGCAGTAAGCTTCAGTAGCAGCTGCTCGGAGTTTTAAGCTAGGGACTCTTTCAAGTCCTTTTGTAGAGAAGGGGTTCTTTGGTGCCACTTTGGCAAATCAATCAGTTTCGTGGGTTCAAAAGGATAATCCCTACAGATGGAGGGGTTCAAAGGTAACTTGAATCTTTTGTTATGAACTCGGATAGAGTCACGTCACTAAAGACAATCAATGACACCAATAAAGGTGGTTCAGATCAGGACCGACTGAAGTGGGACTTCATTGGGCTATAGACTCCCGCAGGATCTAGAGCTTATTTGAGGACAAAGGCTAGCCTCCTTCCCAAGGAGCTAGAGTCAAGTATTCAGAGAGAACCGAGTAGATTCAAGTTAAGGAAATACAAGCAGTAACTACGTTCTTTAAATAGGTAGGAGAAGCGAGCACGGACCAGTGGTAAGAGTACAGGAAAGGAAGGTTCATGGGAGAATGAGTCACAATGAGTCAGAGATAAGAGAAGCATGAGGAACCAGCAAGGTAGAAAGGAAGTAAGTGAAAAGAAAGTGAGGTGATATGGAAACATAGTGGAATGGAAGAGAAGTGTATGTGTGAGAAAAGATAGGGTGACTGTAACAGCAATGAGCTGATCACCAGAGTCTTTTGCCTCAGCAAGGAGTGCAACTGCGAGAGTTTCCAAGAGGTTCATTGGGGATTCTCTCTTGGTGCTCCACCAGCGCTGATATTGTCGATGAACTGAGTTATCGCGCACCATGGTGAGTATACTTGTTCTTGCAGCCATGGCAGGTGGCAGCTTGACTTGGCAAGGAGCCGGCTGCTCATGTTTCACTTTCCGCATCAGGAACAACACTCAAACCTTACTTGACAGTTTATTCCAGTTTATTTCATTATGTGCACTCAAAAAAATAAACTGAAGAAATAAACTGTTATTGAGTAGGGCTAATATTTCATACATACTATCACACTCCTACCTAATTTGTAATTTAATGTGTCGAAATATTTGGTGTGTCACGTGTCATATGCCCAAGTGTCGGAATGTCGAATTGACCCAGCATGTCACAGTCACACAGGGATGTCGAATTGAGTTGATTCCTACAGTAATTTAAAACCCCGATGGCTCCGATCGAATATTTTATTTGACATTTAAATAATGGCTGATTGAACATTTTGGGCCAATAAATACCAGAATCTCATCAATGTCATCAGCGCCAATAACACCATCATCATCACCCCTCAGCAGCGGGGGATCTCTTCGTGACATCATAGACAGGGTGCCTGATGCTGTCAGCCAAATTTTCCAGGTCGAAAATGCTGGGCGCAAGCGAGAGATGCAGACATATATGGTAGGAGTATCTTCTCGTTACACTTCGTAGTGAGCACTGACTTTGTAAGATGGCGCTCGATGGAATTGACACAGAAGCTGATGAGCAAGATACCCTGTTCACCAAGTTATGCATCAAAACAGTACACTCGAGCTACCTTGCGGCACAGAATCGTGTGCGCCAGTATACCCAATTTTTAATGCTCCTAAAGCGTGAGGAAGATGCTTGGGCACAGAGAGCCAACAGGGCATGCTGTCTAATGCCGGATTACAAGCCTGGTAGTTACGCATTCTAGGCGTGATCCAAGGAAAGACCCACCTCGATAATATTTCTGTAGCGAACTTGACGTTCTTAGTCTTTCTAGGTCATTTTATTTTAGGAGGTTCTAACTTGACTTGTTCTTTGTATTTTCAAACTGACGTACTACTATATTTCGCTGCTCACTACTAGTACGTACTGGAAAAATGTATCCCTTGCTTGATCGTCATACATCATGTTTGGCAAATGAATGAAAAAAATGATCAATGCTAAATATGGCAATGCCTGAATGAGGTAAAACCAAATTCAAAGCGTTACGACTCACAACTCACGCGCCGTTAGCCTGAGTAACTTGAAGTTACTGTCACTAATGATCATATCCTTGCCGCAGCCTCTAAGTCCGAGTTCAAACTTCAAGTCGTCGAATGCGTGTTTCTCAACCGCCTTGGATCCTGTTGCTTATCTTCATCGTTTTAATGGTGTGCTGCAGTGCACCGCATTGTTCTTGGGAAAGAGGTACAGATTTTCGTGGACTTAGCAGACACCGCTCTATCTGCAAGCACTACCAGAAGGCAAGCACGTTAGCTACGGAGAGAAGGCGGGACCGGGCAAGAGGGTCCATTCAAACTCTGCAAAAGTCCTCGCAGCTCACAGCTACTGGTATTGTTCCTAGTGTAGGTCTCTAATTTCATACAGTATTCACCCAAATTCTCATATGACTCTCTTACCATCACAGCTTGGACCGATCCAATTTACCAAGGATCATTGCTTAAAACCCATAGCTCATTGCGAATCTTGGGTATCTAGTAGCTCCGAGTCGTTACCTCGGCCTACCATCAACCCAGGCAGCACTGCTCACGCTAGTACTTCGACTGTCACATTCCGAGACCCCCAAGATTTTGACATTGCAATGGAGGACGCCGATGAACGGCACCATGACATCCGAGGTGTGATCCTTCTCATCGTGCTGTACATAACGCTCACAAGTCATAAGTTCTACATCACTCGCGACGCAATCTTGGGCTAGTCCCAAGAAATTTTGAAGACCTTCTACCTGCTGACGAAGACATCAATATCTCAGATGCTTCTGGGAATCATACCATGACCGAAACTCAGGATCCGCCTCAACGCAGAATTCAAAGAGTTTTTCTGACCCTGCGAGATTCTCTTCAGACCTGCGTTCAATACCTTTGGACTCTGTCGACAGTATCCTAGGCGACCTTCCTTTGAGCCCGATAAGTGCATCCCGTCTTCGCTACTTGCTAAGTCCTGCCCAATGGTTGCTGATGGGCATGACGCCCAGAGGCTTGATACGTCTCCCAAACCACCTTACCCCTTCCCCAATATGACCACCTACCGCCTCATGACCTGGATGAACACTGGAAGTCATCATAAATCGGAGGCTGAGGTGTCGCGCCTGGTCAAAGACGTGATTCAGGCAGAGGACTTTAATCCCAGGGATCTCGACGAATTTTCGGTGAAGAAGAGCTTGCGTGCATTGGACCATGACGATGACGGAGGAGAGGAGACTACCGCTTTCCCTGATGACTGGTTAGAGACCGACATCACTCTGGGCATACCTACTAAGTCAAGAGATGACCCCTCGAAGTCGTTTACCGTTAAGGGGTTTCATTATCGACCGCTCCTAGGAGTTATCCGCTCCGTATTCGCTGACATCCAAGCTAATTCGTTCCATCTTCTTCCTTTCCAGCGACTGTGGAAGGACCCTCTTGATGGCAGTCACCAGCGGGTATTCGATGAGCTGTATACCTCTGACTCCTGGCTACAAGCTCAGGATGAACTGCAGCGGCAGCCAAGAGAACCTAACTGCACACTGGAGCGTGTCATTGCCGGACTCATGTTATTCTCCGATGCAACTCATCTCGCAACCTTCGGAACGGCCAAGGCCTGGCCTCTTTACCTATACTTTGGAAATCTAACCAAGTACGCACGTTCAGCACCCAAACTTGGTGCATGCCATCTTATTGGATTTCTGCCCTCGGTACGTCAACGGTCTCAAGCTCATGCGCCTCTCTCACGTTATATTTTGAGCTTCCGGATAGCATCAAGGACGTCCTTAGCAGCTTACCGCGGATATCAAAAACTGGGATGGCCGCCCTTCACACACATTGTCGGCGGGACTTGTTTCATGCCTGTTGGAAACACTTACTAGACACAGACTTCCTTGAAGCATACCGTCATGGAATTATACTACGGTGTCCGGATGGTATACTGAGACGCGTATTTCCTCGTATATTTACTTACTCCGCAGACTACCCAGAAAAGTGCGCACTTTTAACTTTGTTTCCTCATTTAAATACAACTCAACTTTCTAGAGTTTTGATAGCAACGATAAAGGACATGGGATCCTGCCCGTGTCCGCGCTGCTTCACGCCGAAATCCTCCTTCTATCTCCTAGGCCTGTTGAAAGATATGCGAGGTCGTGTAGATAACCTCCGAACTTACTGTCTGGACAGGGTGACGATTGCCCGGGGATTCATCTATGAGTTGGGACATACCGTTGACGGTTCAAAGGTGCAGGCAACTCTGGGAGAAGGGTCGTGGGTGCCGACGGTGGTGAGTGTTTTTAATTCAATGGCGTTAGATTACTATCTGACTTTCTACCAGAACGCTTTTGCAGACAAACTGGGACCTCTAGGGTTCGACACCTTTCGCATGCTGGTGGTCGATTTCATGCACGAATGTGAGCTGGGTACCTGGAAGGCCCTATTCACCCACCTCGTTCGTCTACTCTATGCATTGCCGGGTGGTGATCGCCTGGTCGCAATTCTTGACAATAGGTTCGTCCCTCACACTTGTTTTCCTTACTCATTAACAAGTGATGGCACTGAAAACAGATTTCGCCATGTTCCGTCATATGGCAATGGCGTCATACGGAAATTTTCAAACAATACTTCAGAAATGAAAAGACTCGCAGCGAGAGACTTTGAGGATGTTTTGCAGGTTTGTCGCATCGGTCGAGTTGTGGACGTGCGCTGTTGACATCTATCCCAGTGCGCCATGCCAGTCTTTGAGGGCCTTTTCCCGGAAGGTCACGATGAACTGGTACAATCGCTTTTGTACAGGTTTGCCCTATGGCACGCTCTGGCCAAACTGAGAATGCATTCCGAAAGTACATTGTCAGTTTTAGATAAGACTTTCAAGCAGCTCTCCCGTCAGCTACGCAACTTCCGGGACTCTACCTGCGCTGCTTTCACTACCTTTGAATTACCGAAGGAAAAAGCTGCTCGAGATCGCAAAGCCACTCGTGAACGCTCAGGTCTCGACAACCCAGACATTGCGAATAGCGGCCGAAAGATCAAGAAGTTTAATTTGAGTACTTACAAATTTCACGCCATGGGGGATTATTTACAGTCAATCCGCCTCTTTGGGACCACAGACTCCTTTACATCGCAAATTGTAGGTGAACGTCTGCCCTACTATTGTCTTGTCATCTCAATTTAATTCCGGGCAGGGAGAGTTGGCGCACAGAGCGTTGAAAGCCTTTTATCCATTAACAAATAAACTAGATACTCCAGCACAACTCGCTAAACATGAACATCGTCGTCGTGTCCTTCGGTGAGTCGCAGAGTCAGGTCACAGTTTGTACGCTAGCAAGCAGGTGCCGGTTGACTTGCCTGTAAGGTTAAAAGATCACCACTACATACCGAAGAACCACAATAACCCATTGCATATATTCACCTTTCTTCGAGATCATGGTGATGATCCAGCTGTAGTGGTAGGTCATGGCTCTTCTCGTTGTTCGTCTTGTTCATTAAGGCGCAGGCGTTCATACCGAGACTCAAGGATCATATACTATATCGTCTGCGAAAGTTAGACATCAGCCATTGCGACCACGTGTTCACAGACGAGGAGCGCAATTCTGTCATAATATCAGACAGCAGACTATACTCAGTCCAAACCATGCAGGTACTTGATTCACCTCTTGAGCCTTGCTAGCGCACTCAGGTCAGCGTTCGCCCTCATAGGTCCATTACACAACCTATGACCTTCGACGAGAGTGGGACACTGTCAATCCTCGGACCCACTGTGATGTTATGGTATTATCCAGGGAGACCAGGCCACAGCATCCATATTGGTATGCCCGAGTTCTCGGCATCTATCATGTAGACGCATGGCTGAGCGTCGAAGCTCCGATGAAAAGACACCAAATCGAGATTCTTTATGTTAGATGGATGGCACCTTTGTCAGACCACCGGTCAGGCATGAACTGTGCTAGGTTGCCAAAGGTTGCTTTCGTTGATGAGTCCGATCATGATGCCTTTGGCTTTCTTGATCCAGGTCAAGTCATCCGAAGTGCGCACCTGATTCCAGCTTTTGCCTCTGGGCGCGGAACCACTTCCCTTCGCTACGGGAAATCATTCGCCCGTCAGTGTGGTGATTTGGATGATTGGGAAGCCTACTACGTTGGAATGTAAGTGCAACCTCCGATTGTGTTATCCTTACTCAAGCTGTAGCTCGGTCAGTTTCAGTTGACCGGGATATGCTTATGCAGTTATACACCCCATGGTATAGGGCATCCTACGGTCATGCGGGAGATAGTACGAGATTGCGCCGACGCGGAACTCATGGACAGTGTAACGTCCGAGGAAGACGAGAATGATGGGGACAGGGACAACTGGCAAGGGCATGGCATCCAACCTTGCGAGGGCGACGTCGAGCAGGGTGAAAGTGACGACAATTATGAAGGGGGAAGTGATGATGGTGCTGAGGATGCTGAGGATCCAGACGATCAGGAAATGGAAGATGAGGAAGGCGAGGAAAATAATCTGATGTCCTTCTGATTTACTACCATCGTCAAAGCTCGTACCTGCCACCACTTTTCGCTTTCAGACTGGATTTCCATCACTCTGTGCTCCATCGCTTTCACTCAACGACTCGCAAAGTGCAATAAACCAGTAAGCAGTGACGGCGCTTGCATTCCAACTTTAATAGTATTTAGGAGGAACGGCCTATTTTCGCCATGCTTGATAAGATTATGTCATACTCAGATTTAAACTCCGCACTCACCATGTTGACATTGTTATGTAAGTTCAGAATCGATTCTAACTAGCCGAGTCAGGCTATCGGCTGTGTTCCTTCGATGGGCAATGTTTCGCATAGTTAACTAGTCATCTATTCCGACCTAGATTAAGCCTGTACAAAGAGCAAGCTCGCAGCAGTTTCACGGAGTAATGAAACGTTAGCAGTTAATGATAAGTGAGTGGTCCCTTGGTCATTTCCTCATTATCATGGCGCTTACTAATGTTGAACAGACGGACGCTCAGGCTAGCCTGAGAGCATGTAATGCACTATGCTTTGGGTCCAAATGCTTGTGTGGTGAATTTCGCTGCCCGAATATTGGTAACCTCCAAGGGACGTGTCGATTTGTGGGCCGAAGTTGTAAAGGTGAGCTTGCTAGGTTTGATTGCTAGGTTTGATTCTAACTGAGCGTTCATCCTACTAGGTCTTTTAGTCAACAGCGAGGAAGCTTCCAACAGGAGAGCCCAATCTACTTGCTGTACATACTGCCGTTCTTGCCCGATGCATTTGAGAGCCAGAGTGACGCCTTGGGCCTTCTAGGCTCGTTAAGAAGTTGCTTACAGTAGTCCAGCGGATCCTGTGCGTGGTACTGTCATCATTTATGCCCAAAAGATGACAATTTATTGATGTTATGCTATAGGATGAGATGGACTCTGATACCAATTGGGTAGAGGACGACGTACAACCTAGGCTCTGCGCGCTCTCAAAGTGTGCCGCAATCAATGTCTCGCGCATGCATGTACAGATGCAACGGACAAGTCTGTTGCATGTCTTTGTTAGGATACACCTTACTGACTCAACGGTTGGTAGGTTTGAGTCGTTTGCATCAATTGACACAAGCAAGTTAATCTGGTAGGACCCATGCGATAATGTTCACATGGAGTTCCTTATGAAACTTCTCCCCCTCACTGCACGCAAAATCTCTCCGTGAACCCTTTCTCAAGTTCAACCGTGAGCGATGCGTTATGTATTATTGTACCTATGTCTGACACCGCTGCAGGCCATCTCCTATGTTACACATACATCACAAAACATATCTGCAAGTGAGTTCTGAAGATAGTGCATCTCGAGCGTCATTGACAAACTGGCCTCTCGTTAGCTGCCCCTGTTCAAAATCATATTCATCCGCTTACTCCATCTTCTCGCATATCACCCTGATTTTTCGACTGCACATGAAACTTTGCAAGAAATGGCCAAGTAAGTTGCGTTCTCTGAGAAATCTGTGGGTCCGCGTTGATATTGTCTGTCGAGTCTGTGATACTAATGATGGTGCTGGTTTTAGAATCTTTACGCTATAAGCGAGTTCGCACAAGAGCTTATCAAGGCCTGTGTACAAGCACGTTCCCGGAGTTTGCAGAGCTATCAGAGGAAGGTGAAAGTACCTTCGGATACTGTCCGTGCACTACCAAACCCGGAGGCGGCCACGAAGGTTATGGCGATTCACGTAGGTCGGCCCGATAACTGATTGGTGACTTTTTTAGATTTCTAAGACCGTTTGTCTCCCTGAGGAAACATTGGCCTGGCTTTTGGAATCATCCAAAACACAGAAGCCTGCGAGCGCTTCCAAAGTGAGCTCATCTCCTTCTGCCAGCGATTCTGTCTGTTGAGCTAACAACCTACTTGTGGGCGCTGTATCCTCTCGCAACATTCTCCATGGAGGCACTTTGCGCCGTCAAGGCAGTTGTCTTCTCCCTCGTGCATTTGAGGTGACATAGAGGCGTTCACGCAGTGGGTCATCTTGCCCGCCTCCGAGTCCTTCCTTGGCGCGCACGACATGGAAAGCATTCTCCGAGTTGCTACACCCGAAGGCTCGCGAGCTTTCCGCTACCGCGCTATATCAAATTCATAACAGCTCTATCTATATATCTTGTAATTCCATCTATGACATTTTCAGTTTCAAAGCCACGGTACCTATGAGAGATGTGGAGCTGTGACCGCTGGTGACTCTTGATATGAGCCGAGTTAAGGGGAAGCGACTACTGATAAAAAGCCTCCCAGCTGTCTGCACGGTACCTGTGTCTTAGAAACCAAGACATATTGAAACCTTCTAATTCTGGTAGGTTAGTAGCTCCCCGGGAAAGGCTGTAGAAAGGTTGAAAAGCTTGAGCCAAAAGGAAGACCAACAAGAATTATTAACAGGATTGAGAAGGGCTCGCTGACGCCTCATGCTTACAGCCATGGCGGGGTGTCGTAATTGTGTTGCTAAGTACAAAGCTGTGATAGATCTATTGACCATTCCCAAAGGGCACTTGGGAAGAGCAGGTCTTGAATGACACTTTAATTTCAAGAGCTATGGAAGTAATTGAGGGGAGTGCACTGCCGTTTCTTGCCTACTGCAGTGGCGACATATTACAGTTTCGATACCAAATCCTATGCTATTTTACGACTGATGACCAGTGCCAAATGAACTTTCTACTACAAGGTCTTGAATGACGCCTTAATCACAACATAAATCAGAAGACACAAGGGCTTTCCAACTGGTTGAGGGGAGTGTGCTGCCGTCTCTTGTCTGCTGCAATAGCGGCAGGCCACAATTTTGTTACCCAGTCCCATGCTAATTTACATCTGCTTACCAGTACCAAAAGCACTTCCCACGAAAATGTCTTGAATAAATTTGTAATTCGAAACGTAAATGAAGCAAATTGACAATGCTCAAAATTGTTGGTGCAAAGTATGCCACCATCACTCATTGGCTGCACTGGAGAAATGTCACAACGTGTCACGGACCACTCATGTTACTCTGAATTTGCATGCATAGATGGCGATGTAGCTACAGCTCAAATTTCTCACAGCATCAAAGGTTATGTTTGGGAGGAGCAAAATTATATACTTCTGTAGTTCCCACGGCTACAATATCAAGGACTCACGAATTCACTGATGGACCTCGTTGTAATATTAGTATATGTGTCGTTTTTCGTACATGTGTTTGTACAAGTTGGATCTGAGAGTCCTCGTGTTTTGTTGCTTGAAGAAGTACACCTATGTCGATCGCAAGACTTGAGATTCAATGCGCCAGCAAGAACTGCAAGCTTCAGATCTCGTGACCATCAATAAGATTTTCGACTGATTGGATGGCCCGTTTTTGGTAATATGCGACTTGCAAGGCGCTTTCCAAACTCGAGATGATGAATCTCGATGTGGTCTTGCATCAGTGATATGCTCTGCCTCTGTGCTAATAAAAATATCAAAAGATGTTGGTGACACTGCAGATGAGCAGTGAGATTCAGCATGGTACGACATCTGATGCGTCTACTTGTGATATCGCGAGGATAACTTAATATCAAAATAATACAAGATAGTATAAGTAAATCAGGGTGCTGCGGAGACCCCAAAGGAATGAAAAACGCTCCGCTTGCTTCCTGTACCGAAGACACAACAGGTACTTGTATGACCGTGGCGGGCCCTGAGCATGGTTTCAAATTGCACATAGCACGCGCACAAAAAGAACTGAAAGGTTGCATAAAATGGTCTTCCGAAAGGGGTCATCGAATGTTTGACAGATTGACTAGGTAGTGTAAGCCCAAGAAAGAAGAAAGATATATCTACATATACATTCATTCACCAGAAGATGTCATACTTCTGCTCGGGAAACATCCACAAGTTCTGAATAAGTACGAGAGCGTGCTGAGATATTGCAAGGGAAGACCACAGGGGAGCTAGAGGATGGAAATATTAGCGACAGGAAGATGGAATGATGCAAAAAAAAACAAGTACTGAGTGACTCCCGCCTTGTATCTGGGAGTGAATTCGATCACTTGGCCCTGGTCATCTTTGGCAGAAGAAAACTCCACCGTGGCCAACACAGTAGCAACAGCGGACCACACAGAGGCATCAGCAGCATGTCGGCCTGATCGAATAATGTATTAGCTCTATGCGGTAATGAAACAATTCAATTCACCTGGACATGCACGCCGGCCAAAGCCGAAAATATATCTAGCAGGGTTATCGTCCGTCAGCGCATTATTATCATCTAGGAACCTCTCTGGTATAAAGCTAGATGGGTCGGGGTACCGCTTTTCATCCTGTGAAATGGCCCTGCGATATAACTTCAGTTTTTAAAAAGCCAGAGAGGATATATGTCACCATGTATTGGATATGACGGTTGTTCCTGATGTACAATATCACAAAATATTTGTTCGCTGGACGAAGACAGCAGACCTTTTGGAATGAAATAACCATCGTACGTATCATCACTCGAGGTGGCGTGTGGAATGCCTACAAAATTACCTTCAGCAAAGGTGAAATAACACAGCGAGGAAGATTACCAAGGGGTCCAACGGGGTGCCATCGCAAAGTTTCTCGCAGGACTGATTCAACGTAGGGTAGTGAGGCTCTGTCTTCAAATGTTGGCAAGCGATCTCCTCCAACTACCGAGTCGATCTCCGCTTGTGCGCGTCTCTGAACATCGGGATGCAGTACCATGGCGAGAGCAAAAGTCATCAAGGTCGACGTGGTCTGTGAAGGGGTTGAGCAGCAGACAATATGATCGGACGTCTGCTGACCGTCTCATACGAACCTGCATAGCCATATATCAAAGAGCACAACGTCCCTTGTAAAAAGGCGACAAACCTACAATAGCAGTAGTAGCTGCTTTCTTTAACGCATCCTTAAATATTTGTTTTGATGCCTTATCTAGATTCTCCATCCGTTGCAAATTTTCTGATACCATTGAAACCCGGCCGAGGGTCAAGTTTTCGGCCTTGGTGAGCACGTAATCAACGTCTAGGACCAAACAGATTTTAAAAAGATGCCTGCCATATGCTCCTGTGTATATTGGAACGGCCGGTTCATCATTTCAGTCATGCGATGAGTCGAAACTTGTGCATCGCGCTTGATCGCGGATCCCCAGCACCAATCAGGTAACCTCAGCACTGCATCGGAGCGCAGAATGTTAAGTCTCTCTCATCAACTAGAATGATCTCACAGAAAGGGAACATTTTGAGTAAGATTGCTCTCTCTGGGGTCATCACTTCAAGGCCCATAGCCAGTGCACTTTCCATGATTTGGACCAGAGGATCATCACGAGCACTAGTCTGGTAGCCATATGTCACTGACATTGCAACTGACGATGAGAATCTATTATCAGGTTAATAATCATTCGATGTTTAGAAACACATCGACTAACGTTTCAAAGTGAGAATAATAGTGTTGAGGGTCATCGATTAAGTTGACAACCAACTCACGAGCCCGCTTGATCTGCATTGGACGAAACTTGAGTGCAGAGTCGGGACGGAAAGTTTGGTGGAACAGTCGTCGTGAAAGACGCCATTCATCATCATAGCCTGTGAATGCAAACACTCCCGACCAACCAAACCTGCCTGTACTCCATAATGACTGGATGGAAGAATATTAGAAGAACGTACGGCTGGCGTGTAGCTAAGTATGGTCGATCGGAGTAAATGCGAGAACGCTTTTCCATTAAGGCTTCCGCAACGTCCTGAGAATTGATCACCACGACTTCCTGGCCTAGAAGTCGCAAGAAAAAAAAGTCTCCTGATATAATGGTTTGTACCACACATGCACTGTACTATCTCCCCACGTACCATAAGTGGCACCCCATTCAGTATATGTCAACCAAGGCTCCTTGAAGTCGATAGATAAGACGTTTCCTAACAGTGGGAGCGGCGCTGGGCCAGGAGGAAGGCAAGGTTTGTTCTTTCTGATATCAATGAATCGCACGAAGGCTTTTGCGACGACAAGGGATATGGGTAAGGTGGCAAGGATAGCAAGGCGACTATTGTCTGAAGAAAACATGGTTAGAGCAATGCGTGGGTAGCCACCCAATGCACGAAGCAAATCTTATAACTGCACGGAGGGTCGCTTGTCACACCCTGTACCTGAGGTCTGTCGTAAAAATTCCCAACACCAACAAGATGTGCCATAATGCTGTACGTGTGTTCGTATATACCTATCATCCACTATTTCTGGCCCCAGTGGTGTGAAAAAATGAACTGGAGAAAGAAAACCAGAGACTAGTCTGGAGACCAGGTGTGTGCCGAGGGGAGGATGAAAGGCTCCTACCCAAAGGCACGGGCAGTCCACCTCGACCTCATATAAACCTTATCTAGGAAGCTTGACATGCTCACCCCCGTATGGCAAACTTCTTTAATAAGGTTTATGTGAGGTCGAGGTGGGGCAGCCGCAAACGAAAGCACACCCCAGCCAATAGGCCCATCTGGAAAGAAATTGACCCGAAATTAGACCATTTCACACGGGTTACCATCCGGACACCGAACGTCTACTTTAGGTGTCCACCTGGGAGAACGCCAGAATATCTGCGGAAGGCGTGCGCATGGTATGTAAGCTTGGTTGATAGTGCAGCGAGCGTATCGGCGCATGCTGCAAATGTGTTGGTGAGCGTCGATGGTTTAAAGTGTGGACTGTCGTTTACTGTTGCATTAGCACGCACATATATCATGGACGAGTGTTGTCCTAGGGGCGCCTTGTGCTCGAGAGAGGAGGATGAATGGATCTATGTCTATGTGCTCTGCTGCTGCAGTCTACGTGTATCGCTACATGTCTATGTACGCTGGGACTCCGAGAACCCCAGACCCCTGGCACCCCTCTGCCTGTCCTCCTGTCCGCTGATCCCACCGGCAACCCCCGGTGCAGTGTGTAGTTGAGTGAACTATGTAGGAGGAAGGAAACAGTGTGAAGCTTAGGCAGAGTGGACAGAAGACAGACTTTCCCTGAGTTGTGCGGGGGGGCTGCCTATAGTCTCATCGGAAAGCTCGACCTGGAAACCAGGTGTGTGCCCAGGGGAAGGATTCCCACAGACAAAAGTACACCCAACCCGGGAAAAAGGGCCAAGCACCTACTAAGGCCCGAAAAGAAATGATTAAAGGTTTTTCGCGTGCAATTGTTCCAGAAGTTCGGGAGAGCGCCAATAGCTAAGGAAAGAGTCGGAGGACGAGCTCAATGACATCGGGTGGGACTCCTGACAGTAGAAATTCCGTTGTTCCACCAACTTGAATGCGGAACGAGTGACCTGAGGAAGTGGGAGGGTCAGAGCTGGCCCAAATAGCGTTGCACTGTGCGAGCAATTTTTTCCGCGTGAGGTAGCGTCAAACTTCTGACACTAGGGTCATCCTGAAGGATGAGCAGACTACATAGTAACCTTTCGGTCACTTGAAGCAAGGTTCATGCCTGCACAGATAGCGCTTCCTAAGTCTGATGGTTCCAAAGGAAATCCATACCTGAATACAAGAGTAAAATTACAAAAAGAAACTACAGGGTGCTGCGTCGGTGTTACGGTGCTACGAGCCGATCGATACAGTACAAAACGGCACCATGAGCGACCGCCTTATTACTGAAAATGCGATAGGTGAACTTGAACCGTTGTTGGTTACTGATGCTCACCAATGGCTATCAGGTCGACTGAATGCAATACCAAGCGAACGAAAATATTCCTGCAACCTTGTGAACATCCAGTCGCTCGCAGCAAAGTCCCCCACGAATGATACAGTCTTCAGGTGGTAGACAGTCGGTCAGCACCGGCAGCACTTACAATAAACGGATGACTAACTGTAATTGGAATGCTTGCATTCTTTCTTTGGGTTTCGAAAGCCTCGATAATGCTAGCAATGGAAGGTTCGAAGAAATTTGCAACGTCTTGTCTTTTAATAATAACGTGTTAGATGTCAGTGGTTCCGAGGACGATGACAATACTTACCCAATCAATTTAAGTTGGCCGGAACGAATATCGTACTGGGGATCTTTGTCGCGTATGGTACCAAATTTGATATACGACGACTCTTCCGGGTTGCGAAATCTGAGTTTGGTGCTTCTGTCGAAGATGTCAGTCATTTGCTGTATTATCTCCGGTGTACCGAAACGACTGCCTGATAGTTTTTCTGCGAAGTCATTCCATTAGGACTAAACACAGAAAACAGGAACTGCTGGCAAGCCTTGAAGAAGACTATGAGCACGACGGGTCACGAATCCATAACCTTGCAGTCGACCTAATGAATGGAGAATGAGATATGACTCGAGAATATCATGAAGCTTACACTCGGCTGGAGCAATCTTTTCAATCATCAGTGGGGATAGAGTCATCGAGTAGGCGCTAAGGTCGATAGTCCAGTTTCCTGCATCGATAATGACAATACCTTGGCCATCAGAGGCGGCCATTGGTGTCTGTGACAGCGTGTCTGACGCCAGGATGCTCTGATAGATGCAGTAGTGTAAATTCGCTTCTCCTTCAGTTAGCAAATGAACACGAGCCATGTCCTCTGCTGTATTGGAAACGAGGCCGCTAAGGACGGCAGCTAGCCATATTTTTCGCTGCTGCGGGCCTTCCCACACGTTAGGATGGGTAAGGACAAACTCGATGCGGTTCTCGAGTAACCTCAAAAGTCTGTTGCCATTGGGTAAACTCTCCTCAATATAAGTGCGTGCACAACGAAGGAGGTATTGCATAAAGTCGCCGAGCACCTCGACGACATTCTTGCCTCGTGGAAGAGATGGGTGACTGAAATAGGAGGCGGGAGAGTGCGCAGCCTCAGGCTGCAGGTGAAGTTTCCAACTTTCAAATGTTTACATAGTCAATCACGCGAATACGAATGGTACTGGCACTTGCCAGGACATACAATTCAAGTTTCATCCATCCTTCTGCCTCAGCTCTTTCAATAACATGCGTCCTTTGAGTTTCAGCACCAATGGCACGGGCATTTCCACTTGTGTTGTAGTATAATACAGAAGGTATCTTCGAGTCGCCTCCGATGTTCTCTTGGCCTGGATATCTGGTATTCGCAGTTAGTCGGTAACAAATCATAACTTGATGGAACACGAAGACCAACCTGGCGACAGAACAAATAATAGGAACTTCTCCCGGAGTGAGTATACAGTAGGAAATACTACTGTGTGTAATGCCTACGTCGAAGGCAAGGACCAACTTCTGGTGTGGTCCGGAGTATGGTTGTTCATAACGGTTAAGCATGGCCGTCACGGTCAGGAAAGTTTGAAGGTACCGAGGAAGGACGGCGAAGTCCTTCTCGAGGTCTGCCTATAACGGGAGATATTCAAGTTGCCCAATAGACTGAGGGCATCTCATACTTCGACTTTTCGCCTCGTTCGCCCCATTTGTGTCCAAAGAAATATATATAATCAAATACACTGTACAAACAAAATAAAAATGACTTCCCATCACGCGCTCGCACAAAGCCCACCGACCTGCATTTTCATTTCATTTGTGAGGTCATGGAACAGTTGTCCTTGAGTAAGTCCGTACGACAGATGAAGCGAGTAAGGTCGAGAAGCAACTTCATCTGCGCAAGCTCGCGGTGTGCCCGTAAGACGTCAAACTTGAAGACGGCGCTGACATTCGTTGGCTAGTCACAGGGCATGACTGAGTTGTTGGTAGTTGGTAGTGGACTCAGAGTACTAAATGGTTGGGAACAGACCCATGCCTTATGTGCTGGCTGTCGTGGCTGACGTACTCTGTCTGGACCGGCCCTGCCGGCCCGGTAATGTGTTTACAGGTGTAACTCCTCATTTTGCTAAGTACACCGGAAAGTCAGGCCTTGATGCTGGTATTCTATCAGTTGCAGAACAATTCAACAGCTTGAATCACTGTTCTCCAACGACAATTCATTTTCTCTAACTCTAAATCTACACATCCTTTATCCTATAAACGACACGTATCAAACAAGTACCACACTATCCAACACCGAAAACCCAGCCGCAACCCCGCCCTCATTACTCTCTGTCCCCTTGGTTCTCACAAGCCATCCCACCTCCCTCTCTACTACCTCTCCCTCTCCAAATAACGCATACCCAAAGAAGCCTAGCTCAGAAATAACCTCTGTGCGTACGACTTTCTTCTCTGTGCTCCCGTTGTCCGTACCCGAACTCGAAGGAGATGCGCGTACGAGGTAACCGTTTACCCCGCGTGGCGTCTCGATCATCTCCATTGCGATCCAGGCTTCGCGCTCTTCAGCAGGCAGAGTATCTAGGAACGCAGGAATGGCTTCGCGGTAGACGTTGTTCCCACCACCCTCACGCTGGGGCTTTAACACGAGCGACGGGGCCTTAAGGTGCGCGAGACGTGTTCCGGGTGGTACGTTCCCTTGACCTTGTCCCGGAGCCGGGAAGTGATCAAGCGCTGCGGAGATATCAGCATCCTCTGAGTCGAGCGCCCACATGCTCATCCAGGTAGCCCGGATGTCTGCTGCGTGTGCTGTGAGATCGAGGGCGCGTGTGCCCCATTTTGCGCCTTCGTTGCTGAGGAAGCGCTCAAGTACCCCGGGGCGCGTGAGTGCTTCTTGTACTTTCTTCCCGCCTGCGAGTTGGAGAGGAAGAGAGGGGCATTTGATGGCGCGGCTGCGCTCGAGAAGGAAACGCGTATCGTAGTAGGAGGGTGTCGGGAAGTCGGAGGGGGTGTAAGATGCGCGGAAATAAATCGTGGAGATTTCGTATGGTGAGGTATTGGTTGGGGAAGGGATGGTGATGGTGAGTGCGCATGTGGAAGGGTTGAGGGATGCAGAGACAGCTAGATCAGCGAGTGTTTGACGGACAACGTGGATTTGATGTCTATACTGCTGAGTTGGTCAGTGGAAGGTATGGGAGATGGGGATGTACTTCTCGAGCAATTCGTACTCCAACCATCGTTGGTCGAAAACGTTGCGTTCGTTGGGTTGTACGACGAACAGGATGCGTGCGCTGGATCGATATGAGTTCACAAAAACACGCATACTTGAACAAAGTTGGAACTGACTCTGCAACACCATATGCTTCGTGAGCTTTGACGAGACCCTCAACAAGGCCAGAGGTGGTGCTGTTCTCTGGGAAATTATCTGCAGTAAGATGTGGAGATGCAGAAAAGTAGGAGGTAGACGCCAGGATATTTCTATACCGCATCAACCTCTACGGAAATATGCAAAATAATAGACACACCTATGCATAGCAGCTACGCGCTCAGAAAGCGGACCAAAGGACGAAGATATAGTATTAAACTCGACCTGTTTGAGCGCAAGTCTATCTTCCGCAGCATGCAACATAAAATCCGATCTAAACAGGCCGAGGTGCAACGGCTACATGCCATCAATGCCCCGCCCTGCGAAAGAGGTCTCAAACCCACTTGTGCTGGTACGCCGTGCTCTCTGATCCTCTTCCACCCCCTCCACAGCGTCCCAGTGAACTCATCCGCTTTGCCTACACCTTCCTCAGCGCCCATCACTGTATCTAAGAATTTGGTATCCATCGCTACGCGTGCGTAGAGCACGTTGTATACACTCTGTAACCCTCTTGCAGCCTGGAATTGCGCACGAGGGAAGGGCGCGGGAATGAGTGAGAGTGGGGCATGAATCGCAGTGGTTGGTATGCGTGGTTGGGTATTAGATGGTGATTGGGAAGGTGGTAGGTATAACAGTCCATGCGACAGCGCGTATGTTGTCGCGGCGAGCGTCAGAGCTTCTAATTGCTCTGGAGTTAGCTGTGGAGGCCAGGCAGCGAAATTGAAGGAGGTCATCAATGAACGGGGTTACGTACCTACTACCGACGAATTACTAGCAGATAAGATAAGTGTACCACGTGTTCATGAAGTTGCGTAAGCGGATAATATTTTGCATCCTCCTCGGTGTTACATGTTCATCATGAAAGTGTCACTCCAGCGATGGTCGAGTATTTCCTTGGGACATCGTCTTTGAAAATTTTATCATAAAAGCAGAGTCCGACGCGATAACCGACATTGGAGCATACTCAAATGTTTGTCATTCATTTATTCATTTGACATTTCGACATAGAGGCTCATGTTTACTCATGGAATAGGACCTTTATTCTTTTAATGCGAGGGAAACGATGATATTGATCATCAGATCAGACTGAATTGTTTATTCTGTCTTGGAAAGAATAATCTGACGGCAATTACCAAAACCTTGTGTTCTGCATCTTGCAGGAAGCCATTGGCATCCTCACCGAAATGTTGAACCGATGCGTGGATGACTATATTAAACTCATGAGCCAGCTTCCGTCGTTTAATACCGACGTGGATGTCGAGCTAGAAAGATACTCCCATGCGATGGAAAACTTCGCGCAGGAGGCCACACTGTGGTATTGGAGCGGTGTACCCGCGACTGTGTGCCTGCGTGTCGCGAGCAAGGCAAAGTGGTGGAGAGCACTACGCTACGACAAAGCCCGAAGGACACTGAGTGGCTGACTAAGCTACGGTGCTACACGGCTGCTACTCCGCTCCGACCCCCAGGGTCCCCTACTACAGTATTACTCCAGCCCGAGTAAGTGTCAAGCCTCACCTACTCGACAGCAAGCTTGACGTGGTCTGTTGTACAGGGTACTTCCGCGGCGTTGATGCCACAAATCGCGACACTTTTCAAGAAAAGAGCAGTCTAATGCGCTGCCTTCCATGAATACATCCTCTATTTTATTATTGGACTACCCACAATATAATAAATCCGTATATGCAACAGCTGAATGTTTTTGGTTGTTGGTTACAACGATCACTCGCCTCCCGCAATGACAGCTTGTCTCTTACATATGGTCCCCTTTGTCAATCTGTAGCGCATTTTTGATGGGGTAGGTCTATCCGTTCATGTGCACTGTAGTGTATTCAAATACTTTAAGATTTATCAAGAGGCTAGGTACCCCCCCTCCCAATTGCTGCCTCGTCCATTACGTCCACACTAAACAGGGAGTGTACCATATCCAACACGGACCTCTCCAGCTATTCGTATTATTCCTTGACTTATACTTGATACAACAACCCCAGGACAGGCCACAGGGCACCATATCCTCACAATCCTAGTCGTTGGTTACGGTATATAAATAAATAAATTCTCTCTCCCTGCTAAACCCACCCTCACCAATCATCTCACACAGTCCAAGCCTCGCTCCACAAACGACACCGAATAAGCCACACGATAAGACATCACACCGTAGAATTTGCAGATGACATCTCGGTCATTGGAATATACACAAGGACGCCAGAGCGGTGTGCATTTCGGTTCAGCTGCCAGAGATGGAGATGCATACGCGTGGCGCGGATTGCGAGGATCATGAACTGGAAACTGTACGTGGGTGTAAGTTTGGTATTATTAGTAGGAATACGCAGCAGGATGTGGGGGTGCATACACATGCAACATGGATTGGTAGGAGTACTGAGGCGGAGAATATCAACGACTCGATCATAAAAGGCATTTGGGACATTCACGCACCTGGAGGAGCAGCCATGCGAATATATTCGTTACCGAGAACACTGCAAGAAAGACAATAATCATGGATGAGTGTGGAAAAACGGTGCGTGCGTGTGTTAATTCACGAAGTGCGCTTGCATAATAAGATATATTATGGTCCACCAGGACAGTGTACAGACGACTTGAAGTTATCCGCCAGTTCTGTATGGCGCGTATGAGCGTGAGAATCATGAGTCCTGGGGAGAAACATCTGTCAGCGCGTGCAACATGTGTGTTCCTGGTTACCCACCCAGTTGAAACGTGAAAAGGAGAAGAAATGGTATGAAGAGACTGAAACCGGTCGAACTCTGGTAACACCCTGTGATGCCCGGGATCGCGCTACTTGCATCTGTGAAAGTGAACAGAATTCTTCAGCGGTTATGGAATGCCAGAGGAAAGGTGAGAATGAGTACATTCTGTAGGGACGGTACTGGCGAAGGCAATACTGAAGGATGCTACGAGAAAAGCCTGGCTGATGCATCTACCACTAGCTTGGGTATAGTGAGTGGATTAGGAACTCACAAAAGCGGTAGACGCCATGGCTGCGAGTAATATTCTATTATTGTTCCAGAGCGCATATGTTCTGAGGATGAAAAAGCCTGAATGAATCAAATCAGAAATACATATATAGTACGAAGGAACGAGAGATACATTCGGAGAAAACGACTGATACTATACCAAGACCTTTGAGAGGAAAGTAGGAGCCTTTTGCAAGGACTTGCATACATGAATGTACCATACACATACCTGAGTCAATACTGTAAAAAACTCGGCATTTCTGGCGAAGACATGCAGTGAGTCGTTTGTTCCCATTAACTCTCCTCAGCATCACATACACCTAGGTTCCCATCCGGGGTAAATCTCACTGAAGAACAAGTGTTAATTCATCATCAAGGCGAAGTGTGCTGGAGTGGGACATACGATATAGACTGGTGGTGAGAATGATAAAGGGGAGGTAACGTGTGACAATATACAGGCCTTTCACCTTACTCCGGTGCGATCGAAGTAAAAATGTCCACTTTGCACAGCATAGTGCGAATATCAAAATCAAGACTGAGGGGCATCATGGAACAGGTATATCACCTCTTCATGGAATGAACATGTATAATCATAGATCTAGATAAGCGAGTTAAACAGTGGACATAAATCGATCAGGATAGTAAGCCTACCCAGATTGTAGCCATCGACGCTGAATTATGTTAGAGCAAAGGACAAGAGGCTCAGGCAGTACTACGTACCATATATGTACTAATGGAGCTTGTCAAGTATTATTCACCCTCATATCAACAAGGAGACGCACCGCAGTGATCTGCAAGCTCCTCGCTGCTGCGATATCGTCAGATGAATACTCCATTTAGCGGTTGAACAAGCCGAGCGAGTGATGAGAAAACGCTGAGGTATGGACGACAACGGGACGAAGCGTTAAATACACTACGTATAGTTGCATAACGATCAGGTGGCTTGATGCACGCTGCGCAATACCAATACACACCAGAATGCCAAGAAGAAGCAAGGTATAGAGAGTGTCAAGATGGGTAAGATAGATGCGAACGGAGATTAAAAAATGTGTTTTGTGCACACATCATGTGGCTTTTTATCTCTTATAAATGAGCTAGAACCTGTGGTGCTAATCGATATCATTCGAGTTACAGACTTGGCTTGATGGTCGTGATGGAGCGCCTCATAGTTCACTGAATACAGCAGGAGGGGAGCGACCTGATAGAAGATATGGTTGCGCTTCTAGTACCTGAAGCAGTAATTTCTGTAATAGCCTTGCTCTATTCTGAGATACATATGTTATATGTCAAGTCATTGGTTGGACTACATAATCGATGCAGAACGCACCTCATAAAGTTTCTGAAGCTCGAAGTTTGATGCATTAGTATTGTTAGTTGAGATGCAAAGCTAGCTTGGAATTATCTTGTTATTTTGGAGGGAGGCTAGACCTCTTTTTATGAACAGATCCATCGTGCAGTGACAGAAAAGGCATTCACCTTGATCCAGAGTGATCGGATAGAAGCGGGAGTGTCCACTTTGAAAAGCATCATGGTCAACAATGTACCAATGCTGAGGCGTATCACATTACTTATTCTTGTAGGTTCAGAAGACATTTAGTGGCTGATTGGGACAAGCCCACCAGGTTATAGTCATCGCTGAGTTGTGTCAGAGCGAGGATTCCAGGATCCCGCGGAAATGGCGGTTGCATACCAACAACATGACACGGACTGTGCATCATTAAAATGCTGTCTGCATTCAGAAAGTGTGCAGGTTTCGTGCACGAGGATTGGGACCTAGATGCGATCGTGGACATTGCAATACCAAGAATTTGTTGACCGGAGCGCCGCAAGTCATTGCGCTAATTACATAATTGGGAACTTTGATCATGACTTACTCACGGTGAATTGTGGACAGTGTTGTCGAGGGCGAGAACACGAAGAGACAAGCTATTTGCAGAGACGAACGAAGCACAAGACTGTGCTAATATTATTTTTCCTGAGCTGCTACACTAATCAAAGTACATTGTCAAATTTAAGAACCGACCAAAAGGGAGTCCTTGTATGCTCCTCCCGCCCTGCAAGAGACTCATCCTATAAGTTGAGCACATAACGGACTCTGCCAAACACCACCCCACCAATCATGTCGTACAATCCAAACATCGCTCCACAAGCAACACAGAATAAGCCACAGCAGAAGACATCACACCGTGGAACTTGCAACTTGAAATGACATGTCGGACATTGGAATACACACAAAGGTGTCATATTTGCGTCCATGTTGGTTTATCTGCCAGAGATGGAGGTGCATGCGAGTGGCAAGAACGGCGAGAATCATGAACTGGAAACTGTAAGTTTAAGTTTTGTTAGTAGGAATAGGCAACAGGATGTGGAGGTGCATACTCATGCAACATGGAGTGGTAGGAGTACTAGGGTGCGGAACATCAATGACTTTAACATACAAGGCATTCGGGAAATTCACACACCTGGAGGAGCCGCGATGTGAATATGTTCACCACTGAGAACACTTCAGAAAAGAGATGAGTACGGAAAAGTGGCATGGACGAATGTTAACTCACGAAGACCACATGCATAATAGGATATGCTATGGTTCACCAAAACAACGAACAGACGGTTTGTGTTCGTCCGCCAGCTCTGTATGGCACGTATGAGGGTGAGTATCATGAGTCCTTGGGAGAACATCTGTCAGCGCGTGTGACATACATATATATGCTCCCAGTTACCCACCCAGTTCGAATGCGAAAAGGAGAAGAAATGGTATGAAGAGCTGAAAACTAGTCGTACTCTGGTAGCACCCTGTGATGCCCGGGATAACGCTCGTTGCATCTGTGAAAGTGAACAGAATGTTTGAGTAGTTGTGGAACAGAGGGAAAGTAAGAGTGAGTACATGGTGCGGGGACGGTAGTGGTGAAGGCAATGCTGAAAGACGCTACGAGAAAAGCCTGGCTGATGCATTTACCACTAGCTTGGATATCGTGAGTGGATCGGAAACTCACGAAAAAGGTGGACGCCATGGCTGCGAGTAAGATTTTATTATTATCCCAGAGCGCATACGTTCTGAGGATGAAAAAACCTGGATGAATCAGATCAGAAGGACACACATAGTACGAAGGGATGAGGGATACATTCGGAGAAAACGACTGATACCATACCAATACCTATGAGAGGAAAGTAGTAGCTCTCAGCAAGGAGGTGCATGAATGGATGCACCATGCACGTACCTGAGTCAATATTGGCTAACACCCGGCATCTCTAGCGAAATCATGTAGTAAGTCGGTTGTTCTCATTAGATCTTCCCAGGATAGCATACACTTGGGCTCTCATTTGGGGTAAAGTTCACTGAAGAACAAGGGTTAGTTCATCATTGGGGCGATATGTGCTGGAGCGGGACGCACTATATAGATTTGTGGTGAGAAGGATAAATGGAAGGTACCGTGTAGCAACATACAGGCCTTTCACCTTGTTCCAGTGCGATCGAAGCAAAAATGACCACTTTGCAAGGCATACATTGAATATCAGAATCCAGGTGTATTACGGAACGGGTGTAATACCTCTCCATGAAGTGAACATGCATAATCATAGACCTGGATAAGCGAGATTAACAGCGGACGTAAATAGATTAGAATAAGCCTACCCAAAATGCAGCCATCGACGCTGAAATATGTTAGGGTGAAGAATAAGAAGTTCGGACAGTACGCACTATATATGTACTGATGGAGCACGAGCTGTCAAGTATTATTCGCCTCATATCGACAAGGGGACATACCGTAGCGAACTGAAAACTCCTCGCTGCTGCAATATCGTCAGATGAATAGTCCATCTAGAGGTTGTACACCGGAAGAGTCTCAGGGAGTGGTAAGAAAATGCTGAGCGCTGGGGTATAGACAATGACGGGACATGTATTGAGTGCGGTTATGTAACGCCAAGGTGGCACTGTGCAATACAATAGATACCAACAAGGGGAGGGCGCAAGATACGATATAGAAGAATACCGAGATAGGTAAGTTGAATACGAAAAAAATGCATGCATCATGCGGCTTCTCATCTCTTATGAATGAGCTGTGAACTGATCAAGTCGGCGGCGTAAATACTAGGATGTTATTTGAATTGCAGACTTGGCCTGATACCCTCACAGTTCACTGGATGCACCGGCCGCGGTGCCGGAGGTAGTAGTTTCACTAATAACCATATGAGGCACATATGCTGTATGTCATATCAGACGCAGAACGCACCTGATAGAAATTTCTAAAGCTCGAAGTTTTATGCATTGTTGTCACATGGAATGCCAAGCTACTTCGGAGGTACCTTGTTACCTTGTAGGGAGGCTAAATCTTGGATGAATGGATACACCGTGACCGTGCGCCGAAAGAATGCCAAGGACCTTCCAGAACGAGGTGCATTACCAATTCTCGGAGTGAACCTAGACATGACTATAATGGTTGATTAGAGCGAGCTTACTAGATTGTAGCCGAGCTGTATTGGGTGGGATTCAAGGATCCGAAAAAAGCAGAACAAAAGACTGTCTCAGTGTCTGCATTCGGAAACGTAGTCAAGTTTCGCACGTGCACGAGGAATGGAAGTTCATCATAAGAACCCATCAAAATACGTTCGCGGATAAATCCTATGCCTGGCCATGGGCGTTGCACTCCTCGGAAAGTTGGTTGTTGTAGAGATACTTGTTCGGACTCTTTAATAAGTTTGTTTGGCAACAGCTTTGAAATCAAACAACGCTTTGGCCTAAGTAATCCCGTGACTAACAAAATAGGGAATACCCCTGGATCAAACATTCGTTAAGTATTATGTTGATCGTGGCCAAGAACGCGACATACCAATTCCGTCTGGACCCTGGATGATGAACTCAATTGAGCTGCGACTCTTCGCATCAGATACTTTTTTTTCTTTCCGAATCATCTTACTTGGTGCTCAGATTCCACGATTCCCTTGTTTGACCGTTCATTTTCACCTTCACTATATGCTCCTCATGCTCGTTCTGGCCTAGTCAACTACTCGAAAATGTATATATACGGTCCATTGGAGTGGGGGACCCCTAGGCGAGTAGCAGCTGGGTGGCACCGTAGCTTAGTCAGCCATCTAGGCTTTGTCGTAGCGTAGTGCTCTTCACCACTTTGCCTTGCCCGCGACACGCAGGCACTCAGTCGTGGATACACCGCTCAACCATGTACACTCATATCTAGAGCAGAATAGCAGCAGAATTCCATGCTCTGAATCCCCGCTCCAAGTACGACCGAACGCCTGTCAAGTAGCGCAAGAGGCAGGATTGTGGGTGGCAAAGACGAGTGACTAGTGAGCAACACATGACTATGAATAAATATAATAGGAAGTTGTAGCATCTATCAAGAAGAGGTCATCTCCGCCATGATCTCCTCCATCTTGTACCTTTTTAAGGCGACATGGAATTTGAAATATCCAGTCAAAAATCTGACATATGCGTCACAAGCTTCAGCATGCGGCTTCAGGCAGTTGAGGATATTATGATGCGCTTGCACAGTTTTCTCGATGATTTCGTGCAGAACGTCCTGTTTGGTTAGAGCACGAGAGGCTGCCACACGCGACAAGTAGTTCGTGGTTTCATCTTCAATTTCCTCTTTATAGAATGATAGTATATCACTGGAGAACAGCAGGTCAGTGAGAGATCTAATGGGACAAAATCGGTGCGTTTACTTTGTGAAGTTGATGACAATGGCTAGATCCGGCATGCATTGAATGTATTCTCGAAGCGGGAGCACGGAAGGGAAAACAAAGTGTGAAAATGCAGTTGGCATGCCTGATAGCATCCTCATATAATCAGGGTAAGATTGAGTCTCTGGCAAAATCTATCAACACAAAGGGTCAACAGTCCGAGCTGCCTTTATTCGGAAAAATACCATACCTGCATGTCCTTGGTTTCATTATCAAGCAAAATAGAAGAGATGAAGTCGAATACAGATGTGATAACCAAGTTTGACACAGGTGAGGAATAATGGTAAACAACATCCCGCAAGAGGGCATCAAGCGCTTTTAGGACTGGATCGCCTTGCGACTGATTTCTTGCAAACCGCTCATAGAAACTATAGACATTCGCCAAGTCTTCTCCCTTATCCATCATATCATCAATGAAGGTGACGAGGACAGTGAGCAGGCAGATCCACATTTTGGTTGCATGGTCAGGAAGGTAGCTGTAAGCATTGAACATGGCCACACCGACGGCCATGTACGGGCGGAGGGAATATTTTCCATCCATAGGAAAGCCGCGGTTGATGGCCTCCTGATAGCATTCAGAGTATAACACTTGGTCAGTAGCGATGTTCGCAATGTTTGCATGTGACAAGCCACAGCACTGAACGAAATCGACGATGGTCTGGCGGATGCTTGCCAGAACCTAGATTTGAAAGATCAAGATCCGGACATAGAAGTAGAGAAGGGACAACATACTTTGACACTGCTAAGAGTAGATGTGGTTAGGCTGTTACTTGACATTGCGAGAATATTTGATGAGAATAGTTGAGATACACCTGGTACTTATACCCAGTGGTATAGATCCCTATCCGAAAAACGGCTCGGTACTATCATGCCCTGAGAATAGGCGAGTTCTTCGTGCATGAAGTTGGCATAACCGTTTCACACTCGCTGAGGTGGAAATACTACGCGAGGTTAAGGCTGGGACAGTATCCCCTTCGATGCGATGCAACTGGTGGTGATGTTCCGGTACAGTTTCAATCCCCAGGCCAGCCGAAGCTGGGCGGCCGAAATCCCAGCCAAGCGGGTTACGGTCACCGTTCGAGCCGTGGCGAAAATTGCGTACCAGCAGAGTAATAACGTAAGAATAATGAAAAGACCTCGGAAACCTTGTTGTCTGCTCTGATAACTGGTGAGTAGCACAAGAGTCAGCATTCAATATGAAACATCGCACAAGTGTCCTCCAAGTACATTGACTCGGATACCTTAATAAACGATCAATGATTTCAATTAGCTGTAGAGACCTTGCAAGTTGCAGCCAAACATAGTAAGTCTGCATCGCCCGAAACATGTCCTAATTTAGTGATTCCCATTTTTCGTCTTCCTGAACGTTTGAACATTAGAATACGATCAGCTGGATGTTAACCGAACGCAAGCACAAACTACTAGAAAACATCAAAACCAAAATGGATCCTAATGGATTTTCGTACTATGCCATGCTCCTTTTCTTTCGGTACTTGCTAGAAAAGCTCGCAAAGCACCGCGTCTTCCGTTTCCGTTTTCTTGTTGCAGTGTAGAAATATAGAACATTTCTCTCTCATAGCTAGAATACACCTCCTGGCCCACCGTATTTGCCACCAATATTAATATATCAGAGGGAGTGCATACTAGTGGCTAGATAATTATAATACTTGCCATTGCTTGGTACCTAAGCGGCTCGTACCTTGCAGCAAGAGCCAAACAATTTCGGAGTGACACGATGTGCAGTGGTACCGGCCCTGTAACCATTTGGATCTTGCTCGGTTTCTTCGAACGGCTTCAAGAGTACATGGTATTCGGTTAACATTCGGACCTTTCCCGGTTACTTTTAAATGGCTTCAAACCCTGAGCGAACAATGTCCAGCGCCCTCACGTCATTCATATCCAGACTTTACTGAACACTTCGCTTCCAACTGATGATGTGGTCGTCACCGAACAGGTATCATAATAATCCTTAACCGTGTATCCCCACTATCCGCGCACTAGCTCCTCCCTTCCCCACCCCCGGCACTACTGTCTTTTCTGGACATGGTACTTCCTGTCGCTGACATGGCAATCAAACTTCGTTTGGACATCGTGTTATTGTATCCTAGTAGCATGTTCCATGTTAGTGAATATAATAATGTGCTGGATACTCTGACACAAGGACGCACATTGCACAACCGTGAAGCCTGCTCGTAACCGACGACTGTAAAATAAAGCGCACCTCAAGTCGCTGGGGCAGGACGACAGCAGTGATGATCACAGAAGAACGTGATTTGGTGCGGTGAAGTGCGTATAAAACGGTAGGAGGTGGAAGAGAAAATGGGAGAAGAGGGAGAAGGGATGAAAGAGGGGATAAGTAAGTAGAGACAAGGAAGGTGCATACGATGAAAGAGGAGGGGGACAGAGGGAGTGTACCATATCATACCCAACTCGGGCATCGATCACAACCAAACCAACGACTTCACCATAAACGCGGACCTCTCCAGCCATCCGTATTAGTTCTTAAATTGTACTTGGGACAATAACCTCAGGGCAGCCCAGGCGCCACGTTCTAATAGTTTCAGTTGTTGTTGTTTTCAGCATATAAACAAACCAAATTTCTCTCTCTACTAAACCCACCCCCGTCAGTCATCTCGTACAGTCAACACCGCAGGATAAGATATCACAACATGGAATTTACAGATGACAAATCGGATATTGGAATACGAACAAGGGCGCCAGAGCGGGGCGCATGTCGATTCACTTGCCAAAGATGGAGGTGCATGCGCGTGGCAAGGATTGCGAGGATCATGAACTGGAAACTGTACGTGGGTGTAAGTTAGTAGGAATACGCAGCAACATGTAGAGGCGCATACTCATACAACAGGGTGTGGTAGGAGTACTGGGACGGGGGACATCAACGACACGATCAAAAAAGACATTTGGGAGATTTGCGCACCTTGAGGAATAGCAATGTGAAGATATTCGTTACCGAGAACACTTCAGGAAAGAATGATCATGGGTGAGTACGGAGAAACGGCACCTACGAATGTTGACTCACGAAGACCGCATACATAATAAAATATGTTATGGTTCACCAGGACAACGTATAGACGGCTCGGGTATATCCGCCAGCTCTGTATGGCACGTATGAGTGTGAGAATCATGAGTCCTGGGGACAACATTTGTCAGTGCGTGTTTGTACATGCATATGCTCCTGGTTACCCACCCAATTCGAATACGGAAAGGAGGAGAATTGGTATCAGCAGCGGGAAACTAGTCGAACTCTGATAGCACCCTGTGATACCCGGGATCGCGCTGGTTGCACCTATGAAAGTGAATAGAATGTTTCAGTGGTCATAGAACGCCAGGGGGAGGTGTGAGAGCGTACTTGTTGCAGGTGCAATAGTGGCAAAGGAAACGCCGACAGATGCTCCGACAAAAGTCTGGTTGATGCATCTACCACTGGCTTGAGTATGATGAATAGATTGGAAACTCACGAAAAAGATGGACAGCATGGATATGAGCAAGATTCTATTCTTGTTCCAGAGCGCATATGTTCTGAGGATGAAGAAAACTAGATGAATCAGAATGGAAACATATATGATACGGGGAGCGAGGTACATTCGGAGAAAACGACTGATACTATACCGATCCCTGTGAGAGTAAAGTGGTAGCCCTCAGCAAGGAAGCTCATACATAAATGCACCATGCACGTACCTGAGTCAATATCGTCGAATACCTGGCATCTCTGAAGAAATCATGCACTAAGTCATTGGTTCTCATTAACTCTTCACAGCATCACATACGCCTGGGTTATCATTCGGGTTAAAGCTTACTGTAGAACAAGTGTTAATTCATTATCAGGGCGATGTGTACTAAAGCACAACGCACGATATAGGTTCGAGGTGAGAAGAACAAAGGGGAGGTATCGTGTGACAATATACAGGCCTTTTACCTTGCTCCATTGTGATCTGAGCAAAAATGACCACTTTACAAAGCATATCAAAACCGAGAGGTATCACGGAACGGGTGCACTACCTCTTCATCGAGTGAACAGCCATAATCATAGATCTGGATAAGAGAGTTTAACAGCGGACACGAACAGGTCATGATAAGCATACCCAGAATGTAGCCATCGACGCTAAATTGTGTTAGTACAAAGCATAAGGGGTTCAGATCTGCAGACAGTACACACCGTGAACGCGCTAATGGAACATGTGCATAAATTGTCAAGTATTATTCGCCCTCATATCGACAAGAAGACACACCGTAGCGAACTGCAAGCTCCTCGCTGCTGCAACATCGTCAGACGAATACTCCATCTAGAGGTTTGTATACTGGAACAGCCTCAACGAATGACGAGAAAATGAACGACGGCTGCCAGACGGGCGTTAAGTATGTACGGTCCTTATGTGACGATTACTGGCAGGTGGCTTGGTGCATGCTGCGCAGTATGAATCAAATGCAGAAGATGCAAAATATGAATAGAAGAGTGTCAGGATAGGCAAGATGAGCGACTTTTTAGCTCTTATGAAACTGGAGTTGCAGGCTTGGCTTGATGGGTCACCATGGAGCTGTTCACATTTCACTGGCTGGGATGCACCTCCAGTGGAGCAGCCTGATAAAAGATGTAGTTGCGTTTCCGGTGCCTGAGGCAATATTTTACTAATAGCCAAGCTCTATTCCAAAATATATGATAAGTTGGTTAGAATACATAATAGACGCAGAACGCACCTAACAAAAGTTTCTGAAGCTACATTATTGTCACCCGGGAAGCGAAACTACTTCGGAGGGACCTTGTTACCTTGCCATTGAGGGAGGTTCAACTTCTTTGGATGATCGGGTTACATCGTGCGGCGAAAGAAAGGGCCTTTAGGTTGATACAGAGCGGCTGGTGACTGGTCTAATGCCACGATCAGATTCAAGCAGGCCCGCTTTTGGCAGCATCATTATCGACGACAATATGTCAAGTGACCGAGGCATATCACAAACAACTGCATTTTCACTGTCGGACCAACTGAAAGCCAGTAAAACCACATGTGACTGTTTATTTGGTAATAACTTTCCCTACACACTCAAACTAGAATGGGGCCGAACTTCGTCGGCAGGAACCTTGTTTACTGTTTCTGTACAGCTTAAAACAGCGACAGGCTTTGTTCTGGAAAGAATTCCGTGGAATATTGCATAGTAAAATACAATTTCGTATAGAGAAATGAGACCGTTGTTTCTTAGTACATCAGTGACGAGTGTCGAGCATAATGGTAATATAAGTACAACAACACTTGTTAAATGATCATTTGAGTATCCAGCGAAATATTACTGTAGAGCATAATTAATGTATGAAAATCGATGATCAAAACAAATACATACTACAGTTATTAAGACGAAGTCCCAGAGCCTCTGATTGGTTGTTTTCCTTTATACTGTCGTTCCGTGCAAGGTCCGGTCTGGAGGCGGCGGCGTTTGAAGGGGCTGGCTGGCATGGCTGATGGTGGCGATAGTACGATGAGTTCTCGTAAAACAGCATTAAAAACATCACGTTTCGACTTGGTGATGCGATGATGGCAAAATGCCATATGGACTTCGACAAGTGCACCCTTGAGTTTCGATTCATACTGGAGTGGTGGGATAAGAATGTGATTCTCGTCGTATGCTGGTAACGGCTGGATATCATGGGTGGATACAAGATCCTCCAAATAACTTTTACATCGTTCTGCAACTGGCCAAGTTGCGATATCGAAATCGGAGCCAAGGTTATCATCTATGGTCACCAATTAAAATAGTAATATTAGCAAATAAACAACACAGAAAATTCGCAACGTACTGGTTGAGTCATCGTCACTCAAAGTTGCACTAGCATCACATCGATTTTCGTCATCTGTTGTCTTAGCCTATATTGAATTGTTCAGAAAGAAGATTGACGAGTGATTGAAACTAAGTACTTACTTCAAAGAGACTGTGAGTGAGTTTGATGGACCTGTTCCCGAGACTTTCATAGATGACACTGAGCGTCTCGTAGTCCTTTTTGCTGGGAACTAGTTTTTCGAATGCACGGAGATTGTCAAGAACAGCAGGGAAGTCTTCTGACGAGAACTTGAAGTTCTCATTGCGACCTGCAGTAAGTCGACAGTTCAATTTCACGTCTGCTAAGCGGCCATGAAAGACGTTTCCAGGATCAAAGTTGGCATCTGGCGTGAAGTAGAAGTCATTGCGGCTAATCTGAAAGACACCACAGATTATAAATTCTTGGTCATCGTCGCGGCCCTTGGTGATGAGGATGTTGCCATTGCGTCCGCCTGCAAAAAATTCAGCGCGATATGCAAGTTTAGGTGTTGCAGCATAGAACCCTCCAGGAGAGTTCTGTAGCTTTTCCAGTACTGTAGATGCTGCATGTGCTGGAGTATAGGTACTAGTAGTACCAGACGATGAATTGGGGGACATGGTTGTTATGTTCAGAGCTATGTGGAACAGTTTACGAGGGTTGCAAGAGACAGTATAGCCTGTGTGATGGTTTTATGAGGAAAGTAAATGATGATCCGTGCAGGGATGCGAGTGATTGCAATGGAAGCACGAAAGTAGTCTAAGCAAGATATGTCGTTGATGGTGCTTGTAGCTAGGAAGGTATAAAGTTCAGAATGATGGTGAGGTTTTTGTGATGTAAATGGTCGCTGGTAAATATCGGTTTAGAGACATCAAAAGGCAAGTTTGTGGGGCATGTAATGGTCATGAGATCAGATTTTACGTTCAGAATGATGGGATCATTGGGATTACACAAACAAATGTCTTTAACAAGGATCAAATTTGCGAATACAGTGGTGACTGAGTTAAAACGAGTTTAGTTGGTATGAAGGCAGCAATAGGGCACATGATAGTTGCTGTAAGTGCGCAGCATATGGAAACAAATTTACGTTTGGATTGGATTACTGGACGTACAGGTAGATGGTCATGAGAGTGAAGCATGAAAAAAATAGCAAGTGTAATATTCCTCCCTTGTATTTCGTATTCCAAATCATGGGGCAGCATTCTACATGCAAGTTAGTAGGCAATTTAACGAAAGGCGAATTGCAGGCTGCAGTACCTCTGGGTACATTTGGTTCAAACCTCAGAGGATTGTCATGGACAAAGATCATCAAGCTCGTGCAAGCGCTGTCTGATGATGTTCTTGGTTTGATAAGCCATGCCATAGAGGTGAAGAACGAGGAACGATCCAGGAAACTGGATAGACGAGCAAGGAAGAAGAAGCAATATGACAAGGCATATCATCAGCAGGCATACCGGAAGAAAAAAGTAGCAGTACCTGAGGGAAGCAATGACGCTGGCGCAAGTACTCACGATTATTCCAAGTTTATGGAACTGCCAACGGATGAAGAACAGAGAAAGTGTTTCAGAGCTTTCCGGGAGGCAACATCTAACCAATCACTTGCCATGTCTATTTGTGTTATTTGTGCTAGAGAGATGATGGCGGTCGAAGGTGAGTTTCAAATCAATGGTGTCTGAAGTATTGAATACTTAACAACAATATATAGGTGAAAAGCTGCGCCTCTTGGGCATTCCAAATCTCCAACAGAGACTGCGTCCAACAGTTATTCATCCATCATATGAACTTTGGGAGGGGATGTTGTTGGTAAAGGAATTTATCGAGGGAGAAGGAACATCGGCGTTGGGATGGGTGTGTCACGAATGTTCGCGAGCTTTGGCAGTCAATTCAATGCCCAAACTTGCACTCGCTAATGACCTTTGGATCGGAAAAGTCCCACATGAACTTGCGATTCTCACCTTTCCCGAGCAACTTTTGATTTCACGCCTTTTCCCTCGATGCTATGTGTTCAAACTCTATCCAAAGGACAGTTATGCGAATCCAGATCACTTACAGCGAGGGATGATGGGGAATGTCTCGCTGTATAATACGAACATGGATGCAGTTGCCCTGATGTTGGAGGGTCAATTATTACCCCAGCCAGTTGTATCATTGGCATCTGTGATCGCCGTGACATATGTGGGTACGAAGAAACTACCAAAGTCATGGCTCAAGTCCACGTTTCGAGTGCGACGGCGTATTGTCTATGAGGCCCTTGTGTGGTTGATGCACAACAACAAACTTTATAAAGATGTCGCAATTTCGGAGGAACGCCTTGGATGCCTTCCTGAAGACGATGTTCCGGTTGAGATATCAGCAATAATTCGACATGAAAGCGATGGAGACCTTGCACTAAAGGAGAATGCAGGATATGTTCCACACGAAGAAGTATATGGTGAGTTGCTTACCGATATTTGTTGCCATGCAGCATAAACAAACAATTTTAGATTCGTGCAACAGCGATAGTTTGGATCCTATCAATGTCGAAGGTGATGAACGTGTATCTGAATATGAAAATGATTGTAATTAAAGCGTTTCATCACTGAATATAATGATAAACTGACATGTGGGTAAATAGTACTGGGTGCAGATGTGATTCCATTGCAGTATCTGGGCATCACAGATACCGAGTTCAACAATTTATCTTTGAACGAGGTGATGAAGTATGCTCTTACAAATATGGAAGACCAGTCAAAGGAGGGTGGCTACGCTGTTCGACACAGCTTACTACCTGTTTCAGACTTTGGTTCTGGATGGTGCGGCGAACCCGATCCGAAAATGAATCCATTGGCAGCGGCCTATCCAATTTTATTCCCATACGGTATTGGTGGGATAGAAGGAAATCGAGAAAAGAAGATTGGATTTGATGAACATGTATGATGGGCATTGCAATATTATGATCATCAATTCCGTGTCCATCATTCATTCCCGTTCGTTGCGTTTAGTATCACACAAAAACGAGAGGCATTGCAATCAGCGCGGATCCAGATGCGACGACAGGATTTTGAAAAAGATGCATGGGCAATCAGTTCAGTGACTATAGCTGATTTGAAACAAGCAGAGAAAGAGGAAGCCGCTCACATTCCAGTATCTAATCCTCGAGTTCGTCTTCTGCGCAAGCACGTTTTCACAACAAGTGGACGTGTAAAGGGTTCAGACAAATTACGTGCGTCATATCAAGGCCAGATTTGGGGTACGACGTTGAAGCTTCGTGGGCCTTCTCTATGGATAACTATCAATCCAAATGATCTTCATGATCCCATTGCTCAGATCTTCATTGGAGAAGAGATTGATATGGACAAATTTTTTGCAACTGCAGGTCCCGACAGTGATCGTAGAGCAAGAAATATTGCAAAGGACCCTTACGGAGCAGCAAAATATTTCTTCTTCATCATCCATGCAGTCCTTGGCGCACTTTTCGGCATAGAAGTGACGAAGGATCACGTTCGCAGCTCAATGGGAATACTCGGAGTCATCAGTGCCTATTACGGTGTTGTGGAGGCACAAGGACGTGGAACTCTGCATGTTCATATGCTATTATGGCTTGCAGACACACCGAATTCTGACGAGATGCTTGAATTGATGAAAACAGAGGAGTTTCGAGATCGTATACGAGCATATATCAAACAGAATATTCGAGCACATGTTGATGGTCTTGATGAAGAAACAGTACGCACCACACCACGCGAAACCCAATTGGGATATTCTCGTCCACCTGATCCAGATTCCGTACATTGGGAAGCAGAATGCGCTGACAAGGAGCGACGAGTTGTTCGGTCACAACAAGTTCATACATGTACAAAATCAACCTGTCTCCGTTTCAACAAACACGGAAGGCTTGTTTGCAAACGACGTGCACCATGGGAGCTATCGGGGACTGAATACATCGACGAGAACGGGAACTGGAAACCAAAACGCACACATCCCTATATCAATAATTACTGCCCTGCAATCACGATTTCGCTGTGCTGCAATAATGATATCAAACTGCTAACAAATGGAGTCGACACGAAACACGCATCATGGTATTCGACGGATTATCAAACCAAAAAACAGAACAAAAATAATAATGTTTCAGCACTGATGGCACAGTCCCTCATGTATCATGAACAGCATTCCGATCATCTGGAGAGTGTGCTGGATCGTAATCGACTACTGTTATTTCACTGTCAACATGCTATCAATCGTGAAATGGAGTTATCGGGACAACAAGTAATGGCGTATTTGATGGGATGGGGAGACCGTATCTGTTCCCATCATTATGTGCCGCTTTACTGGTCGGGTGTGAAGAGAAGTCTGTTGGAAATTTTTCCTATCCTACGGTCCAAGCGGTCCTGGTATGTATATATGAAGTTCTTTTGAAAAAAGGACTGACAAAGAATCACAATAGTATCACCATTGCGACTGATAACCCGGCAGAACATGATTTCAGAGATGGTACAAGTGGTTCGGATGTTGATTTGGAAGAGTTCCAAAAAGACGATAAGAGTGAGACGGAAGAAGACAAGTCTTCATTCGACAATGATGAAGAAGGGCTCGAGGTAAGTAGGGTATAGCATGGGTGTACCCGCGGGTCGGAAAATCAACACCGTACCCGTACCCGCCAACACCGTACCCGTACGGGTACGGGTACGGTATTACCCGTACTGACCCGCGGTATAGCAGCCTACCCGCGGTGTTGCATTTACCCGCGGGTACACATACAAGAAATAGTAATACTACGTAGGCCTAATAACCTCATCAACACTCTCGTCCTCTCGTTTTCTTTTTTTCAGAGACTTCATGATCTTAGTAAGGTCCTCGGGTGCTACCAGATCACAGCGGAGCCACGAGCCAAGACAGAGGAATGCACGAGTCGATGACGGAGACAAGCGGTTTCGAGTGAAGTGCAGGAGATGCCGGCCTTGCGAAAATACACGTTCGACTGCAGTCGAAGTAGCTATGGTGTATAACACATAAGCTGTGATGCTAGTGAGAGCGATGGTGCACAACCTACCAGGAATACTAAGGTAATCGAGTGCCATCCGGTGCAAATTCGGATACGCCTTTTGATTATGAACCCACCATTGCAGTGGGAGTTTGGTATTCTCCACTGGTTGCCGCAAGTAGTCGTCAGAGGTGCATCGTTCTCATCAACATCGACATCAATCACTTCCGGAGCAGCATTGACCTGTGGAAGGATAAGCTTAACACGTTTTGCAACATTATCTGCTATGGGCTGCAGAGATGACGACACATCCGAACGTGTTGAGGTAGACTCAGCGAGCGAGGCCGTGTCATTGTTAACCATAATGATGGAATGAATGGACTTGTAGTACTGAGAAATGTGGAGTTTGCATGCCTCCCTTTATACTGTTGAATCACCGAGTTGTAATCAGTAATAGTAATGCGTCTCCGAGACGGAAAGATATAAACTGGTAGGAATATCGACGCAACGAGAAATAGGATCGAAGCAGTGGGTCACCGTCACAGCTCATCGCAGTCAACGGCCCTCCGAAAAATAAGGATCGTAGTGAGTGGCGAATCCTTGTCATGTCCAACATATACCACCGCGGAGAAGATTCGGATATAGCGCGGCTACCCGTGAACATACCCGTATACCGTGCTGACGGGTACGGTATGACCACGGGTAGCACATCTCAACACCGTACCCGTACCCGCCATACCCGTGACCCCCATACCCGCGGTGTTGTCCATACCCGTGCTATACCCTAGAGGTAAGTCGATGATTCATGCTTTGTACTGATTGTCTAAAAAAAATAACAATAGGACACTGTTACATTGGAAGTGCGGACAGGCGGTCATTTATTTGTTCGATCGCAGCTTGAAGACTATATACTGCGGGGAGACGAGCTTGAATCGTGTTCATATTTTCAATTTGTGATCGACACGTACGAAGAGATAATCCCATCAGAGGACAAAGATGGAGAACGCAAGACCAGAACATCTTCGCGTGGCCGTCCACGAAATGAACGCAGCAACTACAAAGAGGGGCACAGCAAGTATCAAACACATCGTCGAGTCATTCGTTGCAAGGGTCACAGCACATTACCCAACATAGTCGGTCCATTCTTTCCGCGTCCTAATGATCCAACATGCAGAGATCTATACTGTGCTTCAATGTTGACTCTTCTTCGTCCCTGGCGTGAATTGAAGGATATAAAGGCAGGATTCAACGACTTCGAAACAGCATTTGCGTCATTTTTGAAGTCAGCATCTCAATCCGATAGAGACTTCTTGGCTGGAGTGCGGTATTACTATGACTGCAAGGCTGCTGCAGTGGCCCACCGGGAAAATGACGATGAAGGACCACATTCGGAAGCAAAGAACAGTCGTGATGCAGACATGGAAGTCGCAAATTCCCTTGACTCGGATGACGAAGATGATGACATGGAGGTCAAGTTGACGGAAGCAGATTTGCAGGCATACGAGGAATCACAGAAGAATCACCGCGAGGAACTGCATGCATTGACAGCGATCGCAGCCGGACGGACAAAGAAGATTTTTGGTGATGAGCAATGCAACTGGATAGTCGGATCAAATGATATCAGCATTGCACAAGGAGCGGATTACATCAATCTTCACAATTGGCAAAATCAAATGATGGAAGACGTTGCCGATATCAATGACAATGATTTATCGGCCATTTGTGACACCAGCATTCCTGCTGAAGTTACCATGATCTCCTCCGACGAAATCATATCTAGGCTTCACAACGATCATCATGGAGTCGAGCCGTTGTCATTGACAACGCAGTCCAAAGTTCTTGAACATGTAACTGCCGTTGACCCCTCACAATTGCTCAAAGACCAGAGACGTGCCTATGACATAATTGACTGGCACCTGACAGAGACACTAGCAGGGCGAGCACCACCACAGCTGCTGATGATTATCCCAGGCGAAGGTGGTGTAGGGAAATCAAAGACAATTCAAACAATCACCGAGAATTTCCGTGATAGAGGACAGGCCGACATACTCGTCAAGGCAGCATACACAGGGATTGCAGCTTCGATTATAGATGGCAAGACTATTCATGTCGTTGCGCAAATTCCAGTACATGGTCGTGAACAGTCGCAAAAAGCCAGCAGGAATCTTGCAGCATTCTGGAGCAACAAGATGTACTTCATTATCGACGAATGTTCCATGTTATCACGTACATTCTTTGCCCATCTCTCGGCCTATATAGCGAAGGGGAAATCCCTAGCTGGCAAAAAGGATACCAAGGAGTCTTTTGCAGGAGTAAACGTCATACTCGTAGGCGATTTTCACCAATTTCCGCCTGTCGCCAGTGGCAAGAATGCACCGCTATTCTGGCCTTGCAACCCTTCCAAAGATAATGCAGAGGAACTTCTGGGTCGAAAGCTGTATGAGGAGTTTAGAGTTGTCGTTTGTCTCAAGGAGCAAGTAAGAATCACCGATCCGGATTGGTTAGACTTGCTGCAGCATGTTCGTCATGGTAGCTGTCGTGCACATCACATCAAATTTCTTCGATCTCTCATAATCACCAATCCAAACTGCCCACCTATTGATTTTACGGTGCCACCTTGGAACAAGGCTGTTCTAGTAACGCCACGTCACTCTGTCCGTCAGCATTGGAATGGAGTCATGGCAAAGGCAGAGTGCCAAAGAAACAGAACTCAACTGTTGATATGCCCAGCATATGATACATTCCAAGGTCAGCCTCTGACACTTTCCGAGCGTTTTGCAGTGGTTACAAAGCCGAAAAAGAAGCATGGCGGAAAACGAGATGAGAGAGCTGGTCTTCCAAATAGAGTGGAATTAGCAATCGGAATGCATGTGATGGTGACTTTCAATGTGGAAACTGACCTAGATATCGCCAATGGGTCTCGTGGCGAAATAATCAAAATCGTACTCGATAAGCGCGAAACAGAGTTCTCGCACAAAGCCGCAATAGTGGAACTGACATATCCACCAGCATATATTCTTATTAAGCTGGACCGTACAAAAGCGGTTCAGCTTGACGGTCTGGAGAAGAATATATTACCGTTGGTTCCAATGGAGCGCACATTTACCATTATCCATGGGAATCTGCCGAAATCCATAAAAAGACGACAGCTACCTCTCACACCGGCATATGCATTTACGGACTATCGTTCACAAGGTCAAACCATCAGCAACGCCATTATAGACATTGCAACACCACCTACCGCGGGGATTACACCATTCAATGTGTACGTCGCATTATCGCGAGCTCGTGGCCGAGATGGAATTAGGTTGTTGCGAGATTTTGACGAGAGCTTGCTGATGACTCATCCATCTGAACATTTGAGAATTGAAGATGAAAGGTTGGCAAAGATGGACTGGGAGACGGAGCAATGGTGGAAAGCAAAGACACGTGAAGCAGTAGTATTAGAAGATATTGAGATGTTGTAGTATATCCAGTTGTGCAAGTTAAGAACGTATGTTGTATAGTACTATAATGCGCGCAATTCAGACTTTGATAGTATAGTTATCGTAGCAGTACTAACGCACCAAGTCCCCGACTGTTGTCATGACTCATCAAATATTGCGCATGGCTGGGAAATTAGTGTGGTCCCCTTCACATCATTTATTCACAATATTTACATGATGGCGCTGTTTCCATCTCGCACTGCAGGTGCGACCACAACAGTGTTTTGCAACCTGTACTGTGCGATCAGACCTGCATATTGTCCCAACGGATCTGGCAAAGCCGCCAAGAGGTCATCTCCTGTGAATTCATCTATTGAGCGTGTGGCTAAATGTGGACATGACTACGCACTGTTGCCCACTGTGGAGGATCCTCCTCCTTCATCACCAGGAGGGCCACCCGCCATTGCTGCGGCCTTGGCTTTGACTGCTCAGTTTACCCATGAGCAATCGGAATGGACCTGGGAAATACTGCAAGTACTTACAAGGACTTTGCATCGTATCGCCTTCTGCAGCCACACACAACATATCAGTGAGATTGTGGTGAGGTGATAACTGGGGAGACATACTGCCAATGTCGCTCCTTTTGAGACGATGCTGTGTACTGAGAGCTAGGAGTAGTGGTAGAAGACAGAATAGATATCCAGTACGAGCAAAATAGTATGAGTGTCAAAGAGTAAGGTGCCATCTGAGTGAATTACTGGGCGGCACAGGGTTCAAAGCAACTTTGGACACCCTGGCCAAGGTTTGCTTAATGCAATGGTTACTGACCAGGGTTCAAAGCAACTTTGGACACCCTGGCCATCCCCATGCACAAACCGAATTCATGAAGACACCTTACCTTTCTAGAGGATCTGTTGAAATTCAAACAGAACGCAAAAAATCGAATGGACTGAGGCGGACTAATTTGTCTATAAATTCCCAGGCGAACATTCTTTGAACGAGAATTTGCCACAATTATCAGTTCTAGTGACCTTGTAAACAAGGTAATAACTGAATCCATCAGCTGTCCGTGCGGGGAACCACGTCAAACTCGAGACTTGAAAGCTTGTCACATGTTATGTGACCCCATAGCATACACAACCTGGGCATTGATCACCCCCAGCGAAAACTGACCTCACTATGAACACGGACATCTCCAACTATTTGTATTATCCCTTAAATCATATGTACTTGTTACAATAACCCCAGGACAGCCCGCAGGGCATCACATATCAACAGTTTTAGTTGTTTGTTGCGGTATATTAAATAAAGAATTCTCTCCACTGAAGCCACCCTCACCAGTCATCTTGTACAGTCCAAGCCTCGCTCCATGAACGACCCACAGGATAAGACATCACACCGTGGAATTTACAGATGTCATATCAGATATTGGAATGAGCACGGGTGCCAGAGCCATTTGCTATCTGCCAGAGATAGCGATGCATGCGTGTGGCGAGGATCGCAAGAATGATGACCTGGAAACTGTATGCGGGTGTAAGTTTGGATATTGTTAGTAGGAATACGCAGTAGGATGTGAAAGTGCATACTCGTACAACATGGTGTGGTAGGCGTACTGAAGCGCGGAACATCAACGACTCGATTTATAACAGGCATTTGGGACATTCACGTACCTGGAGGAGCAGTGGTGTGATTATGTTCACCACCGAGAACACTTCAGGAAAGAGAAATCATCATGAATGAACACGGAAAAAACGGCACGTGCGAGTACTAACTCACAAAAACCACATGTATAATAGAATATGTTATGTTTCACTAGGACAACGAAGAGACGGCTTGAGTTTATGTTTATCCGCCAGTTCTGTATGGCGCGTATGAGCGTGAGCATCACGAGTCCTAGGGAGAACATCTATCAGTACGTGTTATATAAATATGTGCGCTCTTGGTTACCCACCCAGTTGGAACACGGAAAGGAGAAGAAATTGTATGAAGAGTTGGAAACTGGTCGAACTGTTGTAGCACCCTGTAATACCCGGGATCGCACTGGTCGCGTCTGTGAGAGTGAACAGAAGCTTTCAGTGGCCATGGAACACCGGAGGTAAAATAAGAGCAAGTACATTCTGCGGGAACGGAAGCGGTGAAGTCAATGATGAAGGATGCTGCGAGAAAAGTCTGGCTGATGCATTTATCGCTAGTCTCGGTGTGGTAAGTGAATGGGGAACTCACGAAAAAGACGGATAGTATGGCTACGAGCAAGTTTCTATTCTTGTTCCAGAGCGCATATGTTCTGAGGATGAAAAAACCTGGATGAATCAGATCAGAAACGCACTCTTACGGGGGAACGACATGTACATTCGGAGAAAACAACTAATGCCACGCCAAGACCTGTGAGAGGAAAGTAGTAGCCCTCAGCAAGGACGTACATACACGAAAGTGCCTTGCACGTACCTGAGTTCATATTGCCCGACACCCGACATTTCTGGCGAAGTTATGCAGTAAGTCGTTCGTTTTTATTAATTCTCCACAGCATCACATACACTTGAATTATCGTTCGAGGAAAAGCTCGCTGAAGAACAAGTGTTAATTTATCATCGGGGCGATATGTGCTGAAGCGGAACGCACAATATAGATTCGCAGTGAGAAGGATGGAGGGGGGATATCGCGTAACAATATACAGGTATTTCATCTTGCTCCACTGCGATCGAAGCAAAAATGTCCACTGTACACAGCATATTTTGAATATCAAAACCGAGGGGTACCACGAAACGGGTGTGTTACCTCTTCATGAAGTGAACATGCATAATCATAGACCTGGATAAGAGAGTTTAACAGCGGACGTAAATAGATCAGAATAAGCCGACCCATATTGTAGCCATCGACGCTGAACTATGTTAGGGCAAAGAATAAGGGTATCAGACAGTACGCACCGGAAATGTACTGATGGAACATGCATGAATTGTCGATTATTATTCATCCTCATATCGACAAGGAGACGCACCATAGCGAACTGCAAGCTCCTCGCCGCTGCGATATCGTCAGATGAATATTCCATATAGAGGCTGCACACTGGAACCGTCTCTGTCAGTGATGAGCAAATGCCGAGGTATGGACGACGATGAGACGCTCGTTAAGTACACTACGTACCGTTAGGGAACGATCGGGTGTACTGTGTAGTACCAATATAAAATAAAGCAGGTTCAAATGTTTAAGATATAGAAGAGCGTCAAGATAGGTCAGATAGATGCGGAAAGAGGTCAAAAAATGTGTTACAAGCACACCTCACGCGGCTTGTTGTCTTTTATGAATGGGCTGTGAACCCATCCAAGTCAAGGTGGGAATGTTAACACTGGGATATCATTCCATTTGCAGATCTAGCTTGATGGCCGCGATGGAAAGTCTTGCGGTTCACTGGATGCACCAGCCGGGAGCGACTTGATCAAAGATGAAGTTGCGCTTCTGGCGCCTGAGGCAGTGGTTTCATTATTAACCATGCGCTGTCCTGAGGCACATATATTACATATCAAGTCTTTAATCATACTACATAATAGAGGCAGAACGCACCTGATAAAATTTTTGAAGCTCGAAGTTTGATGCACTATTATCACTTGAAACGCGAAAGCTACTTCGGAGGGACCTCGTTACTTTGTAGGGAGGTTGGGATGGGCGGATACGTCGTGCGGCGAAAGAAAGGGCCTTTACGTTGGTCCAGAGCGAAGAGGGAATGCCCACTTTGGAAAATATATCAAGAGGTACTGCCTCGGAGGCGTATCACAAACAATTGCATTACCAATTCTTCCATGGAAGGAACAGGCATGATCATTGGTTTTGAAAAATAATTGATGATTGACTGAAATGGATTGGGACGAGCGCACCTGATTGTAGCCAGAGTCGAGGCTGAGCGCTGAGCTATATTGGAATTAAGTATTATGCTGATAGCGGCCAAGAACGCGACATACCAACTCCGCCTGTATTCAGAAATGGAGTCCCCATATCATGAAATTTGCTTGTGCCAAATGCTAATCAAAAAAAGTGTTGGAGCCTATCAGTGGTTTCTGAAAGATAGAGGGCAACGGAACCTCCTACCCACAATATAATGAATCCAATGCAAACAGCTGAATTTTTTGTTGCTGTTGGTTACAACGATCACTCGCCTCCCACAGTAACATGTTGTCTCTTACATATGGTCCTTTTGTCAATCTGTAGCGTAGTTTTGATGGGGTAGGTCTATCCGTTCATGTGCACTGTAATGTATCCAAATACTTTAAGATTTATCAAGAGGCTAGGTACTCCTTTCCCAATTGCTGCCTCCTGTATTACGTCCAGACTAAAGAGGTTCGACTATCCTCACCCACGCCATGTAAAGAACAACTTCACGCGGACCTCTCCAGCTATCCGTATTATTCCTTAACTTATACTTCGTACATAACCCCATATCCTAACAGTCCTGGTTGTTTGTTGCGGTATATAAATAAAGAAATTCTCTCTCCCTGCTAAATCCACCCTCACCAGTCATCTCTTACAGTCTAAGCCTCGCTCCACAAACGACACCGAATAAACCACAGAATAAGACATCACACCGTAGAATTGACAGATTACACATCGGAAATTGAAATACGCGCAAGGGCGTCAGAACGGTACGCATGTTGGTTCATCTGCCAGAGACGGAGGTGCATGTGCGTGGCGAGGATCGCAAGCATCATGACCTGGAATCTGTACATGGGCGTAAGTTTGGGTAATTTTAGTAGGAATACGCAGCAGGATGTGGAGGTGCATACTTATACAACAGGGTGTGGTAGGCATACTGGGGCGTGGAACATCAACACCTCGATTATAAAAAGTATTCATGAGATTCACGCACTTGAAGGAGCATCGATGTGAATAAGTTCGCCAATGAGAACACTTCAGGGAAGAGAAATGATCATGGATAAGTACGGAAAAACGGTGCGTGCGAGTGCTAACTCACAAAAACCACATGTATAATAGAATACGTTATGTTTCACCAGGACAACGTACAGACGGCTCGAGTTCATCTGCCAGCTCTGTATGGCGCGTATGAGCGTGAGTATCATGAGTCCTGGAGAGAACATAACTCAGTGCGTGTTTGGACATATATATATTCCTGGTTACCCACCCAATTGGAACACGGAAAGGAGAAGATACTGTACAGAGAGTTGGAAACTGGTCGAACTGTTGTAGCACCCTGTGATACCCGGGATTGCACTGGTCGCGTCTGTGAAAGTGAACGGAAGCTTTCAGTGGTTGTGGAACGCCTGAGGGGAAACAAGAGTGAATACATTCTGTGAGGACGGAAGCGGTGAAGTCGATGATGAGGGATGCTACGAGAACAGTCTGGCTGATGTATTTAGTACTAGCTTTGGTGTGGTGAGTGAATTTGGAACTCACGACAAAGGTGGACAGCGTGGCTGCGAGTAACATTCTATTCTTGTTCCAAAGTACATATGTTCTAAGGATGAACATACCTGGAAGAATCAGATCAGAAACACAAATTTTTACGGGGGAACGAGATGTACATTCGGAACAAATAACTGATGCCATGCCAAGACCTGTGAGATGAAATTAGTAGCCCTCAGCAAGGACGTACATGTACAAATGTTCCTTGCACGTACCTGATTCTATATTGCCCAACACCCGGCATCTCTAACGAAGTCATGCAGTAAATCTTTCGTTCTCATTAACTCTCCACAACATCACATACACTTGGGTTATCATTCAAGGTCAAGTCCACTGAAGAACAAGTGTTAATTAATCATCGGAGCGATATGGGCTGAAACGGAACGCACGGTATAGATTCGCAGCGAGAACGATAAAGGGGAGGTATCGTGTAACAATATACAGGCATTTTACCTTGCTCCAGTGTGATTGAAGTAAAAATGTCCACTTTGCATAACATATAATAGATCAAAACTGAGGTGTATTACAGAACGGGTGTGTTACCTCTTCATGAAGCGAACATGCGTAATCATAGAACTGCATAGACGAGTTTAACAGCGGACGTAAACATTTCAGGATAAGCCTACCCAGATTGCAGATATCGACACTGAACTAGGTTAGAGCAAATAAGAAGGGGATCAGACAGTACGCACCATTTATATACTGATGGAACATGAATTGTCAATCATTGTTCGCCCTAATATCAAGAAGAAGACATACCGCAGCAAATTGCAAGCTCCTCGCTGATGCAATATCGTCAGATGAATACTCCATATAGAGGTTGCACACTGGAACAGTGGGCGAGTGATGAGAGAATGCTGAGGTATGGACGACGACGAGACGTGCGTCAAGTACCCTACGTACCGTAGTATGAAAGGATCGGGTGGCTTGATGCGCAGTACCAATAGATACTAAAAGGTGATGTACAAGATATAGAGGAGCGCTAAAATAGGTAAAATAAGTAAATCAAGTGGGGAAAGATGGATGCGAACAGATACAGAGGTTAAAAAGATGTTTCTTATCTCCTATGAACGAGCCGTCACCGATCCAATCAAGGTAGCGGAATTAATCATTCGAATTGCAGGCTGAGCTTGATGGTTACGATGGAGTGTTGCACAGTTCACTGGATGCACCGGGCGGGTGTGACTTGACAAAAGATATAGTTGTGCCTCCGGTGCCTGAGGCGGTAGTTTCACTAACAGTCATGCTCTATTCTAAGACACATGTGTTGTATGTCAACTCTTTGGTCAGACTACATAATAGACACAGAACGCACCTTATAGGGTTTCTGAAGCTCAAAGTTTGATGCATGAAGCGCGAAGCTACCTTGGAGGGATCTTGTTACATTATGTTCAAATTCTTCAGATGAACGGATACATCGTGTGGCGAAAGAAAGGGCATTTACGTTGGTGCAGCTGACCAGCTTGAACTTGGTTTGAACAGCATCAATGATCGGATATCAACAATGTGTCACATGACCGAGGCGCAATTGCATTACCAATTCCAAGTTGGAGCCTACAGACGTTTGACAGACGTATCACATCAATGATCATGTAGGTTTGGAAGATATTTGATGGCTTACTCAATTAGATCGATATTGCTGAATCTCAAGAGTCTGAGAGGAACCAGATGAGGTCAACAGGCTATTCCAGCAGTCTTTCAGATGGACTCACTGGAAGGTCTTGCCATCCGTTTGTTGATCAATCTTCGAAGCTTCAATGTCCGTCTCCTGTTTTCCGTACTTCTGTACAAGTCATAGTCCTCAATGTCCTCCTCAGCAGTGCTGTCAGTTGTATCATTCCCGTAGACTGGTTTCTTGCTTGGGCCACTTTCTCCAGCTTCATCGATGCCTTCGCGCTTGCCTTTGCAGTCATTGGCGAATGTAGTGGCAGTGAGTGAGCCACCGCTGTCCAGCACTTGTAATCTTGTTCTCTCCTCACTGACCGATAATATATGAGCGTTGTGGTTTAGATGTTATGGGGAGAAGCTTCACACTGGTGATGTCGTCGCTGTTGAAGTTATCTCAGATTGTAAGCATTCCCAAACTCATGGAGAAATTTGATGCTCAGATATCTTCGTAGAGGAACATCCGGCCTCCCAATAAAAGAGACAAAGGAACTCATGTATAAATCATCTTGACATAGACGGGTACGTCAAAACCCTCCATCCACCAGAGTCGGGGAGATCATGATGTATCATCAACGCAATGTAAGCGAATGGTTCTCACGTCATCAACGTCACGTAACGGGCGAAGCTTTTACAGAAACGGAGACCGTATGCGTCTGATAAAACGCTCTCTACTCTGTAGAGTCGGGGAGGGAGTGTACTATATCATGCCAAACTCGACTATCGATCACACCCATGCCATGTAAACCAACAACTTCACCACGAATGCAGACCTATCCGCATTATCCTTAACTTATACTTCATACAATAACATCATATGCTAACAATACCAGTTGTTTGTTGCGGTATATAAATAAAAAGATTCTCTCTCTACTAAACTCACCAGTCATCTCGTACAGTCCAAGCCTCGCTCCACAAAAGACACCGAATAAAAATAAACCACAGCATAAAACATCACACCGTAGAATGTACAAATGACATATCAGATATTGGAATATGCCGCGGCACAAGGGCATCAGAACGGTATGTAGGTTGGTTCATCTGCCAGAGATAGAGGTGCATGTGCGTGGCAAGGATCGCAAGGATCGTGACCTGGAATCTGTACATGGATGTAAGTTTGAGTATTGTTAATAGGAACACGCAGCAGGATGTGGAGGTGCATACTCATAAAACAGATTTTGGTAGGCGTCCTGGGGCGCAGAACGTCAAAACCTCGATTATAAAAAGTATTTATGAGATTCACACACCTGAAGGAGCAGCGATGTGAATATATTCACCAATGAGAATGCTTTAGGGAAGAGAAATGGATAAGTCCGGAAAACCGGTGCGTGCAAGTGCTAACTCACAAAAACCACATGCATAATAGAATATGTTATGTCTTATCAGGACAACGTACAGATGGCTCGAGTCAATCCTCCAGCTCTGTATGGCGCGTATGAGCGTGAGGATCATGAGTCCTGGGGAGAATATCCGTCAGCATGTGTTACATGCATATGTATGCTCCTGGTTACCCACCCAGTTGGAACACGGAAAGGAGAAGGAATTGTATGAAGAGTTGGAAACTGGTCGAACTAGTACTGTCGTAGCACCCTGTGATGCCCGGGATCGTACTAGTCACATCTGTGAAAGTGAACAGAAGATTTCAGTGGTCGTGGAACGCCAGAGGGAAGGTGAAAGCAAGTACATGCCGCGGGGATGGCAGCGGTGAAGTCGATGATGAAGGATACTACGAGAAAAGTCTGGTTGATGTATTAGCCGCTAGTCGTGGTGTGGTAAGTGTATTGGGAACTCACGAAAAAGACGGATAGTATGGTTATGAGCAAAATTCTATTCTTGTTCCAGAGTGCATATGTTCTGAGGATGAAGAAACCTGGATGAATCAGATCGGAAACACACAATTTTATGGGGGAACGAGATGTACATTCGGAGCAAATGACTGATATCACACCAAGACCTATGAGAGGAAAGTGGTAACCCTCAGCAAGGACGTACATACACGAAAGTGCCTTGCACGTACCTGAGTCCATATTGCCCAACACCCGGCATTTCTAGCGAAGTCATGCAGTAAGTCGTTCGTTCTCATTAATCTTCCACAGCATCACATACACTTGGGTTATTATTCGAGGTAAAGTCCACTGAAGAACAAGTGTTAATCAATCATCAGGGAGATATGTGCTGAAGCAGAACGCACAATATAGATTCGCAGTGACAATGATAAAGGGGAGGTACCGCGTAATAACATACAGGCTTTTCACCTTGCTCCACTGCGATCGAAGTAAAAATGTCCACTGTGCACTATTATGGGTATCAAAACGAAGGTGTACCACGAAACGGGTGTATTACCTCTTCATGAAATGAACATGCATAATGATAGATCTGAATAAGCGAGTTTAACAGCGGACGTCAATAGATCAGTATTAGCCTACCCAGATTGTAGCCATCGATGCTGAACTATGTTAGGGCAAATAAGAAGGGGATCAGACAGTACGCACCGGAAATATACTGATGAAACATGAATTGTCAATTGTTATTCGCTCTCATAACGACAAGGAGACGCACCGCAGCAAACTGCATGCTCCTCGCTGCTGCGATATTGTCAGACGAATACTCCATCTAGAGGTTGTACCCTGGAAAAATCTGAGCGAGTGATCAGGAAATGCTGAGGTACGGACGACAGTGTGCGTTAAGTATACTGCACATAATGATGTAACTATCAGGTGGACGCTGTGTACGGACGACAGCGTGCGTTAAGTATACTGTACATAATTATGTAACTATCAGGAGGACGCTGTGTACTAGCATCAGCAAACTGCCAATCTCATCAGTGGTCCCATATTAATGACAGGTTCCCACAGACCCCACAAGGTTCACCCGTTCGTGGCAGGGCAATGCATAACCATAGGTAATTAGAGATGTGATGGTTATGCATAGATGATGCTCGTCCCGCGATGTTATGCACAATGCTTTCGAGGCAAATGTCCCGCGACATTATGCATAACAATCTCGAGGCCTAACTAAGTGTTCTTCTATTCTAAGTTTATGATAGATCTCATCAACACTGTCCAAGATCTGTGATCTCCGGTAACTCATTTGACAGGCCACAGCTTCTGTTCTTTCGTTCAGTCCCTTGATGGAGAGAAAAATCTGTTCTAGTCTGACATATCCCAAGATAGATTTTTCGCAAAACACATATGTACAAATTATAAAGTTATCAGAGTGAGAAAAGACGACGATTGACAACCACACGACTATCAAAACAGACGAGCGTAAAATCAAAAGGAGAGACGCGCATGTATACTAAAGATACGGAAAAAGGAAACTCGAAAATGTTCATGACAGTATCCTCTCTCCAAGAATCGCGTCTCGCGACTAGGATCGATGATGCTCGTAAGTACAATCTTCCCAATTGAATAGACATTTAGGAATTCGGTTAGGAACAGTGAAATTCTGGAGGCTCTGGAACCTCAATCTCATCACTGGCATAGGACATGGGGCATCAGCAAAACCCCCAAAATGACGTAGTGCACTAGCCGAGTACAGCCACCTGCGGTAACTTACAGCATCCACAGTGATGCGTAGCAACCTCCGCGAGTTTGATTTCGACAGATGTTGACGTCGGGTAGGGAGCGTTAACAAGTAGTGAGTTTGACTCGGTCGAAAATTATTTGCCATTTGGAGTACCGACTACCCGCGGATACCTGCGGATACCCAAGTTTAACAAGTCCTCTGACCCGTACCCGCGCAGGTGAACCACCCGCCCTATCCACCATCCGTACCATCCGTCCCACGTTCCGTCCGCAGGTGGTACCCGGGTGGGTATCTGGGTAACGTCTACCTGTGTCACACCCTAAGACTCTCAGCACACACTCGCTACCTGTTAGACCCCGAAGAATCCGAGAGATAGGCACGAGGGGGAGAGAGTGGTCCGAGCGCAAAGCCAGCGATGACCAATAGCGGACGTCTGCATGACGTCCACTTGCGCCCTGAAATATATGTCAAAAGAAGTCAGTTATTTTTCGTTCCTTACTCACCTAGTATAAAGAAAGACGACCAAAAGAACGCACATCTCAGTTCTTCTACAAAGACTGAGATGTAAGTAGTTTATCCCTGTATGTTAGCGCAAGCTAACCAAAAGCGTAGCATACCTTTGTTATAGGTATAACGCATCAATATGAGTTCTTCTACAAAGACTGAGATCATACCTTTGTTATAGCGCTCCCGTTTCCTTCACTATTCGTCTCGTAAAACAATAGGTTATGAGCCCTGCTACGTCCATGGATACTACGCTCCCCGCCACCACCTCATCGTTGTTCAACGTCCCAAAACTTGCCGAAGACGGCACGAACTGGATTACCTACAAGGAACGAACGTTAACTGCGATAGGGGCACGAGGTCTGATGCGATATACCGATGGGCGAGCCAAAATGCCGGTCATGTTCAAAGTTGACCCCAAGACGAATAAGTTGGCCAAGGATGACGGTACAGAACCCACCCAAACTGAGATAGAGGACCTCGATAAGAAAATAGACGAGTTTCACCAGAAAAACTCACTTGTTAAACAGCAGATATTCAGCACTATTTCCGATCGGCTCCTACTACGCGTACAGAAACTTGAGGGGGCAAATGAGGTCTGGACAGAGATTTGTCAGATCCACGAAGGCAAGACGCAGCTGGTTCAGATTGACTTACGACGTCGTATGCAGGAAACCAGGTGTGAGGAAGGAGGAGATGTGAAGGTCCATTTCGCCGAGCTTTTGAGGCTACGGGAATCCCTCGCCGGCATGGGAGTTGTCATCGATGACGTCGACTTCCATGCTATCATCCTCGGATCATTACCCGAATCATATCGACCCCTATTATCCTCCATCAGCGCTGCAGCTAAAATCACCAAAACGCCACTCACCTCCTATGAACTAATCAGCATAATCACCGAGGAATACGAACACCGTCAGCTTACTGAACAGCGTCGTCCCGGGAAGAAGCCAGCGAATAGTGCACTGGCAGTAAGGGAATCTAGGGGAAAGGGGAAGTCAGCACCCTCCTCAGCAAAATCCAATCCAGACGCCATCTGTTATAACTGCGACCGGAAGGGTCACTACAAAACAGACTGTTGGCGTCCAGGAGGTGGGAAGGAAGGTCAAGGACCTCATCAACAGCGCAGGAAGGGGGAGAAGGCGGGGAAGCAGGCGGCGAACTCGGCAACCGAATCTACAGATACCCAAGATCAGTATGCGTTCGTCACGTCGGATTTGGCAAACATTGCCAAGAATTTGGGCGTACCTGCTGAGAAGAGGGGCGCCATAATGGACTCAGGCGCCACCTCCCATTTTTGCCCAGATCGCTTGAAGTTCACGAACTTCGAGGAAATAACCCCCCAGGACGTCCATACTGCAGACGGCTCTACCCTCAGCGCGATAGGCAGGGGCGATGTGCTGATAGACCTACCACTCGGTGAGAAACGGACGACGGTAACGCTAAAGAACGCCCTATACGCACCTACTATGGCGTTCACGCTCATATCCACCAACCGCATTACATCGGCGGGCCTCGCCGTTTTGTTCGAAGGTCGAATGTGCAAGATACTCTCGCAGGGACCAAAAAGGTGGGTTATCGCTGAGATCCCGCAGGTGGAGGGCCTGTACAGCGTGAATGGAGCTCGTCAGAAGCACCATGCTAATGTAGCTAAGTCCAAACTCACCGTCAATGCATTGCACAAGGTGCTGGGGCATGTCTCCCAGCAAGCGGTGCTAGAGGCTGTAAAGAAGGGGTTAGTGACAGGACTGGAGCTGGATAACGATTCCAAGCCCGAGTTCTGCGATACCTGCGTTAAGGCAAAATCAGCGCGAAAATCATTCCCGGCCGAGACGGAGAATAGAGCCCTTACCTATGGCGAACTGGTACACACCGATCTCTGGGGACCTGCCCAAACAGCGAGCATCAACGGATCCCTATACTATATCAGTTTCACGGACGATTTCAGTCGTCAAACGAAGCTTCAGTTCCTGAAGCTCAAAAGCAAAGCACTCACCGCCTTCAAGGCATATGAAGCATGGCTTGCACGCCAGTCACCGGGTGTTCGCCTCACCAAGGTCCGTTCTGACCGAGGAGGGGAGTACTTGAGCGCCGAGTTCGATACCTATCTAAGTCAGCAGGGTATAGAGCGTCAATTAACCGTCCATGACTCACCTCAACAGAACGGGGTGGCCGAACGCCTTAATAGGACGTTGGTGGAGCATGCTCAGGCGATGCTTATTGCTAAGGACCTCCCCAAGTTCCTCTGGGCAGAGGCCGTTAACTACGCAACATGGCTGAAAAATCGCTTACCGTCTAGGGCAATCCCTGGCACCACTCCGTATGAGCTCGTCCGCAAGACGAAGCCGATGTGACAATTAAGTTTTCTTTGGGCTGATATTAGCTTTACTTACTTACTTTACATTCTTTACATTTGTGGCTTATATAAGCATGTTTTCCCTTTCACCAGTACCAGTCTGAAGTTTGATGATTCACTACCTCTGAGCTTGAGCCTAGATCAGAAACCCTTTAGGGTCAAACACTGTCTTCTAGGACATAGCAGCTAGGCAGGGTATTGGCCACATATTGGTTAGGGAGTGATCCTACTACCTAGCCAAGTTTGTGCATCACACTGAGCCTTGCACAGGCTCATGAGTTCGGGTCCATCGTATATGTTCACCTGCTAGACGCAGGGAAGTTGGACCCCAGGGCCGAAGAAGCCGTGTTTGTAGGCGTTGACGTTGAGAGTAAGGGGTATCGGGTCTACTGGCCGTCGAAGCGCAGGGTGTCCGTCGAGAGGAACGTGACGTTCGCGCCAGGAGAGGTCGTTGTGGCGCCGGATGTACTGGACGAGGGGGAGTCAAACGGTCAGACCGCTAATGAGAATGCTACCCGCACGTACCGTCCAGACTATCCAGCCCCAAACCACCCCTCCTACCCCAACTCCAGAGCAGGATGAACCGCGTGTTACACGCATGCGTCACGCACCTGGTTATTATGCCAAGCTTCAGAAAGGCGAAGCGGCTTCGATCGCTATAGAGTCCTTGTTAGAAGCGTCAGAACTCGATCTACTGGATGAAGTCGCTCACATTGAACGCGCCCTGGCTGCCGCTGAACCAGAACCTACCCTCGCTCAAGCCCTGAACGGGCCGGACGCTGTGGAATGGCAGGAAGCGATTAACTATGAGATAGGTCAGTTGGAGAAACTGGAAACTTGGGAAATAGTGAACGCACCTCGCGGTGCCAATGTCATCCCTTGCCACTTCGTTCTGGCAACGAAACGCGGACCGGACGGCGAAAAACTCAAGTTGCGAGCCCGCCTGGTAGCCAACGGCCAGAGGCAACAGTTCGGCGTCGACTATTTCGACACCTTCACACCGACAGCGAATATGGCCACCATATGTACCGTCCTAACAATGGCTGCTCAGCGCGACTGGGAAATCCATCAAGTGGACATAAAGAGCGCGTACCTCTATGCTAGTATCCAGGAGGAGATATACATGAGAGCGCCACCTGGGTACTTAAGGGATGGTCAGGAAGGAAAGGTGTTAAAGCTGAAGCGGAGCTTACCTGGCCTAAAACAGGCTGGATTCGAGTGGGCTGAAGAACTAGCCGGAGTGTTCAAGAGGTTAGAGTTCATGCGATCGAAAGTAGACCAATCGGTCTACTTCAAGCGGAACCCCACAGAGCACATGGTCATCACCGTCTCGGTAGATGACATGGCAGTCACGGCAAACCATATATCCCACATCCGACGCTTTAAGACCCAACTCCTCGAGTTTTTCGAGATAACGGACCTAGGCGAACTAAACTGGTTATTAGGCCTTAAGGTAACGAGAGATCGAGTTGGACGCACCTTAGCACTTTCCCAAAGGGCTTATGTCGACACCATCGTCGACCGTTTTTCCCTTGGTGATGCCAAGAGCGCACAAACCCCCATGGAACCTGGCACCATGCTGTCAGTAGATCAGTCCCCAGCTACGTTCTCAGAGCAAGATGCGATGAGAAATGTACCCTACCAACGCGCCATCGGCTCACTCATGTACGCGGCCACAAGCACCAGGCCGGATATTGCGTTCACCGTCGCCACCTTGTCCCAGTTCATGCGAAACCCGGGCAAGGCACACTGGGAAGCCACTAAGCGGGCACTCAGATACCTAAAGGGAACAGCCGACCTGGAGCTTACCATGGGCACAACGGACGAAGGCCTCCAGGCTTTCGTCGACGCTGATTGGGCATCTCAGCCCCATAGACACTCCATGTCGGGGTATATCGTCCTCCTGAACGGCGGACCGGTAACCTGGAGCGCACGAAAGCAGCCGTTAATCGCGCTTTCAACAGCAGAAGCTGAGTATATAGCCTTAACAAGTGTGGCGCGAGAGGTACTTTACCTCCAACTGCTCCTAGGAGAGCTATATGAAGCTCCCAGCCTCCCTACCCCTATCTTCTGCGACAACCAGGCTGCTATAGCGCTAGCAAGCACTGGTAAGTTTCAATCCCGCACAAAGCATATCGACCTACGTTATCACTTCGTCCGCGCCCATGTCAAGAACGGAGTCTTCAAACTCCTATACTGTCCGACCGACGACAACGTGGCCGATGCCTTCACCAAGGCGTTAGCGAGACCTCGGCTGCAGAAACTCAGGACTCACATGAGCCTGGCTTGCGCTCGAGGGGGAGTGTTAGACCCCGAAGAATCCGAGAGATAGGCACGAGGGGGAGAGAGTGGTCCGAGCGCAAAGCCAGCGATGACCAATAGCGGACGTCTGCATGACGTCCACTTGCGCCCTGAAATATATGTCAAAAGAAGTCAGTTATTTTTCGTTCCTTACTCACCTAGTATAAAGAAAGACGACCAAAAGAACGCACATCTCAGTTCTTCTACAAAGACTGAGATGTAAGTAGTTTATCCCTGTATGTTAGCGCAAGCTAACCAAAAGCGTAGCATACCTTTGTTATAGGTATAACGCATCAATATGAGTTCTTCTACAAAGACTGAGATCATACCTTTGTTATAGCGCTCCCGTTTCCTTCACTATTCGTCTCGTAAAACAATACTACCAGCCCTACAACGGGGCAGGATATGATACTATTCGTGCAAAGTTCTACAGGTATTTTTACATACAGGTACTGTCAAGGTTTAAACGAAAACGCTTCAGAGATTCCCGTTCTCGGCAGCTACAATATCTCCAGTGTCCTGATGTCCATCATATCAACAACAGAGGCGATGTCCTTAACTTGCGCGATGATCTTATTATCCGAAGCGATTCTCTTATACTCCCCAACCCGCTGCTGCGCTAGTAAAAGCGCGTTAAAAGGCTGTCCTAGGCGAGCAACTAATTCCAGCTCTCGCACATAAGACCGCGAATCAGCCGGTTCCTGCTGCCCTAGAAGTGCGCCCAAACGCTGTTTGAAGCGAATGACTAAACTCGACTGTTGCTGCGAACCAGCCGGCTCGTTGTCTGAAGGAGGTAAGGAGAGCGGATCATTAGATAGAGACCCAGGCTCCGGCCAATCATCCACACTCTGCATCTCGTCTGCAAAGACGGGCAACCCGGGATCATGACGGTTCCATGGACGAACGAGCAAGAATTTCTGTGAGGTGGGCTTTCCAGGCCAGATTTGAACCAGCATGTCCGCCGTTGTGATTACCAGGTCTTGAAGTCCGTTCGCCTTTATATGATAAGTGCAAGGTGTACCGACCCTCTGCCTGACTTCTGTGAGAGGAAATGCGATGCAAGGCAATTGCAATCTGGCGTTTGCGAAACGAGGAACACCGAGGTTCTCAAGAGTAGTATATAGGTTTTTCACAGCAACAATCTTGTTTTGCAGCGTGGGGACCCATATCTGCATGTCGTGTTCAGATAGAGATGGTGGCGTGTATGGCGGAGCATTGTATGAGGAAATCTCGGCTGGGAGACAACTATTGAAGTTGGACGATTGTCCCACCCAGTCCAGGGCTGTGATCTCGCCCGAATGAGCTATGATCTCCTGTAAGAGTCGTCCGAGCGCCTTTTGTTTTCTCTCTCCGTAAATGACAGGAAGGTTAACATCAAAGATGCTGAACAAAGAGTAGGCAATGTCTTCCTCCCTGGTGGTGTCACGGTTTGACGCCCATTGGAGTTTCTCTCGGGCATCTCTTGTCCCCGGTCTGAAGTCGGCAAGCACCCGTGCATTTATGCCTGTTGCAGTTTTTAACTCCTGCATGATGCTGAAAGATTCCTTGTGGTTGCGTGAGCGGTCGCCGAGATACAAAGTCCAATCTGCCTGGTAGAAAAGAACAACTCTAGGAGCAAGAAACTCCTGGACAGTCCATCCTCGCTTGTTCCACATGCTGTTTGCGAGTGCACTAGACTTTGATGAAGGCAGGACGTCTGATAGGTAGACGATGGTGAGCGCTGAGTAGTGATACCAGACGAACATAGAATTGACTGATTCTTGGAGCTCGGCGTTGTTATGCTGGTCAATGCAGCATGTATCACTCCATGCCCAGCCATACCCTGCATCGCGAGCGACTTCGCAGAACTTTTGCAACTTCACATTGGTTCCAACCGAATCCAAATGGTATATGTTCAACCCCTGAATGTCGTGCAGTAGTGGCTCCTTCCTTTCCCACCTATGGGACAACATGACCCAGTTGAAGTATTTCACGACCGCTTCTTTGATGGGCTCCGTTTGGAGGGGTGCATGCATCACCAATGAATGCAAAAGCCTTTTGTACTCTGTACTCTCCGTGAAGCCCTTGATCTGTGCATGTCGATCACATATATGCCCAGTGATGGTGTTGATTAGATGAAGTGGAGCTTTTGTCAGTTGGGCGTGAATGGCTTTTCCAATAGCATTTTCTACTTCAGATGGACTGACGTATTTCTGGCGTAATTCTGCAAAAAATGTCATCTTCAAGTCGGCGCTTGAATCGTTTGGGCTTACGTCGTATCCTTGGGTCGGGTGCGTTATCCAGATTAGAAAGCATCATCTTGAAGGCCTCCAAGGCATCATCATAGCGCTGTGTTCCATAAAGAGCTGCATACTGCAGTTCGTACCCGAGATAGGACGAAGGGTTGAGCTCAATGACCTATGAACACCATCACAAATGTTAGAACAAGAATGAATATCGTCCGCACCTTGTTCGCGTCCGAAAGGGCCTCCCTATAGAGGTTCTGGCCAAACTTCACCTTACTGCGGTGCGCAAAGTAGAAATCGTAGGAGGAATCCATCCCGAATGCCGCGGAAAGTGTGTTCTCGACGGACCAGAGCTGAAGACTCCCATCATAGTCTCCGCTCGCAACTGGTTCTCCACTGGGAGAAATGGCGACGCAGAGAATATATGTGGTGTGTTCGAGTGCCTGTCCTATCTGCTGGTGTGACCTTGTGCTCCACAAGCGCACAGTCTTATCGTGTGAGGCAGTGGCAATGAAGGAGCCATCAGAAGAGATGGCCAGCGAGTAGATTTTGTCAGTGTGACCAGTGCAAGGTTGACAAATCGGGAATCCATTCGAGGAGTCCCAAAACTTGACTGTCTTGTCCGCTGATGCAGAGACAAGTTGTTGACCATCAGGTGACCATACAATGCTTTTAACCCAATCGGTGTGAGCGTAGATCCTGAGAAGAAGCTCGGCTCTATCGATGCTCCAAACCTGTATGGTAAGGTTCGTTCCAGACACTAATTTTTGCCCATCTGGGCTGAAGGCGACACAAAACAACGAACCCGAAGTCTGGAGTGTTGAAAGAACGGTACCAGTCTCTGTGTCCCATATAATCACGGTCGAATCATTTGACCCGCTTGCGAGTCTCTCTCCATCGGGGGAGAAACACAGCGAGGACACCCAGCCTGTATGCTTCACCAGCAGTTTGAATACCATCTGCTTGCTATCGACATCCCAGATGATAATGCCTCCATCTCCACCACCACTCGCAATTCGTCTATCATCTGGTGATATAGCGACTGAAATTACACAGTCACTGTGTCCCTCAAATGGCCCTCCTATGAATACTCTTTTCTCCACGTCCCAGATTTGCAGAGTTTTATCCTCCGAAGCAGTGACAATCCGTCGACCATCTTTGAAGAACACGACTGCCGACACTTTCTTCGTGTGCATTTGCATCGTTTGTGTTGGCGCCGGTATGGTGAGCCTTCTCACAGTAAGATTTACCTTTGTTGCAACATAGAGTAATGTTGCTAACATGTCGCTAGAGAGGAAGATGGACTGTCAGTGGCATTTGAAGAAAATGAGGAACATACCTTGCGGTTGATCCGAGTAGCAAATGTTGGAAGCTGCGAGACACAAACAAGAGACTACAGTAAACGTAAGTAACGGTTGAGCACGATAACGAGTGCAGTGATCTCACCTTAGTCTGCCAGTGAGTGGAAAGGTGGAACGATGCAGGTGCGACAACTAGATACCTATTCGTGTCAGGGATGATGTGAACTAAGGGTCTAAGAGTGTGTAATATTCAAGTAGCCTATCATGTACATGTGCACAGTATACGTACGTAAGTGATTGTGAAAATAAATGTGGGGTTTTGAGTGCATGGTAACCTTCAGTTGGGCCTTACTCGGTTCTTTCGAGCAACTCCAAAACCCTGAATACATAAAGTCTGGACTGTTGAGTTCCGAGCGATCCGACACCTGTGACTCCCACCTACGCCCTATAATTAGAGGTACCTGTGGACCGGGTGTGCGCCTGTAGTTAGAGGGGGATTGAGTAATCCCCGACACCCACTTTAGTGGGATGAGGGTTCTGTAGAAAATAAATGTCATGCCATCTGTAAACTTTTTTGTGGAAATTGTTTTCCCTGTTGGGTGCCGGTTTCCGACTTCCTTGACGTTGTCTATGATTGCCCTGGTTGCAATCATCCGATGTCTCACCCAGATCAGCAGCCAGCTCTCAACCCCGCTTTGGTTACAAAAGGCTGCTGTTGTTGGTCTACTGTCAGTTTGATGTCTCCTCATTGTTTTGCCTGCAAGTAAGTTGTCTGCCCATGCTCTTCCTACCTTTCAGCTGCTGACATTCTCTTTCCAACAGCTATTGTGTACAATGTTTCTCGTCAAACAGCCCTCTGTTAAAAGTCACGTACTGAACTATGATCTGTGCCCACCCCATAACATTGCCCATGACCTTGAATCTTACCCCACTTATTACAATCCTCTCTGTTACCCTCATTACCATTCACATGTCTTCTCCACTGCTGATAACTTCTGTGCGTGGCTCCAAGCCTCCCTTTCCTCTCATGGTGTCACATGTTGCTCCTGCCGTCCTCTTTACAACTCAACAGCTGTCCTTTATGATGGTTCAGCCTTATGTGTCTGTGTAGACAATAATGACATGACTTTCACTCTCACCCATTTTGAGTCCGCACTGTATACCCATTGCAGTGTCTTTCAGCGACATGCATCTTTCCTCATGGCACTTACTGCACTGACTGCTTCTTCTTGTGTTGCCTCTCACTTTGATGATGATCCCACTTGGTTTTCATACTCGCAAGATTATCTGTGGTCCCAAGATCATGAATTTTGTCATGCCGTTATCATGCATCTTTCAGAGGAGCTGTTGTTGACTTCTGCCAAGCTTAAGGCTGTCCACAATCAGCAAAGACTTCATGCCCTCAAGGAATCAGCTATCATTCATCAGAACCGAAAAGCAGAGTGGCCTACGACTGTGCCTCATAATGTTGTCCTTAGCTGTCTGAATGATTATATGGTAGGTTCTGCATGGACACAACCCCCTGTGTGTTCGGTCTGTTCGTGCTATGAGTGTGAGGTTGTTTTGTTTGACCTTTCAGATGATTTGATGCCTTACTATCTTGAGCTCCTGTGGGTCCCTGAAGACCTCAGCAGTTTAGCACTGGAAGGTGGTAATTTGCTATCCTCATTCAGTTTTGGTAATGCAACTATTGACGGCCTTTTGTTGGCGAAAGAGGGGTTGACTTTCCACGAGTCATCTGTTGTGAGCATGACAGTTTGCCGAAGCTGTCTCACCTCATTGTGCAAAGACAGGTTACCTCAGCTGGCATTAGCAAACCACCTGTATTGTGGGTCATTGCCTGCTGAATTCCAGGATTTATCATGGGTTGAGGAAAAGATTTGTGCCATCTACTCGATCACAGCACATGTCACTTGGCTCTTTCAGTCCTCTGACCCTGCACAGCCTAAAATTTTTCATGGTAATACTTGTGCTCATGATATGAATGTGGTGTCCACTGTTTCTGTCTTGCCATGCACGATCACTGATATCAATGGGTTCATCAGCATGGTTTTTATCGGTCCTGAAAAGTTTGATCTGAAGCATCTCGCTACCCTCTTCCATGTACGCAAACAGTAGATATGGTTGTTCCTTACATGGTTAACACTGCACAATCATCTATATGCAGGTATCAAGTTGGACCAAACAGTCATGGACACATATCCAGTGGATGGCCCGCTTCCAGGTCTGTGTGATGGTATTGTACAGGACCACAAGTTGGATGCTAGGACTGTATTTGACCTTGAAACTGCAGGTTTTGCTCCACATCCTGCTCAGCTACTCCAAGAGAGAACAGAGGACATCAATGATGTGCCAATCATGCTTGAGAAGATGGGTGTGTCTGACCCAGAGTGTGACAAAGTCAGTGGGTGGCATTTCATAGCATCTGCTCTGCGGAATCTTGGGCCACAGTCTGCAGGGGATGCATGTCCGGATCTTGTTGTCCATCGTGGTGCTGATGCTGTTCTGGAATACCACAACACTCATCTTTTTCCTGGTATGTACCCCACATTGTATCCCTATGGTATTGGAGGCTTCAAGGACCCCACTCAGCACACAGCATTATCATTCAAGCACCAGGCAAAATACTATCTATCCCTATGTGACCAGACTTTTCGTTACCACTACTCCTTCATCTTTGTTGTGCTGAATATTTTACAGTGACGTCAAGCGCACCTGCACACATATTTCACTGTGAAGAAGGTCAGCTTTGACACAGTTGCTCATCAATTGACAAGTGTGTCCCCAGAAGTGCTCCAGCGGCTGGCTAATCACCTTGAATCAGAGAGGAAGTTGTCCAACCTCTCTACAGAAGAGCAAGGTGCATTGAAGCTTCTGCAACAAGTGAACACATTGTCAGCTCACATACCTGGTTCTCAAGCAGCCAAAATTTTGTGTGCAACGAGATTAGGAACTACTATGTGTTACGAACTGGGATGGGTTCTAACAACTAAGACTCAAAAGAGAGTCATCAAGAGTTGAGTTGGTTCTAATACAACGACGACAATGAAGTCTGCTCAAAGTACTGCTATCTAGTGACAAGGGTTCTCCTTGTAACTAGAGTTAAGAGGTTTATCAGACTAACAACAAGGAGTGCTCGAGGTTAGAGGTATCGATCTTAGACGGCTAAGCTTGGAAGGCTTAGACAAAGGAAATCAAGTGTCAGGTAAAACCCAGTAAGATTGAAGTAAGGAAAGTATCTAATACAGAGGTACATATTTATAGAGAAATGATGGAGGGATTTAGGGTAGGCACAAGTAAGAGATACTATGAGTGACTACCTAACTAGGCATGTGGATATGTACATGCATACATGGAAATCAAGAAAAGAACCGCAACGTGAAGTAAACATACTACAAGTTAAGTCAACTAGTGATGGCAGCGAGCAATCGTGTTGTAATACAGTGGTTAAAGGTGTCAAGACAAGAGAAAAAATGAATATAAGGTAAGCGTACTGTAACACTATGCCTACTTTGGCCTCCCCCACATCTTTTTCACATTTAACCCAAGCGTGGCTCACAGTCCAATCTTTCAGGTAATGTTTGGTGATACAACAGTGGACCTCTCTGAACAACTTCCCTCCATTCCTGAAGGCCGGCTGTGAGCGATATGCTTGGCACAAGGAGTTCTCCTTTAAATGTATGTTTCAGTATTTGTTTGGATGGGACTTCAAAAAGAGAGCATCAACTGCACAAGGCAGGATCCTCAGTCACATATGGGCATTTTATGGTACAAACAAATTCACTGAGCAGGGTGGACTGCATGGACACTTCTTACTGTGGCTTGTTGGTGGCCTTAATCCATTGCAGCTGCATGACAGGCTGCATGGTGATGATCAATATCAAAAGCAATTTTTTGCCTTCTTTGAGGATGTCATCTGCCATCATTTACCAGATGTGGAGGATCACATTGACTCCTCTTTTGAACCTCACACTCAGAGACCACCCCAACCACCCCCTGTGGATTCATCACCTGATGTACTGAACTCTTGGGATCTTGCATTTGCTACAGAAGTGAAACACTGTGGAGAGGTTCTTCAACAGCACAAATGCTGTGCTGTGTCACAAGTACAACAATGAAAATCACTGCAGGTTCCTTTTTCCTCATGAGGTGATTGAAAGGTCGCATTTTGATGAAGACACCAACTCTGTGGTGTTAATGTGCAGAGACTCCACAGTCAATTTCTTCAATCCCTATGTGCTGGTTTTCTGTCTCCACAATCACGACATAAAATGCATACTGTCTGGTAAAGGTGCGAAGGCTGCAATGTTCTATGTTTCTGACTATATCACAAAAATGGATGTCAAAACATATGAGATGTTGTCACTTCTGTTCCATGCAGTCTCACGCATCCCGGTCTCTGACTCTGCATCATCAGTTGTTGACAAGGCAAAGACACTTCTGCACAAATGTCTATCTCAATTTAGTCAGCAGCAGCAGATCCATGCACAGCAGGCTGCGAGGTACATCCAAGGCTATTCTGATGGGGTATCATTGCATGACATGGTGCTGATGCTGTCCTCCCTTCTGATTGCATATGTGAAAGAGAGTTGCTTGAATAATGACACTTCTGATGCAGAGCATGATGCATATGTGGAAGATGACAAGTCAGAGGGTGTTCAATTGCGCATTACTACAGACAAGGCAGGGTCACTGATTGAAGCTAACCAGATTCAACACTATGTTCTCCGAGGCAATTCTCTGAAGGACATGTCATTCTATGACTTCTGCAGGTGTATTTGCATCAAACACAGGACACAAAGCGCGAAGATCAAGAATGTGACTGACTCGCCTGTATTTCAAAGACATGAATTAAGACCGCAACATCCATTTTTTAAGACACATGAGCTCGTAGAGCATAACAACATTGAGCACGGTCACCAACACTTGGAGCTTGTCCCACGCATTGTTGGAATGTCAATCCCACGTGCTTCTGATCAGAAGAAGTGGGCCTTGTTTGCATTATCACATTTCAAGCCATTTGGGTTTGGGGTTCCACTCCTACATGAAGATGAGGATGTCTTAGTTGCTTATGAGAATTATGCATTTCCACCCAGATCTCATAAAATTATGGGCAATTGGGAGTCTGTGCATGAGTGTGAAGATGCACGCGATGCTGAGAGGTTGCGCAAACATGCTCAGATGAGTACTAAGTCAAAGGCACTCACTTCATCTTTGGCTCTGAGTGGTGACGATGACAACTTTGACATTTCACTTCCAATAAATTCCTGAAAACGAGCAGAGGATGACTTTCACAGCCAGCAGATGGTCCTTCTTTTGCAACAGAGCAACTGGCTGTCACCCAGAAAAGAAAGACTGCGAGAATCACCATGTATAGCTCAACCTCCAACTTCGGATGGAGGTACAGGACATCCTGTGTTTGTTACAGATCCAACCACCATAGATATCAAGCTGTGGCTGCATGAGGTCAAGGAGCAAGAGATGGTGATCGCTGATTCCTGAAGAAATGCACTGAATCCTGACAACCAGATTGTGCGTCAGGACATTTGCTCAACCGAATGTGGCATGGACAATCAACAGACATGTAGTCCACACAGTCTAGGCTGTCCACCCACAGAACCTGCTATTCAGGTGGAATCGGAGCCTCTCACACTTGCGCTTGATGTCATTTCACGCATGGCTAAGGAATTTGAACTCAATGAAAAGCAACAGATAGCTTACAAGATCATTGCCAACTTTTTCATTTTGAAGTATGTAAATAAAGATTTTGGTACAAGTGAGGTGAGTGTACAACTTATGATGCTGATGACTGGACCTGGTGGCACTGGCAAGACACATGTTGTCAGGGCAGTGTAGACTGTAATGTGAACATACAGGTCTGCTCACCTTATCAGATTTTTAGCACTGACTGGATCTGCTGCCTCACTGATCGATGGCATGACCGTTCATGAAGGACCTGGTATCAAAATCAGATCTGCCAACAAGGGGAAGGGTAATCGTGCTCCAGGTGATGGAACGGAAGACTTATCTGTGCTGATCAGCATTCAGAATCACATGCAACTTAGGGAGGAGTGGAAAAATGTTGAGTTCCTCCTCATTGATGAGGTGTCTTTGCTGAGTTTGCAGCTTCTTGCTGACATTGACCATGCCCTGCAATATGCAAAGGAAAGGCCAGATCTGTGGTTTGGCAGTGTGAATGTGATTTTTGTGGGAGACTTCTATCAGTACCCCCCCATAGGAGGAACACCTCTGTACAGTCCCATTTCTGCTTATGCAGGCCAAAATGATGTAGAGATTCAGAAGAGACTGGGAAGAATGGCGTGGAAGAGAGTGAACACTGTGATTAATCTGTCAGAGCAGCAACACATGAAGGATGACCCTGAATATGGAGAAGCTGTCATGCGTCTGCACTCAAGAACCTGCACACATGAAGATGTTGATTTGTTCAACAGCAGGGTGATAAAATCTTGAACAATCCTGGAGGGGTTGACATGGGGGATACAGAGAATATTGGTGCAACTGCCATCGTTACTACAAATGAACTGCAGGAGGTGCTCAATGCCCAGAAAGCCAATTGTGTATGCACAGATGAGTTGATTGTGTGTGCTGCACAAGACAAATCAAACAGTGAATTAAATGATGATGATCACCACAAACTGCTCCACATGAATGTGTCAACTATGAAGGGCACCACCACCTTACCTGGGTTTGTAGTCTTGTTTGAAGGTATGCCTGTAATTCTCAGGGGCTGCAATCTCTCTACTGACCTTGGAATCATGAACGGCTCACAGGATATTGTAAGGAGAATTTTCAGTGCTGTTTCGACTACTGGGCTGACTTATGCTACTTGTGTTTTAGTAGAGTTTCCCCTCAGCAAAGTCCAGCTTACCATGCTTCCCCCATGTTACTTTCCCATCCTTCTGAGCACATGGACTTTTACCACCATCCTTGACATTGGTGAGCCAACGCAGAAGAAGGTCCGTGTGACTCGCTCTCAGATCCCGATCCAACCAGCATTTACTGTGACAGGTCATTCCTCACAAGGTAAAACATTGCCTTGTGTACTTGTTAACAAGAATGAAGGTGGGTTTGCAGCATATGTGGCAGCCTCTCATGCTCATACTTGCCATGGACTATGTCTGACAGAATGTGTGTCAGTTGGGCAGCTCAATAAATGCATTTCTAATGACCTATTTGCAGAAATTAAGCGGTTCAATGCCCTGGAACACAACACACTTGTCAGCTGTGGTTTTAATAAAGGTCAGCTCGTCAGTGTCCCTGGTGCTGGGGGGGGGGGGGGGTCTGGGCTCGCAAGCAGTTCTGTTTTTGTTCACTACAGTGATTCAATGAACAAGGAGAAACCAACTGCAGGTATAAAGTGTGGACATGCACCATTGGAACCACCCTGCATGATAGATGATCCAGCTTGCACTCCTTCACCAAAGAAATGTCTCCGCATCACTTCCCATCCATCTAGCACTGCAAATATGAAGACATCCTGCACTATGGCACCCCAGGCTGGTTGTAGATGGTCCACTCAAAACTGGTCTTGTGCCTATGATAGTGTTTTCATGGCATTGTTCTACATTTTCATGGGTCTCTGTTATCAATGCAGCAGTGTTGGCTTGCCTCTGACGGTATTCTGGGAGAACTCGCTGGCTCATTCAATATGTTAGTGCAGTCAGATGATGCACTGAAATCCACACAATTTTTGACATCTTGTGGGACAAAATGCATGATACTCTGTTTGCCATGGATCCTGTCAGTTTCCCTCACCATGGGCTCCACTTTGCATTGGTCAGTTGGATCTTGGATTGTGTATTCCCAAATAACATGCCCTTGCTGATGTGCATGAAGCAGGAAGCTACAATGGATGGGCAGCATCACATACAGGTACTCAATTTTACACTGCCCTTGCTGTGTAGTCCAGCAACATGGATCTTACCTAACAACAGCCACATTTCCTTGCAAGATTGGCTCCTGTCTTTCTTCAAGAAGGAAACTGAGAAGATTGAGGGATCAGTTTACACTGGTTCACCGTCTCCTCGCCTGAAGATTGGGTTAGAGCAAATCCCAGGTGTGCTCTTCTTTGAAGTGGTGATGAACTCTGCCTGTGCTAAAGTAACCAGCATCACACTCATTCTTCCAATGCAAGGATTTGACGCAACCTATCACCTACAAGCCATCCTGTACCATGGAAGCCATCACTTCATGGCTTGGATGATGTTGTTTGGGCAGATGTGGAATGATGATGGGAGGATCAACAGTGGATGTCCTGTTATGCATTTCCCTCAGCATTCAATTGCTTCTGACGAATATCTGTCATATATGGATGGTTGTGCAGCACATATCATGCTATATGTCCTACAGTAAGTTCAACCTCTCATATGAATGGGTTGCTGATCGGACATTATCAAATGTTGAATGTACAGACCACACATGTGACTCATCTAATTGGCTGTTGGTGACTTAATGGGAGGCAATGCCCACTTTGTAAGATTTCACAAGGTCGTTCAATTTGCTCCAAGTTCTGACATCAATTGTTTGAAATATTAGACTCATGTCATTGACATGTGATGTGTGCACCTCACAACAGATAATTGGTGAGCCCTGGGCACAGTAGTTTATAGTTGGTGTATGATGCTGCACCTGGTGTGCTCTTCATTGGCAAAGTCTCTCACTATGTTTACTGTGATGTCATCTGGTGAGTTGCCATAGTCATGAAGTAGCAGAGAGATCTGACAGAGTGTACCATTTGTCAGTGGCTCAACTTGCAATGCACTTCCATGCATGCCTGAGTGCAGCTACCACCTTGTTTGGTGATGAAGAGCTACCCTCTCCACAGCCCTTGTATACCCCTGTGAATACTGCCACAGGTAAATTGCAAGTGTGCCTTCATATACGTGGCTCACATGTCCAGGTGATTGCAGTTCTGATGACACCATCCTTGGTGCAAGAAATCTACATGCACCTCCCTATGCTGACAGATATTCTGGCATGGTCATCAACCAGTCAGTGGACATGTTCTATTGGAAAGTCCATTGCCACTCAAAGGTTCACACAAATCATTCATCCCTTTGTTGGTGACTATACTGCCAAAATGCAATTTCTGATGTATGCCTGGGGTGCCGTGATCACTGGTTTTTATGCTTTGCAGATGCTAGCAGGAGAAAAGGAAGGAACCCCAAACCTAAATATTGTGGTACCATCTGGCAGTTTCAACGTGATGCAGGGGTTTATCCTAGAGTCCCTAAAATATCAGTGTGTGGATGCAGTGACATGATCCAACTATGCTTTCTGCGCTGTGGTGAAGACTTTTGGAAAGTATCGCCATGGATGACTGCAAATCATGCTGTGTGAGGCCTTTAGCAATAATGTTTATGAGGTCATTACCTGTTCACCCACCACAGCAGACATGACATGATCTTTATGACGCCTGGTGGAAATGTGGCACTCTACCCTGAATGGACGTTGAGGGGCATTGCAGTAATCAATCACATGATCTCCTCTCGTCTTCCAGGCAAGAATGTCAGATGCATCCATGGGACCATGGCGTTCCTTCTCAAGCCTTGTGGTGATGTCTGCCCTGCCCTTTGGCTCAACATTGCTGATGGTGGGACACATTCTCTTGTGCTCGAGTGGGACTTGAGATATCCTATCAGAGCATCAATGGCTCAGTCACACACCACTTGGTGACTTGCCGAGCACTGCAGCAACCCCTTGTGTCATTTCAACCCTTTGACAAATGTCCGCCTTGCACGACTCCCTCCCATTACAGCAGTCTGTGACCTCATGTCCACATGAGAGCAGGAAGCAAGGCTGCGTCATCACCACCCTGTTAGTATAACATTTCTTCCATGTCCTAGCTTGTACTGAGACTGTCAATCTACAAACCTATGCAAGATGTTATACTGGGGTGCTCTATGCTACAGCTGCATCAACACCAGTGCTCATGCCAGTCTCCCTCCATGATGGTGTTAGCCAGCTGAGACACATCAATGACCTTGAAGTGCTGCACTGGGTGGATTGCCTTGGTGATGACAAATTCAATATTGACATGGCATGTGCACACAAAACTTACACCCTCATTGGACATGGTTTGTCGCCTGGTTACAGTTATGGGTATACTTTTTCTGTGAAAACCCAACTCTGTACCCACCACTGAACGCTCTGATCCAGGAGATTACCTCTGACATGACAGATCGCAACAATGTGGTCAGAAATGTGTTGGTCCTTAAGCACACTGCGCGAAACAAGCACAACATTGTCAAACTGACAGTCCAAGACATTCAATCCATTAATTCTATCATCAGACAGTAAGTGTTAACTTGTTGTTGTCACATTCACTTTCATCTGATGTTACTTAATTGTGCTTAAGAACAATAGACAGCACTGAATTCTGGACCTGATGAACCATAGCTGTACAAAGTAGATAAATGTGTATCTGGCCAACACTGGATTTAATTTGTTATGAACCTTTTCTTTATGAGGTGTATGCCATTATTGTGCCCTCACATGCAACTCAGCTGTGTGACCTGCAATTGACTGTTATCCAAAGGGGAAACAATATAATATTCCTCCAGCAACCAGCACACAGCCTGTCTTATACATGGGATAAACATAAATTTGGAAAAGTTAGCTACCACCTACTTGTATTCCACAGCCATCACCTTGGTGATGCCTGTCACACGAGCATGAACTTCAGATGGCAGTGTGCTGTATGGTGTGCTGTGCTCCAGTTCAGCAATGATGGACAAAATGACAATATGGGTATGTGTCAACATATCGTCTGCATTATCACTCTGTGGATCTGTCACTTCTGCAATATAACTGATAGGAAAGAACATGATGTGTGCCTCATGGCATGAACACGTGCATGGATGGGTGATGTGGTCTGAATTTTCGGAAAGACTGCAAGCATGGGTACTCATTTCAACTCCATTGGCAATCTGCGTGCTCTGTGCTTCAACAACAGGGCATTCACATGGGTCTGAATCACATGCGCACAAGGGAGGGAGAGATTCGTCTAGGAAGATAGGAGACAGGTGGGAAAAGTTGACGGCAAGATCCGCGTCACTAGACAACATGGTCATGTGATCAAACTTGATTTCAATACCAGTGTGAGTGGTTTCATCCATGCTTCAACTCAATACTTTGCAGACAACGTGGCTCAGGAGATCAACAATTTATATTTGACAGATGCCCCTGTCATGGTCAATGAGTAGCCTCAACTGGCCATGATGGTCTGACAGGTGTCTAAGTGATCAGAAAAAAAAGTGACTGACATTGCGCTGAAACACTCTGTTACAACAACAACTGGTGCTTGATGTTTTTTTTTCTCTTTAGATACCACAATCGATCTGCATTGTGAAAGAGCGCTGACATGCACAAATTCTGCTTTGTACATGGTCATAGACATATTTTTATCTAAGTTTCTACCCTATACAAGCTCCTAATAATAGTCCACTATACTGTCCTGAATTTTCCTAATCAAAGGAGAATTTTATTCAATAATTTCTGAGCCTACAAACATTACTTTACAACTTATCTCTTTATAATAATACTTATCTTGGTCAGAAAACAGCTTCAAAACCCTTTAATTTTCATTAGTCAGCAATTTCCCACACCTTTCATAATTTTTTCACACATTTTCACATCTTTTGAGATACTTTTACAGTAACACCCCAACATCTAAAACATTAGCAATTCTACATCTGGAAATAGTTATGTCTATGTAGGGAATTTTGCTTTGAAGAATTGTAAATAAACACAACATCATTTGAGTAATGTGTTGTCTGTAAATATGAACAAACTCAGAATTAAGGTATTCAGCAAAAGAGCACTAAGAATGTCTATTTTAGGGCTAGTGGCTAGAGCACAGCAACTAGGCAGTGCAAAGTCTTGGCACACAGCCAAAAGTACAGCATTCAGGCAGTGTAAAGTCTTGGCACACAGCCTTTCAAGCACTTTACCTGAGACTTCCAAATTAGGTTAGCTCTGCACAGGAAGCACTGCTACTTGACCCAAGGACGCCAAATATGGGTTCCTCTGCCAAAGTGCTTCATAATACTTTATTCAACAATTCTAGGTATTTTACTTGTATACCAATAATTTCTAGCATAGCCACCAGTAGAGTAGTATATAAGGGGCTCACTTTCTCCCCTTTGAAATAACAATACCCATCTTTTACACCTAAGAATTAGTAGGGGAATCATAGGGAAAATTCCCTAGGTTCTCAGTGAGTGAATATCTGAGTGACTATTTGAGAGAAATATTAAGTTATTTCCTCCATTCCTTTGACATCATTTGCAACATCATACAAGGCATCTGAGGCCACATCTGAGCCATCTTACACAGTACATTCCAGGTTCTCTTTTAGACACAGAAACAGTTCTGTGGGGAGAATATTAGTATTTTCAGCAATTAGGGAAGACAAATAAGGCTTGCAGTCAGTCAACAATATTAAGAGCTTGGCCACTTAAGACTATATCAAGAGGGTGTATTCTGTTCTGGTCTGCATCATACTCATTGTGAGTGCCTGAGCAGCAGAGGGTTGGTTTCGAAGTCACATATTGGGTCGTCTTGATAGTGCTTGATCTTAGTTTGATCTCCATTGTTGAGGATAAGGAATATCCAAGAAGGATACAGCTTTAGGTCATTATATTCTGTTGCACCATTATATTCAGAGAAGTCATAGCACTGCATCAAGCCAGTTATTGACTTAGCTTAGTAGAAGATCATAAGCACTGCATCAAGCCAGCCACTGATCTTATTTTCCCTCCACCTTTAGTCACTAATGTTTTGCTTAGAGAACTCAACAAACCTATTCCCCACGAACAACCACGTTATCGACCGTTGGTAATTGTCTGAACCGTTGACCGTGGTAGGATATTGAAATTGGTGATTTTATTGCTTTTCATATCCTAGTAAGACAGCGCACAATGTCAAGAGTGAGACTTTGCCAGCTGTGGACCTTAGAGACCGTTGTGATGCACAAACTTGGCTAGGTAGTAGGATCACTCCCTAACCAATATGTGGCCAATACCCTGCCTAGCTGCTATGTCCTAGAAGACAGTGTTTGACCCTAAAGGGTTTCTGATCTAGGCTCAAGCTCAGAGGTAGTGAAAAATCATCAAACTTCAGACTGGTACTGGTGAAAGGGAAACATGCTTATATAAGCCACAAAAGTAATGAATGTAAAGTAAGTAAGTAAAGCTAATATCAGCCCAAAGAAAACTTAATTGTCACACACCGTCTAGATGTGTGTCTTATCTTCATCTTAGCATAAGAAAAGTGCTCACCCAATGTTCCATAGATCATGAACAAAGTCATGGGTTGTCACCCAGAACTTTTTCACGCAGTTTGAGTTGATCAACTGAGTTTACTGGACAGCAAAACTGCACACATTATGTTGTTCTTGGCATAAGAGACTGCCTGAGCTAAAATGGCAGAGATTGCAAATATGGTGAACATTGTTGGACATGAGGTGAACCACATGCCAAAACACTAGATCTCATTTTGACTTGATCCTCCATAGTTGTCACATCACACTCGGCACCATGATGGATGCGATAACAGAACTGGTTGAGCTGTTTGATGCAGAAGGAGCATTTATTTTCAGTGAGGATCTAACATGTGCGATGATGTACCAGTACTGATATTTTACAGTGCAGCATCAAGGGCATCCCTGTCCTGCCTTTGAGGTGGTGACTGCCAATGAAATAAGGAATTTCAGGTGCCCGCATGTGAGATGTCACTACACCACAGTGCTGCTCGCTATGAATGACTTGTACACCAACGAATCACAACTTCTTCATGCATAATCCCACCTTGTCTATGTAGTCTCATTCACTGAAATGGTGCAGGTATGATTGAAACAATTGCTAATGACTGAAACATAATTACTGTGTACACAGAGAGCGTAGGTTTGGCAGAACACCTGTCTTCTGAGGCAAGGAGGTTGTGGGAAGCCAGATTGGAAGCCCAAAGCAGTCTTGGACTGAATTCAAATGTCTGACCTTGTATGTAGACGACACATACAGCCCCTGATTTTTGCCAAATGAACAAAACATTTCATTCAGACTAAGAGCCCCTGGGGCCTGGAAAACTCATTGTTCGAGTTTTGAAGAGCTGTCAACAGAGGTGAAAAGTCAAATTGCAAATTTGGAATCTCAAACATGTTGATTTTGATAGAGCGCACATGATATGGCATCAGAATGCCAGTGACAGCTGGGTTGCGAGGGTACACATAAAGTCATTGGGTGGCTTGCACAAATGTATTTTCTGTTCACTTGTAACACCCTCCAACTTGCACAAGCATATTCACAATCCACACAGCGAGAGCAGCTTTGTCATCATGACACTCAACAGTCCAACATACTCAGTTTGCTCATTGCGAGAGTCATCTCCATTGACATCTGTGACTTCTAGGGAAGGCACACTGGCAGTGGACTCTGAGGGTACTACAGCTTCCCTGCTTCATGTGTCACTTCTTGGTTGTGTAATGTCACAAGGTGCTTTCATACAAGAAGTTGTTGAGCAGCACATCACCTTGGAAAACAACCCATGACCTCTGTCTGCATGAATGGGTGACAATGCAGAGTATTGGGTAGATAACACAGGGGATGTATTGCACCTCAAGTTTCCAGTGAAGTTGAATTTTGTTGGTCAATGGTGTTGTCTTGGGCCATACTTCAGTTTGCCAGACTCAGGGGTAAGTCAATGTGTCAAAATAAAGGTGATGCATGGTGCAGACTCTCACCTCTACTGATTTAGTTGGACGCTGCATTGCTTAAGAGGGCAAGAGGTCACTTTGAGCTCCACCTTCTGTCACCCAACGATGAGAATGGCTCAGAGTACCTACAAGAGGCACTTGATATGTCATGCCGAGTGGTCAACACATTGTCTGCATTGGCAACTGAAGTCAAAAATGCCCAAAACAGTGGTGAGTGTGTTTCTATAGGATTGAATGACTGTGGATTGACACATTGAAGGCACGAAGACTGATTGCAGCATGCACAATCAATCTCTAGACATGAGATCAACAACACTGCTGGTGAGGCAGAATGTTGGGTCTTGCTGCGCCTAGGCTGCTATGCCTGAGACAGGCATGTTTGACCCTGAAGGGGACTGCTACCACACACAGAACCAGAAAGAGAGAGAACTCAAGTAGACAGGGGACATGCACAAGGATATGGAGAGGCATGAAGCATGTGATGAGAAATGCACAGTAAGCGGAGCATGGGAAGTGCGCGCTAAGGTAAGCGAAGCGTGGGAAGGCATGCGCCTATAGTGCGTGTGGGCGTGTGAAAGCACGCAAGTGATGTGGAAGGCAAGGAGTGGTGTAGGGATTTGTAATGAGCATGAAGTGACATGAGTGAAAGCAAGCGCGATGTAAAGCAAGAGAAAAGGCAGAGCAGACAAAAGCAAGGCTTGATTAGGCAATCTAATCTAAGCCAAAACATGATAACCACAGGGCGCGCGCCCTAATGGTGACTACTACTCTAAAGTAAAACCCAAACGCTAGGGAAGTACAGTAAAGGGGAGTAATGGGGAGTAATAGCGCTACCATCAGGCTTTATACTAAGTAAGATCTCATTGGACACAGAAGGGATAGGGAGAACATGCGCAATAGTATGTAATGACATGTAATAGTGCTGCAGTCCTTGTTACACTTCTGGATGATAGGTGATAGTGCGTGGGAATGTGCGCTTAAGCGCAGGCACAGGAAGGCATAGGCACAGGAAGTGTGCAAGTGCGGGAAAGCGTGTAAGTGCAGGAAAGCGTGCACCTTTGGCATGCTATGCAGGGAAATGTCATGCAACTCCATAGTGCAAATGATCAATGGACAGCTCATGTAAATAGGCCCTTTCCACACCTACAGAAATATGATTCCTTACAATGTCCAAGCCACTGCTGCATCGAAACAAGCAGTGGTTTCACCATTCTTCAGGTCTTACACTTGTGATGAGCAAGACCACTTTGTCCTTCTTGTGCAATCAGATCTACTGTTCCCAGACATCCCAAACACACAACAAGGAGCATCAGCAATTCCTCAAGTATTCAGACAGGACATTGGAAGTAAGTGATGATTTTCATTGCAGGATTCAACAACTGAAATGAGCGAGTAAAGAGTCTGGTGTGTTGCTCAGTCCAAGTAAGTAGTGTTGATGCATGGGTCCAACCACATTGACCAAAGATGAATCAGGCAAGGCTAAGAAATTGGCTGAGAACAAGCACAGGCCAGGGGGTAGCAATCTGCCTGGGGATAACATGCAGCCAGGTAATAGCTTTGTTCATTTGAAGGGAAACTGGAAGCTCAAAAGATCAGCATCAGATTGCATCTGCATCTGTGATCTATACGACCCAGACCTCCAATATGCGGGTCTGGGAATCCTTCAGGAGACTAAGGTGGAATGTCCTGAAGTACATGATGGCAAAGGTGCCATCATTCACCCATGCAACTACTGGTACAAGCTGCACCAAGTGAAATTTGTGGAAATTGATGTATACTTAAAGCTGTGAGTCATGAATCAGTCAGAAAGTTGCATTCAAACTGATGTGTGGTGATCAGGTGGGCCATCCCCCCCTCCACCAGGAGAAGCCCAGGATGTCTGACAAGGACAAATATGGTTCCCACAATTACCAGATCATCCTGCGTAAGATGCAACTCTTGCTGTGCACATCTTACACAAACCAGCATTCTACCAACCGAAAGGGGAAGAGAAAGGCATCAGAGGAGCCAGCAGATGCAGTTACTGGGAAGAAACACAACATGGGTGATGGTGACTGTGACATGTTTGCCTGAGGTGGATAATTTTGATTTTCCCCAGCCTGCGGTCATGTCTTCAACATGGCTGACTGTCTGTGGCATGGTGAACATGTTCTCATGTGCAGCACCTTTCCCAAATGTATGCCTTCAACAAAGCAGATCACATTTTTCAAACTTCTTACCACTGATTCTGCGTGCTGTGTCTGAAGTCATAACTTCTACATGGCTGACTACCCCTTCATGCTTGATCTTTCCAATTACCTGTTATTACTGTTTCCTTCCATGCCTTCAACACAGCTGATGACTTTGACATGTGTATACCCTGTATGGATCCAAATGTAGATTTTGATTGCCTGTTGGAGGAGAAATGCAATGTAGGGATTAGTTTCCCTCTAAGCTGGTATTAACAGTTTTTACTTAGCTTTCTTACCTTACTTTTCCTTGCTTATGTCCACATTTTCACTGCTTACATAATCACCAAATCTTCGCCCTATACTTCCACTCATTAGATAGACTTTCAGTTATAGTTCTGGTAGCTCTCCTTCCAGGATTCAGTAGCTTCCCTAGACTTGCAGCTTATTAGTTTTAGTAGTAGCTCAATAGCTCACTATACAGCTCCTGATATATAGTCTTGTCCTCATTGTCTGGAGTGACATTTTCATATTCTCTCTCTCTCTCTCTCTCTCTCTCTCTCTCTCACACACACACACACACACACACTCTCTCTCTCTCTCTTGAGCCCTGAGTCTAGTCCAGAAGCCCTTGGGTTGAATAGCAGCTAGGCAGCATTCACCCAACATTGTTCTGCATCCCAGCAGAATTGTTGACCCTTCAGCGAACAGGTAGCTTGCAGGTACAAAAATTGTGTGGAAAGACAGTATGGTTGCTGAGCCTTAATGAGTGAGACATAAAGATTGAACACACAAAAAGCACTGTTAAAACAGGATGTTGTTCATGTTCACAGAACCAATCTCTATTCCTACATCTCACAGCATGAAAGCCTCACCATCAGGACTAGCATACAGCCATGGAGGACAAGGCATGTTTCTATTAAGTGCATTAACTGCTGCTTGCTATTTGGCAATTAAATTGAAGTGCAATGATCAAAAGTGATACAGGAATGCAGTGGTTTGTTGACATTGCAAAGAATATGAGCAGCAACAGTCCTTCAGTAGTCAAATAAGTGGTGGACTCACGTGGAGAAGGAAATTGAGATTGTTGAACCTCTCCAATGGGATAACTTAAGCAAAGACACCGTACTGCATATGTCATCTTTGTGTGACACATGTCATAGCTGATAGGTTTTGGGCAGAAATCTTGTCCACAGTAGCAAATGCAAAGGGATATAACATGTACTATTCAACAGATGATGGTTTGATGTTAAACATTGAGAGGATGTTGACAAGATTGTTCATCAATAAATAGCAAACATGAGAGACAGTATGTATAGACATGACAGGATTTCATGGTCAGAGTTCAAATTTTAGTGCTCCTCACATTGAAGACTGAGATATTTACAGGTATCGTCAAACTCATTGTAGCCTAACAACCTTGCCACATCTGTTACATGTACCAATCACAAAGTAGGGACATTTGTAAAGGGAAAGACGCTATAGACAAAGATCAAAAGAGCAAGAGTGAGACGCTGAAAAATAGACTCAATGTGATCCCTCTGTTGTGACTGCGGGGCTTGCAAGACCACGGTCAGGTCTATAGAAAGCAAACCACGCGTGGTCAGCACACCTTTTCAGGCCTGAGAAGCTAGGGAGGGATAACAGAGTAAGAAAAGTACTCGTCAGACACTGAGATCTTATATATCTTTGCCAAGCGCTGAATCCGCTCGGCATGCAGGCAGGACCTGATTCACACCCAATAAACATGGCAGTGGTTTGAAAAAAGAAGAGAAGTGAATGTTAACTACAGCATCCATTCCCACACACGAGGTAGCAGGCCCTGGATCCCCAGCGATCTCCTTGTCTTACAGCTCAATGGGTCGTGTGCACTGCCAATTGTGCTATCACTTTGCTTCCTATTTCATTGTGATTTTGTGTCAATGAAGACACAAATGACAATTGAACCCATGGAATTATGTAAATAGAATTAGATGTTTGAAATGCAATTGAAATGTGTCAGGGACTGGCACGGCCGAGCACCATTATGATATAGGGCTTGGATGAATAATTGTTGGATAATGTCCCTTCGGGACTTGTGGGAAATGATGAGTTTTGGAGGTAATGAGTCATGCTGTAGCTTGGGAATGTCCGCCTGTGCTATTAATATCAATACTGCCAGCAGGAATGCAGTTTCCAGCTCTGGCAACATTTGGCATTGTCTGGAAACCTTTGAGCTCGTTGTTTGCCACAGCAAGCTTGCATTTTTGATGTTCTCTTGACCATTTTGCTTCGGACTTCTTGCAAACAAGTCATGCAGGCTTATATAGACTAATATATGTACATGTTGTGTCTATAGCTACACTAATAAAGGCCACACCCATATGGGAGAAATTGATATCTAAGAGCTGTCAATGGCCTGTTCAACCTCGCTGTCCTCAATGATTTCACAGCTCCTTGGCTGCACTCTCATCAGGTGTGATGACTGCTTTCCAGCATGTGATTTACACTTCTTCTTGGATGATGGTTTGTTCTCCTTCTCACCAGATGCATTTGCAGAGTCATCAGTAGGTGCTTTGCATTTGTGCACCTTGCCTGCATCTGTGCGTTTCTTGTGAACAGTTCCAACAACCTCCCCTGCTTCTTCACGCTTCTTGATGTCCTCACAAAAATCTTCAAGCTCCTGTCAAGTAAGCTTCTTCCACTGACAAGTGCCTGTCTTCAGAGCATCATGGAGTGTGCACTTTTTGACGACAGTGTGCATGTGGGAGGGTGCAAGGAAGGGGAGTCCTACAGGCCACCCATCAAGCTTGATTCCATAGACAAGAACGATTGATTTGTCGTAGTTCTGATAGTTCATAGTGATGTCCACTGTCCTGGTTGCACGTCCTGCCATATAGTAAGCATTTAGTATTCTAGTACTTAGAAAAAGTGCACGGAGTCTGCTCAGAATCAATGTAGCAACCTGTCTCTGCAGGCTAGCAAGATCTTCCTGCGCAAAAATATCTACCTGCATACATTATTAGTAGAGTAGACTTTACCAAAAAAAATACACACACTTTTTCTGAATGCAAGCCCATTCCTCAAACTGATGGGCCACATTGTCGAGAGCTACCTCCATCTGATCCTCCCAAAACTCTGAAGCATTGTCAATTACAATCCGTGTTGACTGGATTTGATTGTTGACATGTCTGCAAACCATGAGGACAGTAGCATAGATGCCAGTTCTGTCACATAGCGCATGAAGCTGTAAAATCTTAGATCTACAGTAAAATTTGAAGACTGACATATACTGGCCTCATTGGAGACACCATCCATCACAGTGACTGCATCCTGAGCAGCCACCATATTGCTTGCTGGAATGCTGCTGGTTTGAAGCTCACGGTGATCCATCAGCTGCTTGATAAACTCCTTTTTCTGCTCACAAGTCAAGTTGTGCATGTTGGGATCTTCAGTGACCATCTTTTGAACATTGGCCATGGTATACTTCTGTCCATGCATCAGACCTTTAAGCATGCATCAGCAGATATTGATGACAATGAACCGTGCATCACATACCATTATTGACTTCCTTAGCTTTTGCATGGACGAGCACATTGCAAAGCTGTGGTTTATGTGTTTTCTTGTAATGAGTCTGCAGGCTGATCAAGTTCTTGACATGTTCATCAGAGACATGGTGAGCAAGTGCTAATTCATGAAGCTTCTTCCCATGATCCTGAATGAACTGTGCAATGGCATCTTGAAGTGACTTTGAATGCTCCTTGTTCTGTGCAGTTTTCAATGCACAGGATGCCTTTTGAGCCTCAGTAAGGCATGCAGGGTGGGACCATGTGGGTATCACTGGACATGTGGGGTTACAAGACGCCCAAGAAGAACTATCACCTCTTTCCATAATTTGGTCAGTAAAAGAAACTGTGGAGTTAGAGATGTCGTGAGCCAGTAGAATCAGTGACGTGTCCTGCTCAGGACTTGGCAAACAAGTGTGTTCATCAGTAAGATCAGAGATGTTGTGATCTGGTAGAGTAGGTAATGAATCTCACTCAGGACTTGAGGAATGAGTGCGTGGGGATGGCTTGACATGCTCCAGTGAATTCCTGAGTAGAGAGGACACGTCTGGTGGCAAATCTGAAATCATTGCTCTCATTGCATCAAATAACGACGGATTAGTCCAGTCAAATGAGCTCATATTGAATGAGCCATTATGGGGGTCGTTGATGTTGTCTAATGTCAGGGGCTCGACTGGCAAAGAAATGCTGAAGGAAAATGGCTGTTGACTTGGAGGGATGATATGATCATTATGAGAGTCTATATAATAGAAACAGTGGGGGCTAGCCATGCTACTGAGTGATATAGGATGAACATACCGTTACTACTATCAGTCATTCGGACATTGTCAAAATTAAAATCTAGCAAATCCATCAAGTGAGCAATGGCAAAAATTTTGGAGGAGTGTATCAAGGCACCGAGTGTGTGGTGCTCTGTTTATTGAGTGCCCAAAATTTCAAACAAATTGTTATAAAATTAGGATAAAACATACCAATATATTTTTGCCAAAATTTGAATGGTCCAATGTCAACATTGTCACGTGGCCACTGGCGGTTGGCCCCTGTCAGTTGTGCATCAATTTCACAATATTACAAACAACTTACATGCATACAACAAAAGGGCAATGTTGTAATGACCTGCCGTGTGTACACCTGAGATTATACTAAAGGCTGCTGGTGCCAACTCACCTTGCCCACAAACACCGTATCAGATGAACAACAAGAACAAGGTACTATGAGTATGTATGCCCATGTCCTTGTTATTGTGTCGTTCGGTCTGTCATCATCCATCAGGGAATTTGGCTTGCCCAGCCTTTGTTCGGGAAGTGGGTGAGGTGTGAAATTAGCACTAGAGATTACAGAGTCAGTAGACTAGCATATTATACTACTTAGTTTGGCTCACATTGTGGTAAGCCTCATGGAAACCCCATTGTGCAGTGATGTTGGCAGATGATGATCACCGTGTGGCATTGCAGAGACTTTTTGAATCCCACCCACCTGTAAGTTGAGTAAATTACAGTCAGTTATGAGAAACATACCAAGCAAGATAAGAGAGTCAGACAAGAGAGATAAGAAAGACAAGAGAGATATTAAGAAAGAAAAGAGAGACAAGCTATGCACAAATTGAACTGTGAGAGAGACACACCAAGCTCTACTAGCGCTGGAGTCCTAAAGTATGTAATCCGATTATGTATATGATTCTCAGTTGACACTTGCATTACCTTGATGCTGCTTTGACTATTTTTAGATTTTGGTCAAGTCTGGAATTGCTCACATCACATCGTGTTTGCGATCTTCTCTCAATGACTCAATTGCACATCTATCTATTGTAAGTACTAGCCATTTGACTTTATCTAACATGCCGTTTGACTGGACTGACTAGTGAAGGGCCCTCTACTACATGCCACATGCACAGACACAGCAGCTTGCAACAGTATGCTGGCTGGCAAAGCCTGGAGTAAGAGATGCTCAGAACAAAAAGGCCCACCATCAAATGGCAAGGTGAGTACTGAAAAATCATACTAAATCTCACAATTACTCAAACAAATTCACCCAGGAAGCGGGCTAAGGAAAGGACTCACCAACCAGAGCTGGATATTCACACCACCCTCTCTGATGCAGGTAGCCTTGACCCTCATCAACATGAACCCAAAACTATCGAAGCCGTGCAGTTTGCAGTCTCTGAGTGGCAGTTTAACTGGAGCCCCAAAAGTTTGTGGGAGAAGCAATTCAATGATTGACTCCAACTTCACTGAGAATGGCTGTCTCATTCTGCAGTGGACGACTTTTTCAGCTTATGCAACACTCATGCGCAGGCAGGGCAGGAGATACTCTATGACTTGAGATATCTTGCAAATGCAAACTGCAGGTGCAGGAGGGTGAGAAGAGACAGGTTTATTCAGCTCTATGACATGCTTGAGATGGTCTTACCTGAAGTTAAATTCTTTGAGGTGAAGCTTGATGAGTACGCCCCGTCCATACCTAGTTCAAGACTTTCTTCTGTACACTACTATGAATGAGCTTTTGAGCATAGTATTTGTAGTAGCTACGCTTTACTTTGTCTCAACTACAGCTAGGTAGAGTTCTTTTCTATTCACAATCTTCAAGTGGCCGAGGCCTCCTTCACCAATATTCCTGATGAGCACCATTCCCACCTTGTGGACAAGCTGGTTGTATCCATGCTCAAGAGCAAGTAGGCGGATGAAAAATTGGCCAGTGATTTTCTTGCGCAGGCTATGAGTAATGGACAGTTGAGGTTATTGAGGAGGGGTACATGGTCATGGTGGAGATTTGGGATGATATTGCCATTGATGCTTCCAAGGTGTTTGACTACATGGCTATCATGCTCAATGGCAAGGCTGGATTCACAAATGAGCCTGAGAGACTGCACTGGATCAGCTTTGCTAAATTTCTCAGAGCTGCTCCCCTTATCCTCCCTTCTGGATGACCATAACCCCTTGAATAGCGAACATAAACATTACATACCAAACATACCAAACTGTATAGCAAACATGTTCGTTATCACACACAAAACACAGTTGGGAAACATATTGAATCATTGGTTTCTTGTATGGACTACTGTAAAGTTGTAAGGACATCCTGTTAAATTATAAGGAGTGATTCCGAGACTATACAGTGTGCTGTGGAAGGGCACTCTTCAGGTTCATTAATTTGACAGCAAGAGACTTGTACATTGATTACAGGAAACATCAATTCTACTTGCAATCATGTTGGCATGAAAACTCAATTCACTTCAAGATCACTACAATGGTGTTATTGTTGAGATCAAACACAACAGTTCATGCTGTCATGAAAGCTGGCTCAATTTTCATACATGAGTGTCCAGTACATACAGTAAATCCGGTTTGTGTATACAACTTCGCATTTGTGAGTACTACTACTAACACTGGTATCTATTACAATCCTACTTGACTCATATGTTCTGATAAATCTTCAACGTGTGTCCAGATACTATCTGTTACAACCACCCTATTCTTTCTTCACAGAATGCTCCTCTTCCATTCCACTATACTTCCATATCACTTTGTTTCCTTCTCACTTACCTCTCTTTCACCTTGCTGTCCCCTCATGTTTTCCTTATCTCTGACTCACTCTGACTCATTCTCTACGAACCTTCCTTTCTTGTACTATTACCCTTGGTCCATGCTCAATTCCTCTACCTATTTAAGATCATAGTTACTGCTTGTATTTCCCTAACTTGAATTTACTCGGTTCTCTCTGATACTTGAACTCTAGCTCCTTGGGAAGGAGGCCAAAGATGTACCAGACACACCACCACCTGACTCTGACACAGACCCCAACTCAGAACCAGAATCCGAACCCTCTATCATTGAGGATCCCTTTCCTAGATTTTCTCCACCAGAACCAGAACCCTCTGACAGCAAATCCAATGATTCTGATTCAGAAGATGACATGCTGAAACCCATTGAATGAAAGATCTGTACTCCACCTGACTTCAACGGTGATAGAGATGAAACCACGAAATTCCTCCAACTCATCACCCTCTGTCTTGATGTAAATTCTGAGACCTATGATACCAATACACGAAAGATCGCATTTGCCCTTTCATTTATGAAAGGAGGCACTGCTGCAGCATGGATGGAAGATACCATTGCTCATGCACATGAACTAGACCTCACCACAGGCTGACAGAATGGCTATGGAACATGGGAACAATTTGTTACCCACTTCAAAGAAGCCTTCAATCCTATTGATTCGGCTGGTACTGCACTTCACAAGTTGCATGCACTTAAACAAGGCAATGACTTAAGTGAGTACATCGCCACCTTCAAACAGCTCTGTAACCGAGCTGAGATCTATAGCTTCAATGCTCAGAAAGACTACTTCCTCCGCAGATTAAAACCCACCCTCCTATCAAAACTCTGCAACTCTGGAGATATTCCCATCAAAATGGAAGGAATGTATAAAAAAGTAATCTCCATTGAGAACGCCTACCAGCTTCTCCTATCCCACAGAACCTTGACTTCTGATTCCTGAAACCGATTCACTGATTACCATCCAAAACCACACTTCACCCTACACAAAAACAACCCTGATGCCATGGATGTAGACCACTTATCCGAGGCTGACAAGAAAGCCTACATAAAAGAAGGACGCTGCTTCAAATGCAGCAAGAAAGGACATAGGGCTAATGACCCTGACAAGCACCTGAAGACTGGAGATGATGACAGAAAGAAGAAAGGAAAACAGACGGTAAGGCGTACAGTACCTGATGATGAAAACACCAGCAAGGTTGAAGAACTCTCTGATGATGAAGAACTTGATGCCAGAAGAACAGATTTTTGAAACAGAGGCCTACTGCAATGTTAGCCACCTCTTCCCTAGATGTACGTATTGTCCAGAATGTAGGAAAACCTAAAGAATTAAGGGTCCCAGCGACCATCTTTTCCTCCGTACACCCTGACAAATCATTGCAAACCACTGCTGTTGTTGACTGTGGAGCAGCTGCCACATTCATCCATTGGATGTTTGTCCGAAAGCATGGTATCAAAACCCATTGCTTTACCACCCCTTTTCCTATCCAAACTGCTGACGGAAGGATCTCTGAAAACCCCATTATGCACTACTGTCATCTTGCAATCAAGATTAATGGAAGACTTATGTTTGGGAAGTTCAATGTCATGAATATGAGCAACTGTGATATGATCCTCCTCAGAAAACCTTGGCTCTCCGCCATGAACCCCAATATTGACTGGGCCAGAGACACCCTTCAACTCCCATCTACCCCTAGATCTCTTCAACTTGAAAAAGCCTTTGAGAAACTTTGGAGAGAGAACTCTGTACCAAACCCCACCTCACCACTGAAACCTAAAAAGAAAGTTTCAATTGAAGAAGAAGAAGACCCTGAGCAATTCATTCCTCTTCACTCTCCACTTCCCAGAGACAGGAAAAGAACTCTTGAACGACAAAAAGGAAAGAAAGAACCCCTTCCCACCCTCATCCCTGACCCTGACAATGAACCACCTCAATATGACACCATGGAAGATGTCTGGGATGAAACTTCAATGTTCACCAGGAAAGTAGAGGATCCAGTAACTTACCCCATCAATGATGATGAGGTCTTGATCGAGTACACTCAAGATGGATCTTCTGTAACTCTTCATGAAAACCTTTCCTTCGACTCCCCTCTTACACAAGATGGCACTTCTGCCTCCAAGATCCGACAAACCACCACCCTCAGACCCTTAAGGAACTCTTGGATCTATGCACAAAACACCGAAGAAAATGAATACCTAAAGATGAGCAATAAAGCACAGGAATTTGCCCTTAAAGACGCTCAAGAAAAAAAGAAGAAGACCTTCAAAGAACTAGTCCCTGACTACCTTCATGACTTCACCAATGTTTTTGCCAAAGACAGCTTAAACAAACTCCCACCATCTCGCCCTGGAGTAGATCATTGAATCAAAATGAAGCCAGGATTCATTCCAAAGTCTGCAAAGACCTATCCCCTTTCCCCAAAAGAAACCGATGTTGTAAAAGCATTCCTTGATGAACACATCGCTAAAGATTTCATTCAACCATCAAAATCCCTGCAAGCTAGTGGATATCAAAACCAAGGTATACCAAAAAACGTGTGTATTACCTCTTCATGAAATGAACATACATAATGATAGATCTGAATAAGCTAGTTTAACAGCGAACGTCAATATATCAAAATTGGCCTACCCAGATTGTAGCCATCAATGCTGAACTATGTTAGGGCAAAGAATAAGTGTATCAGACAGTACACACCGCAAATGTACTGATGAAACATGTATGAATTGTCAATTATCATTTGCTCTCATATCGACAATGAGACACACCGCAGAGAACTACAAGCTCCTCGCTGCTGTGATGTTGTCATACGAATACCTCATCTTGAGGTCATACCCTAGAAAATTCTGAGCAAGTGATCAGAAAATGCTGAGGTACAGATGACAGTGGGATGAAATGTTAAGTATACTGCATATGATTATGTAACGATCAGGTAGCTTGATGGACGCTGTGTAGTATGAATACATACCAAAAGGTGAAGGTGAAAGCATCAAGATAGGATAAACGCAGAATGCACCTTGTGATAAAGTTTCTAAAACTCAAAGTTTGATGCATTATTGTCACTTGAAAGGCAAAACTAGCTTGGATGGACCTTGTTATTTTGTAGAGAGGCTAAACTTCTTTAGATGAATGGATACATCATGCGGCATTCATCGTAATCTAGAGTGATCAGATAGAAGCGGTAATTTCCACTTTGAACAGCATCATGGAAATGCTGGGGCATATCACAAATAACTTTATTACTAATTCTTGGAGTGAACAAGCATGATCATAGGTCTGGCTAACTGAAATAGATTGGGATGAGCTTACCAGGTTGTAGCCATCAACGCTAGAGTGGGGCGCTCTGGCAGGAGTGCCAGAGGGCGCAGTAGCAGGAGTCCTGGCTTGTAATAAGTAGTCCTGTGGCATGTTGTAGAGCAATGAACGCTCATAGTATGTACTTGATCTATAAAAAAAACCATGAAGATGCAACCATGGACAGTGCGTACTACAATCATTCAAGCTGCAGGGCTTGCCGACCCGCAATCTTGGAACATTTCAAGGCATTGCACTAAATTGACGATTAGGTGGACACAAATCACAGAAATAGTTGAACATTGAACTTGCAATTAAGTGTAGTGGAACAAGTAAAGCCACACATGCGTGTGACTGTTTGTTTGGCAGCAACTTTAGAATCAAACAACTCGGCAAGCAACAGTCTAAGTAAACCACAACCAAGGTTCACAGAATGGCATTCCAGAAAATGCAATAAGAGGCTCCAGCTCTCAAATACCCAGAAGACTTCAGTCTTCATCCAAATGTCTCCTTAGAAAATGCAGCCAACAAGCTTAACATAGTCTATTGTACAGGGTACTTCCGCAGTGTTGATATCACAAATCATGAGAATCTCGTCCTGACACTCCTTGAGAAAGGAGCAGTCTAATTTGTGGCCTTCCATGGATATATCCTCTATTCTGTCATTGTACTTCCCCACAATATAATGAATCCATATATGCAATAGCTGAATTTTTGATGTTGTTGGTTATGACAATCACTCTACTCCCACAGTAACAGCTTGTGTCTTTCACATGGCCAGTCTGCTGTAGGTATCACAACCTGGCTAGGCACTAGCTATAATAATGCTAAACCAGTATAAGTGAGTCTCAGCTCTACCTAGCTGCTATACTCGCAGAAGAAAGAGTGTTTGACCCTAAAGGGGACACAAGGAAAGTGAAGATCCACAAGTAAATGCTGATCAACCCTGATCAAATGCAATGAAAGTGCAAGAAAACGCGAAGAAATGCGAAGAGATGTGGTGAAATGCGAAGGAAGCACGATGTAAGGAATCATAATTCTGTGGGTGTGAAAAGGCCATATTTACATGAGCTGTCATTTGATCATTCGCACTATGGAGTTGCATGACACTTCCCTGTATAGCGCGCCAAAGGCGCACGCTTTCCCACGCTTATGCGCTTTCCCGCACTCACGCGCTTCCCGCACCTACACCTTCTCACGCCTGCGCTTAGTGCGCATTCCTGCACTCTATCGCCTATCATCCAGGAGGACTGATCCATGTCTGAGCACCCCTCTAGTATGTCATACTACATGCTGCACGAGTGTAACAAGGACTGCAGCACTATTACATGTCATTACATACTATCGCACATGTTCTCCCTATCCCTTCTGCGTCCGATGAGATCTTAGTTAGTATAAAGCCTGATGGTAGCGCTACTATTCCCCATTACTCCCCTTTACTGTACTTCCCTAGTGTTTGGGTTTTACTTTAGAGTAGTAGTCACCATTAGGGCGCGCGCCCTGTGGTTATCGCATTTTGGCTTAGATTAGATCGCCTAATCAAGCCTTGCTTCTTGCCTGCTTCACTTTCACTCTCACTTTATATCACACTCGCTTTCTCTCACATCACTTCACGCTCATTACACACCCCTACACTGCTCCTTATCTCCCACATCACTTGTGCACCTCCACGTGCTCACACGCACTATAGGCGCACGCCTTCCCGCACTTCGCTTACCTTAGTGCGCGCTTCCTGCACTCCGCTTACTATGCATTCTCATCACGCGCCTTGCGCCTTTCTATATCCTTGTGCGCATCCCCTGTCTACTCGAGTTCTCTCTATTCCTGGTTCTGTCTGTGGTAGCAGTCCCCTTTAGGGTCGAACGTGTCTGTCTCAGGCATAGCAGCCTAGGCGCAGCAAGACCCGACATACTGCCTCACCAGCAGTGTTGTTGATCTCACATCTAGAGATTGATTGTGCACATCACAGTCAGACTTAGTTCCTTCAGCGAAGAAATGTGAAATGTGATGGTCGCACGAAGCGTGGGAAAGTAGTGTGCAAAGTGTGCAAGTGTAGGGAGGGTGTATAAATGATCCTGAGATGTGAACTGAGGCAAGGAGGATGGATGCTGGACAGATAATAGACAGATAATGTGATTGCCACTAGCTATAGATGGATGCTAGGGACTACAATGACGGATACATGCACTGCATGGAACTAACTGGTGATAGATGGTGACTGCCAGAAGCTAAGTTGTAAAAACAGACATGGCAACCCTAAGTCGCACATAAGCACCTTCCCAGGGCTTGGAAGTGAATTGGGAGCGCTCTAAGTATGTAAGTGAGGTAAAGTAAGGGTCCATAATGAAATAATAATTGTACGATGCCAAACATAGTCAGATATAGTAATAAATGGAATGCGACACACCAAGGAACTGGCTGGACAATGGATGGACGCTCCTGCGATGATGCACACTAAATTGCGATGGAATGCGAAGATGTGCGATGAAATGTGAAGATGCACGCTAAGCATGAGCGCGGAAATGCATTGCGCGAGTGCGGGAAAGTGTTGTGAGTCTGGTGCATTATTGCAGGGAAGCTGTGCATGATATGTGGAATCGCTCTACACATGATGGTGATGTTGTGCTGTGAAGCCCAGTCGTCATGAGCTGTAAAATAGGTCAATACCAGCCTGTAGAGAATTGAGCCTCTACAGTGCATCTTCTATTTGACATAATCTATACAAACATAGAACCATTGCCCCTTCAGGCGAGAGGCCTGAGCACAGGTATATAATCTAACACGAGATAATATTCTCTTCCAGCTACTCTTAGCTTCAAACATCCATCATGCCACCTCGCGCACCTCACACAAGGTCCAAAAGTTCCCAAGCTGCACCTTCGGGAAATCTGAGCACAGCCACCCCTATCATTGCACCTACTGCCATACCTGCGCTGGTAACAACCACTACTGTGACCACCACAATGCAACCGTCTATCATGGCCACAGCAAAAACAACTGGAGCATTTGGTCTGACAAAATGCAGAACTATCTATTCTTAAAGCACGGCAGTGTATACATTCTCGGTCTGATTCCACGCCCAGACCCTGCTGCTGATCCCTCTAGTGCTGGTCACTGGGACCTTAATAATTTATGCATCATCACAGTGCTATGCACTCAGTCTACTCCTGAAGAACAAGAGTTTCTGTGTCCCTATGCAAATGCACACCTCACCTGGATTGCCCTCTGATCTCGACATGAGAAAATTGGTCCCGTTGCACAGATCTTGCTAATCCAACAGGCACTTGCTATGCGTTACCATCAGTCAGAACACCTCTCAACTACAAGTACTGAGATTAGCAACATGGTCAGATGCATATATGCTATCGGAATCCCCAAAGAGGAAGACTTCACCACTATCATCATGCTCAATGCTATGAACAACAAGCTCCCCCACGTATGCAATCATACACCTGTTCATGGCAGGGTGATACTTAACCATGTCTAACTATACACAGTACATTTTGTAAGTTTGTCTGGGAGCCACCAACATGAAGCTTCATGAAGCTTAACAGGCACGATGCCTTACTGGTTCTGAAGATCAGGATCTCTCTTGTGATCTCAATGCTACTGGAAATGTGATTCTCAGGCTTCCAAGAATAGCGCTACCACCGGAAAATTTACCAAATTGGGATATTCCAATAATCTCACTATTCCCACATACCTCCCTGGCTCTACTGCTGCACCAGAGCTTTCCCCTTGCTCACTCATGTATATAAGTAGTAGAACAGAATGTACATACATAAAATGATACAATAGACCGCTTTTTCATTGTCTGAGAGCTTGTACAGCAGTCTACAGTGCTGACTACAATATGTGCATCCCAGGACTAAAACATATTCGGATTTTTGCCCCTTTAGCAGGGAAGCAATTCTGACAGTATATATCATATAATGGAGTGTTAATGAATATATTACACCGCTTGTTTGAGCCTCTGTAGTGTCCTACATCAGTAGATATGTTAAATTCATGAATACCTCTCAAAAAACATAAACCAGTTCGCATTTTTAGTGTTTAGGTATATAGACTGGTGAATATTATTTATAACATCTCTTTACTAGTATATACATTATATCAAGAGTATAGGCCAGTAGGATCAGTCCCTAGGGTCATATGTATTGTCATCTTCCTGGTGGTTCACTCCCTGGGAAATTTTTTCCTGCAGCTCCGGCCCTCTAGGATGGTAGGTAGTCTTTTACTATGAACATATGGAATATATTTATTACATAGGTATACCAGAACAATACCAGGATCCTTGTCTACAATCCAAAGTCACTTCCTGCCTACAGTGTACCATATTTTCGCATTTTTGAGGGTTTTCACTACATTCTCACTACATAGACTATACCAGCTGTTCATATATCACTTATAGTACATATTTGAAGCCCTCCCAAGGCCATGATCAGGCAGAAATATCTCATAGTAATGATATCAAGCACATATCTCCTATTCTCACTGATAAGAATTCCCAGACATGAATATAGTAAAATATTATAATCAGACTATCTTTGAGTACACTATATATACCAAGTAATACAGTTCTCGACTACCAGAAGGATCCATGAATAATTGACAGCAGGGGGATCCAATAGATAAGAAATAGGTCGTGGGAAAGTCAAAAAGTCCAAACATCGAAAAAGTACTATGCACCAACAGTTGATGCAAGGGTGGTCTCACCATAATAATGCAACAAATTGAGACCACAACACTTTCACATCACCTTTACCTTCACAACATATATTAGTATAGTATGTTTAAGTAGTTTACAATGTATTCTATACATTTTTAATGAAATCTTCACCCTAGACAGGGTTGAAATATGACATTTGCATGATTGTGGGGTTTGCCCCTATATCATTGATATCATTACTATGAGATATTTCTGCCTGATCATGGCCTTGGGAGGGCTTCAAATATGTACTATAAGTGATATATGAACAGCTGGTATAGTCTATGTAGTGAGAATGTAGTGAAAACCCTCAAAAATGCGAAAATATGGTACACTGTAGGCAGGAAGTGACTTTGGATTGTAGACAAGGATCCTGGTATTGTTCTGGTATACCTATGTAATAAATATATTCCATATGTTCATAGTAAAAGACTACCTACCATCCTAGAGGGCCGGAGCTGCAGGAAAAAATTTCCCAGGGAGTGAACCACCAGGAAGATGACAATACATATGACCCTAGGGACTGATCCTACTGGCCTATACTCTTGATATAATGTATATACTAGTAAAGAGATGTTATAAATAATATTCACCAGTCTATATACCTAAACACTAAAAAATGCGAACTGGTTTATGTTTTTTGAGAGGTATTCATGAATTTAACATATCTACTGATGTAGGACACTACAGAGGCTCAAACAAGCGGTGTAATATATTCATTAACACTCCATTATATGATATATACTGTCAGAATTGCTTCCCTGCTAAAGGGGCAAAAATCCGAATATGTTTTAGTCCTGGGATGCACATATTGTAGTCAGCACTGTAGACTGCTGTACAAGCTCTCAGACAATGAAAAAGCGGTCTATTGTATCATTTTATGTATGTACATTCTGTTCTACTACTTATATACATGAGTGAGCAAGGGGAAAGCTCTGGTGCAGCAGTAGAGCCAGGGAGGTATGTGGGAATAGTGAGATTATTGGAATATCCCAATTTGGTAAATTTTCCGGTGGTAGCGCTATTCTTGGAAGCCTGAGAATCACCAAAGGAATCAGAAGCCGTTAAGCTTAATTGTAGGGGATTGATAGTCTACAAACAAACTTACAAAACCATACCATTTCTAGTCAGTGAGTATTATGCTTAATTTTAACAGTATAGCCTGAATCATATCGCCAATGCTCTCTCCACCAGCACCTCTGCTTCTACGTATGGGCCAGCAAACATATGCTCTCATCTAGATATGGAACAGCAACTAATCAACTCTGACAAAAAAGGGTCTAGCAACATCGCCATGGTTGCTGGTGAAGGCAAGGAATGATGAGTGGGTGGGGGCTAGACCTGATATAGGCTCTACAGTGCTCCTCTGGACATGAGATATAGCTTGTCCCAAGGGGATTGCTACTGAGAAAAGATTCCTCTATAAGAGAGGGGAGTCGTGGACTGGGCTTTGGTCTGGAGGCTCTTCAAGCGCTCTTGAGGGAAGGGGAAGTAGTGGTGTGTGATATGGCTAAGGGTGCGTGAAAACGCACTGTAAATTGCGAAGTGCGGGAAAAAGCACAAAATATCGCGAAGTGCGTTACTCTCTGAAAACGCGAAAGTGGGGCTCTCTAACTTGAGGGTAGATGCTGAAGGAGAAATAGATGTGATTCTCAAGAATATCCTGAGGCTCTCATAGAATGTAATGATAGATGGGAAGTCAATGGATTTTTGATGCTAAGTCCTACTAACTAATGTGTAAGTGATAGAAGAGAAGTGCAGTAAAAACCTCCAACTATGCGCTGACATGTCAGCATGCTAAGCGAGTTCCCAGGGCTCGGAGCCAAGTAGGTAGTGCTAAATGTACAATGGTGATGTAATATAAACACATAAGGAGATAAGTGAACATAAATGGAATGTAAAGACATATATGATGTAATGTGAGTGAAAAAAAGTGAAATACGCACCAATGGACCTTGGAGGATGAGGACAGGACATGTGAACGGAATGCAATGGATCCTAGGGAGGTGCGTGGTAGTGCATGTCAAAGCGCAAAAAACACGAGAATGTGAAAACACAAAATGTGTGAAAACATGCAAAAATGCAAAATGCATGAAAACATGTGAAAACATGAAAAACGCGAGAATGTGAAATGTGTGGGATTGTGAAATGCGTGAAAATCGCCGCACTGCAGCAGGTGCCAGTATAAGTTCTTGTGGTATGGTCTGTATGCACCCATAGAGACTTGAGTCTCTACACCGGTAAGGGGAACAAGACTTGAGAAGCTTGCCCAGGGAAAACATGCTCTGAGTGCAGTACTTCTGGTCACACGACCTGTTGCTCCACCTGCAAAAACTGGGGGCATGTTGCTAAAGAGTGTTTTGCCAAGGGAGGAACAATGGAAGGCAAAAGGGACAAGGTATTGTCACACAAGTGCAATGTGCATGACAATAGGGCCCCTACAGGTGCCAAACCAACTACCAAGCCCACTACTACTGGGAAACCAGGAGGACTACGCTACAACACCGGTGGGCATGCATACCTTCTCGATAGCAAAATGCACAAGGCCATTTACATTGCTAGCACACCTTCTATGTCCACTCCCAAACCACCTTCCTCAAATTCAACTCAAGAGTTCGCAGGACTGGCTTATGACCTCCTTCCTTCCACTCACATCCGGGAATTACCTGAGTCTGATGATGGCAAATATGATGCCCTATTCATGGCAGTGGACAATTTTAAGACCAGCATTGACTGGCGCTTACACACGAAGAATGTAGACTTTGCCGGCATCACTTATAAAGCGCCAAATCAGTGCAAATGCACCATTGTAGATCTGTCTTTGACCCCTTTCTTTCTCAACAGCAGAGCTTCCATCCACATTAGCAATATGGAATCCAACTTCTACACTCTGCGACCAGTTCCCCCCCACGCCGTACATGGTGTTAGTGGATCATCCATTGCAGCTATCAGGATCGGTTCTATACACCTCATAATTGCTAAGGGGATCCATCTGACCTTAGACAATGTGTTATTCATTCCCACAGCAACCATGCATCTCATCTCCATATCTGCTATATGCGCAGCCCACCACTGCATTGCATCATTCCACGCCACATCCTATTGGGTCCAAGGCCGAAACGGCATGCACATGCTCACAGGAACTCTCACATCTCACTGCCTATATGCTCTGTCCGATGGCCAACTCTCCACAGACCACGCTCTCCTCACCACTCATCAACCTGACTTTCAGTCTTGGCACAGACATCTAGGCCACACACACTATCATGCAGTGTATGACCTTGCCCATTCTGGAAATGCTACCGGTATGCCCATTAACCTTTCTACTCAACCTCCTGTTTGTGACAACTGTGTTCTTGGCAAACAGACAAAATCTAGCATACCAAAGGTTAGAGCAGAGGTTCGTGCGAACAGACAGTTAGGCATAGTACATGTTGACTTGATGGGACACCTCGATGTTGTGTCTGCCACAGGACATAAATACATAATGGACATCATTGATGACTTTTTGTCCTACTCATGTGCTATCCCCCTCACTTCAAAAAGTGATGCTTTCCCATTGCTTGTCACCTGGGAATGTGCATGTGAACTCAAGACTGGACTTAAGGTTGGTATATACCGTTCAGATAATGGGGAACTGAAATCCAATGCTATGCATGAGTGGCTCCTGATGTGCGGCACTCAACATCAGTTCATGGCTCCTTACACCTCTGCCCAAAATGGCAGAGTCAAATGCCTCCATCATACACTTATGGGACGCACACGTGCAATGCAATCTGCCTGCAAAGTTCCTCCCAACCATTGGGATGAGTTTGTACTAACCACTTGCTACCTGTCCAACCGAACCCCCATAACATCTCAGTCAGGACACACTCCTTTCGAGCAATGGTACGGATGAAAACCCGACATATCTCACCTCCACGAGATCGGCTGTCGCGCATTTGTTCTCATTCAAAACAGACACAATCCTAAGATTTATAATTGTTCGATCAAATGCATGCTTATCAGGTACTCTCTCGACTCTAAATCTTACCACTGTTATCACCGTGCCACACATAAGGTTTTTGTATCATACAATGTCTCTTTCATTGAATCTCATCAATCTAGTAATGTCCCTCTACATCTCAATGTTACCATCAACAATTCTAGGGAGCTTCTGCCTTCTCCAACTAAACAACCTACTGTTGAAGATGTCCCTGACGAACATACAACCCCTTCCCAACCTTGCTGATCCACCTGTGGCACTATCCCTTCAGAATGTCAATGTGCCCTCGATGGTACCACCTACACCTCTGCCACACAGTGTGCTGTTCAGGAATCTCTGACTTCTGCTGACCAGATTCGTGCACTTCATGCCCCTCCTTCATCTGACCCCACAGACTTAGCACTCTTTGCTGATCTCCTAGCCGCTGTAGGGATTAGTTTCCCTCTAGGCTGGTATTAACAGTTTTTACTTAGCTTTCTTACCTTACTTTTCCTTGCTTATGTCCGCATTTTCACTGCTTACATAATCACCAAATCTTCGCCCTATACTTCCACTCATTAGATAGACTGTCAGTTATATTTCTGGTAGCTCTCCTTCTAGGATTCAGTAGCTTCCCCAGACTTGCAGCTTATTAGTTTTAGTAGTAGCTCAATAGCTCACTATACAGCTCCTGATACACAGTCTTATCTTTATTGTCTGAAGTGATATTTTCATATTCTCCCTCCCTCCCTCACACACACACACACACCCCTCTCTCCCTCTTGAGCCCTACATCCAGTCCAGAAGCCCTTGGGTCAAATAGCAGCTAGGCAGCATTCACCCAACATCGTTCTGCATCCCAGCAGAATTGTTGACCCTTCATGGCGATGCCAGATCACCTTGCCACTGAACATCCTGATGACCCAACAACTTATGCTGAGGCAATGGCATCATCCGATGCTGCTTCATGGACTGCTGCCCTTCAGGAGGAGTTTACTTCTCTCTGTGACCTCAGTGTCTACAAGCTCATGCCACGTATATCTGTACCTCAGGGTCAAAAAACATGAAAGGGTGCCCTGTTTTCAAACTAAAGCATGACCAACATGGCCTACCTGTTCACTTTAAAGCACAGTATGTCTGTAGAGGGTATTCAGCTGTTTGGGGGCAAGACTATACTAAAACCTCCGCACCTACTGCTCATCTTGAATCCTTCCACATCCTTGCTCATCTTGGTGCTGCTCTTGATTGGGAGATCAACCAGCTTGATATTAAAACAGCTTTCCTGTATGGGTTACTTGACCCTGATGAGGTTTGTTACATGGAACAGCCTGAAGGATTTGTTGAGGCTGGTATGGAAGATCATGTTTGGGAGCTTCAACGGGGACTCTACGGAATCAAGGAGGGTTAGTCTGGAACCAAACAATGAATCAAGCAATGCTTGATTGGGGGTTCACACGACTCAAGTGCAAACATTGTATCTACTATCGTCGCACTAATGCCGGTATCCTTCTTGTTGCAATCCATGTGGACGATTTCTTCACCGTCAGAAGTTCCAAAGCCATGATCACAGACTTCAAGGCTCAACTCCATATGAAGTGGACAGTATCTGATCTTGGAGCTGCTCCCTTTTGTCTCAGCATCACACTCGAATGAGATTGAACATCTCGCACCATCCACCTCTCTCAAACTGCCCTTATCGACAAAATCATTAAATAATTCAGCCTCACAGACACCATACCCATTTCAACACCCATGGAACCTGGACTGCATCTATCCCACAAAGACCACACACCTTCTTCAGATGAAGAATGCGATCTCATGGCCCACACTCCTTATCATTCCCTCATCAGGTCCCTCATGTATCTAGCTATAGGCACCAGGCCAGATATTGCGTACACTATTCAACAGCTTTGCAAATTCCTAGACTGCTATGGCCATGTCCACTGGGAGGCAGCAAAATGTGTGGTGCATTACCTTAAAGGTTCTCATATGTCCACTCTTGTCCTTGGTGGAGAACATACAGCCCGTCTTCTCGGCTACATGGATAGTGACTTAGCATCCTGCATTGACACTCGACGGTCAGTAAGTGGCTACTGCTGTACCTTAGGCAGCGGTGTTGTCACCTGGAGCGCTCATCAGCAAAAGACTGTATCACTATCAACCTGTGAAGCTGAATACGTGGCTGCATCCGGAACTGCTTGCAAGATCAAATGGTTATGCACTCTCTTGGGCGAACTTGGATTCCCCCAACTCGCCGCTACTCCCCTACTTTGTGACAACAACAGAAGTATAGTTCTTACCGAGGACTCATCCTTCCATGCACGAGTCAAACAAATTGATATCAAATATCATTCAATTCACCAGCATGTCGAACAATCCCGTCTGAAACTACACTACATCAAATCCAAAGACAACCTCGCCGATATTTTCACTAAAGCACTCCCTTGCAAGGACTTCGAGCGACTTCGTACATGTTTAGGTCTCTGGTAAATCAATCGAGGAGGAGTTTTGATAATGGATCGCCCGAGATCGAGTCGAGGAGGAGTGTTGACGCACGACGCGATCACGGGACGTGTATCGGAGTTGGCTGTTTGGCACGCAACGCACCGTATATATATATGTTCGATTTACCTTCGTTTATATTCTCTTATTTCGTCTTTTACATTAGGCTAAGGGATACTGATTCCTGTATCTAGATTTTATCACAGAACACCATATCATAACAGTTTTAGTTGTTTGTTGCGGTATATAAATAAAGAAATTCTCTCTACTAAAACCACCCTCACTAGTCATCTCGTACAGTCCAAGCCTCGCTCCACGAACGACACCGAATAAGTCACAGGATAAGACATCACACCGTAGAATTTACAGCTGACATCTCGGATATTGGAATACGCACAAGGGCGTCAGAACGGTATGCATGTTGGTTCATCTGCCAGAGATGGAGATGCATGCGCGTGGCGAGGATAGCAAGGATCATGACCTGGAAACTGTAAATGGGCGTAAGTTTGGGTATTGTTAGTAGGAATACGCAGCAGCATGTGGAGGTGCATACTCATACAACAGGGTGCGGTAGGCGTACTGGGGTGCGGGACATCAACAGCTCGATTATAGAAAGTATTTATGAGATTCACGCACCTGAAGAAGCAGCGATGTGAATGCATTCACCAATGAGAACACTTCAGGGAAGAGAAATCATCATGGATTAAGTATGGAAAAACGGTGCATGCAAGTGCTAACTCACAAAAACCACATGTATAATAGAATACGTTATGTTTCACCAGGACAACGTACAGACGGCTCGAGTTCATCCGCCAGCTCTGTGTGGCACGTACGAGCGTGAGCATCATGAGTCCTGGGGAGAACATCTGTCAGTGCGTGTTTGGACATATATATGTTCCTGGTTACCCACCCAGTTGGAACACGGAAAGGAGAATATACTGTATGGAGAGTTGGAAACTGGTCGAACTGTTGTAGCACCCTGTGATGCCCGGGATTGCACTGGTCGCGTCTGTGAAAGTGAACAGAAGCTTTCAGTGGTTGTGGAACACCTGAGGGAAAATTAGAGCGAATACATTCTGTGAGGACGGAAGCGGTGAAGTCGATGATGAGGGATGCTACGATAAAAGTCTAGCTGATGTATCAACCACTAGCTTTGGTGTGGTAAGTGGATTTGGAACTCACAAAAAAAGTGGACAGCGTGGCTGCGAGCAACATTCTATTCTTAGTCCAAACCACATATGTTCTAAGGATGAACAAACCTGGATGAATCAGATCAGAAACACACATTTTTACGGGGGAACGAGATGTACATTCGGAGAAAATGACTGATGCCACACCAACACCTGTGAGAGGAAAGTGATAGCCCTCAGCAAGAATGTACATGCACGAATGTTCCTTGCACGTACCTGATCCCATATTGCCCAACACCCGGCATGTCTAGCGAAGTCATGCAGTAAGTCATTCGTTCTCATTAACTTTCCACAGCATCACATACATTTGTGTTATCATTCGATGTAAAGTCCACTGAAGAACAAGTGTTAATTCATCATCGGGGCGATATGGGCTGAAACGGAACGCACGGTATAGATTCGCAGTGAAAAGGATAGAAGGGAGGTATCGTGTGACAATATACAGGCATTTTACCCTGCTCCAGTGCGATCGAAGTAAAAATGTCCACTTTGCATAGCATATGATACATATCAAACCTGAGGTGTATTGCAGAACGGGTGTATTACCTCTTCATGAAATGAACATGCATAATAATAGAGCTGGATAGACGAGGTTAACAGCGGACGTAAACAGTTTAGTATAAGCCTACCCAGATTGTAGATATCGACACTGAACTATGTTAGGGCAAATAAGAAGGGGATCAGACAGTACGCACCATCTATATACTAATGGAACATGAATTGTCAAGTATTGTTTGCCCTAATATCGACAAGGAAACACACCGTAGCAAACTGCAAGCTCCTCGCTGATGCAATATCGTCAGATGAATACTCCATATAGAGGTTGCACACTGGAACAGTCGGCGAGTGATGAGAAAATGCTGAGGTATGGATGTATGGATGACTATGAGACGTGCGTCAAGTACACTGTGTGCGGTTATGTAGCGATCAGGTCGCTTGATGCGCAGTACCAATAGATACCAAAAAGTGAAGTGCAAGATATAAAAAAGCCCTAAAATAGGTAAAACAAGTAGATCAAGTCGGGAAAGATGGATGCGAACAGAGGTCAAAAAGATGTTTCTTATCTCTTATGAAGGAGTCGTGATCCCATCAAGGTAGTGGAATTAATCATTCGACTTGCAGGTTTAGCTTGATGGTTATGATGGAATGTTTTACAGTTCACCGGATACACCGGCCGGGAGTCACTTGACCGAAGATATAGTTGCGCCTCCGGTGCCTGAGGTGGTAGTTTCACTAACAGCCATGCTCTATTCCAAGACGCGTGTGTTTTATGTAAACTCTTTGGTCACCGTCAGACTACATCATAGACACAGAACGCACCTAATAAAGTTTCTGAAGCTCAAAGTTTGATGCATTTTTGTCACTTGAAACGCGAAGCTACCTTGGAGGGATCTTGTTACCTTAGAGGTTCAACGTTCAACTTCTTTAGATGAACGGATACATCGTGCGGCGAATTCGAAAGAAAGGGCATTAATATTTACGTTTGGTCCAGACCAAATCGAGGTTTAAACTTTATGTAAACAGCATCGATTAGTATCGGATATCAACACTGATGTGTCACATGACCGAGGCGCAATTGTATTGCCAATTCTCGGAGTGAAGTTTGAACAGATGATCATAGGTTTGGAAGATATTGATGGTTTACTCGAATAGATTGTGACGAGGAGTCGACGCAGAGCTACATTGGAACAAGGGCCCAAAATAAGCAGAGCATCGTTAAGTAAAGTGGCCAATTGAACGCGACATGGCAAAAAAGACTGCGCAATGCGCATCGTCGAAATACTCCGCCTGCAAACTAGTCAAATATTATGTACTTATCTATAAGAACCCATCTAAACAAATTCTGCTTCATTTGGGCACAGATGGCTTTCACCGAGATCACACCCATGTATAAACCAACAACTTCACCACAAACGCGGATCCGGACGTCTCCAGCTATTCGTATGATTCCTTAATCTATACTTGGTACAATGACAGCCCGCAGGGCACCATATCCCAACAGTTTTAGTTGTTGCGGTATATCAATAAAAAATACTCTCTACTAAACCCACCCTCACCAGTCATCTCGTACAGTCCAAGTCTCGCTACACGAACGACACCGAATAAGCTACCAAATAAGATATCACGTCGTGGAATTTACAAATGACATATTGGACATTGGAATATGCACAAGGGTCCCAGAGCGGTGTGCATTTCTGTTCAACATCTGCCAAAGACGGAGGTGCATGCGCGTGGCGAGGATCGCAAGGATTATGACTTGGAATCTGTATATGGGCGTAAATTTGGGTATTGTTAGTAGTAATACGCAGCAGGATGTGGAGATGCATACTCATCCAACAGGGTGCGGTAGGCGTACTGGGGTGTGGAACATCAACGGCTCGGTTATAAAATTGTTTATGAGATTCACGCACCTGAAAGAGCAGCGATGTGAATACGTTCGCCAATGAGAACACTTTAGGGAAGAGAAATCATCATGGATAAGTACGGAAAAACGGTGCGTGCAAGGGCTAACTCACAAAAACCACATGTATAATAGAATACGTTATGTTTCACCAGGACAACGTATAGACGGCTCGAGTTCATCCGCCAGCTCTGTATGGCGCGTATGAACGTGAGCATCATGAGTCCTGTGGAGATGTCAGCATGTGTTACACATATAATGTATGCTCCCGATTACCCACCCAGTTGGAACACGGAAAGGAGAAGAAATGGTATGAAGAGTTGGAAACTGGTCGAACTAGTACTGTTGTAGCACCCTGTGATGCCCGGGATCGCACTAGTCACATCTGTGAAATTGAACAGAAGATTTCAGTAGTCGTGGAACGCCAGAGGGAAGGTGGAAGCAAGTACCTGCCGCGGGGACGGAAGCGGTGAAGTCGATGATGAGGGATGCTACGAGAAAAGCCTGGCTGATGGATTAACTGCTAGTCATGGTGTGGTAAGTGCATTTGGAACTCACGAAAAAGACGGAAAGTATGGCTGTGAACAAAATTCTATTCTTGTTCCAGAGTGCATATGTTCTGAGAATGAAGAAACCTAAAAGAATCGGATCAGAAACACACATTTTTACGGAGGAACGAGATGTACATTCAGAGCAAATGACTGATGCCATACAAAGACCTGTGAGAGGAAAGTGGTAGCCCTCAGCAAGAATGTACATGCACGAATGTTCCTTGCACGTACCTGATTTCATATTGCCCAACATCTGGCATGTCTAGCGAAGTCATGCAGTCAGTCGTTCGTTTTCATTAACTCTCCACAGCGTCACATACACTTGTGTTATCATTCCAGGTAAAGTTCACTGAAGAACAAGCGTTAATTCATCATCGGGGTGATTTGTGCTGGAGCGGAACGCACGATATAGGTTCGCAGTGACAATGATAAAGGGGAGATACCGCGTAACAATATACAGGCCTTTCACCTTGCCCCACTGCGATCGATGTAAAAATGTCCACTGTGCACAGCATATTGTGAATATCAAAACCGAGGTATACCACGAAAGTGGTGTATTACCTCTTCATGGAATGAGCATGCATAATGATAGATCTGAATAAGCTAGTTTAACAACGGACGTCGATATATCAGAATTAGCCTACCCAGATTGTAGCCATTGATGCTGAACTATGTTAGGGCAAAGAATAAGTGTATCAGACAGCACGCACCGTAAATGTACTGATGAAATATGTATGAATTGTCAATTATCATTCGCTCTCATATCGACAATGAGACGCACCGCAGCGAACTGCAAGCTCCTCGCTGCTGCGATATCGTCATACGAATACCCCATATTCAGGTCGTACCCTGGAAAATTCTAAGCGAGTGATCAGAAAACGCTGAGGTACGGATGACAGCGGGACGAATCGTTAAGTATGCTGCGTATGATTATGTAACGATCAGGTAGCTTGATGGACGCTGTGTAGTATTAATACATGCCAAAAGGTGAAGGTGAAAGCGTCAAGATAGGATAAACGCAGAACGCACCTTGTGATAAAGTTTCTAAAACTCAAAGTTTGATGCATTATTGTCACTTGAAACGCAAAACTAGTTTGGAATGACCTTGTTATTTTGTAGGGAGGCTAAACTTCTTTAGATGAACGGATATATCGTGCGGCATTCATCTTAATCTAGAGTGATCAGATAGAAGCGGGAATGTTCACTTTGAACAGCATCATGGAAATACTGAGGCATATCACAAATAAATGTATTACCAATTCTTGGAATGAACAAGCATGATCATAGGTCTGGCTAACTGAAATAGATTGGGACGAGCTTACTAGGTTGTAGCCATCAACGCTAGAGTGGGGCGCTCTGGCAGACCTGGTCGGGAGTGCCAGAGGTCCTGGCGCAGTAGCAGGAGTCCTGGCTCGTAATAGGTAGTCCTGCGGCGTGTCGTAGTTGGTCCTCGATAGATAGAGCCGCAGCCTCACGCTATAGAGGTTTGGCCTTGGGTTCCCTTGCAGCCCGTGCCCGATCCAACGCTGAACTGTATTGGAACAAGCCTAAGCCTGACCCGGAAAGGCAGGACATTCATCTTGATAGCAGCCCGCCAACAAGAAAGCGACGCACTGCAAAAGACTGCGCATCGTCAAGATACTCTATCTGCATTCACAAAAATAGTCAAGTTTCGCGAGCGATGAACACTCATAGTATGTAGTACTTGATCTATAAAAAAAACCCATCAAGATGCGACCGTGGACAGTGCGTACTACGATCATTCAAGCTGCAGGGCTTGCCAACCCGCGATCTCGGAACATTGCAAGGCGTTGCACTAAGTTGACGATTTGGTGTATACAAATCACAGAAATAGTTGAACGTTGAACTCGTAAGTTTAGTGGAACCAGTAAAGCCACACGTGACTGTTTATTTGGCAGCAACTTTAGAACAGCAAATGCAACAAGAGGCTCCCAACGCAAATACCCAGAAGACTTCGGTCTTCAGCCAAATGCCTCACTAGAAAATGCAGCTAACATGCTATTCCGCGCCATCCAAACCTCTCAAAATCAACCCTACACATGGACCTTTATCGACAAGCCACAAGGTATGAATAGTGCTAAAGACCTTTATCACGAACTAACTTACTTCTCCAACGTATATAAAAGGTCAAATATATCTCTTGTTCATGCCAAATCCTTCTCAGCCTCTGAACGACGGAATCCGATGGCAAGACCAAGAATGTAAATACACTATCCCTGTCCAACGCGGTACACGGGTGCGCACCAGCCCTCTATTTATTTCATAAATCGGTTCAACCTTTTCATAGAAACTCGAAGTTGCAGAAGTCAAATTCGACTTCATACCCAACTCCCAAGACACAGCAGCATGGCGCATGCGCCGACGCTACCGCCTTCACAAAGACGGCCATCCCCAAGTAGTTCTAATCCACTACTCCCGCGTACCTCCCATCCGTAACTCCCGGGCTGCACTGTGGTATTACTTCAGCCCGAGTAAGTGTCGAGCTTCACCTACTTGACAGCAAGCTTGACGTGGTCTATTGTACAGTGTACTTCCGCGGTGTTGATGTCACAGATCGCGAGAATCTCGTCGTGATACTCCTCGAGAAAGGAGCAGTCTAATGCGTGGCCTTCCATGGATATATCCTCTATTTTATTATTGTACTGCCCCACAATATAATGAATCCGTATATGCAATAGCTGAATTTTTTGTTGTTGTTGGTTACGACGATCACTCTACTCCCACAGTAACAGCTTGTGTCTTTCATATGGCCAGTCCGCTTTCTCAATCTGTCGCCGTAGCTTTTGATGGGGTCATGCGCACTGTAGTTTATTCAAATCCTTTAAGATTTATCAAGAGGCTAGGTACACCCCTCCCAACTGCTGCCTCGTTATTACGTCCAGACTAAAGAGGGAGTGTACCACATCAAACGTGGACCTCTCCAGCTATTTGTATTATTCTTTAACTTCTACTTGGTGCAATAACCCCATGACAGGCAGCAGAGCACCATATTCTAACTGTTTTAGTTGTTTGTTGCGGTATGTAGATAAAGAAATTCTCTCTACTAAAACCACCCTCACTAGTCATCTCATACAGTCCAAGCCTCGCTCCACGAACGATACCGAATAAGTCACAGGATAAGACATCACACCGTAGAATTTAAAGATGACATATCGGATATTGGAATCCGCACAAGGGCGTCAGAATGATACGCATGTTGGTTCATCTGCCAGAGATGGTGGTGCATGCGCGTGGCGAGGATCGCAAGGATTATGACTTGGAATCTGTATATGGGCGTAAATTTGGGTATTGTTAGTAGTAATACGCAGCAGGATGTGGAGATGCATACTCATCCAACAGGGTGCGGTAGGCGTACTGGGGTGTGGAACATCAACGGCTCGGTTATAAAATTGTTTATGAGATTCACGCACCTGAAAGAGCAGCGATGTGAATACGTTCGCCAATGAGAACACTTTAGGGAAGAGAAATCATCATGGATAAGTACGGAAAAACGGTGCGTGCAAGGGCTAACTCACAAAAACCACATGTATAATAGAATACGTTATGTTTCACCAAGACAACGTACAGACGGCTCGAGTTCATCCGCCAGCTCTGTATAGCGCGTATGAGCGTAAGGATCATGAGTCCTGGGGAGAACAAAACTCAGTGCGTGTTTGGACATATAAGTATATGTTCCTGGTTACCCACCCAGTTGGAACCCGGAAAGGAGAATATACTGTATGGAGAGTTGGAAACCGATCGAACTGTGGTAGCACCCTGTGATGCCCGGGATTGCACTGGTCGCGTCTGTGAAAGTGAACAGAAGCTTTCAGTGGTCGTGAAACGCCCGAGGGAAAATAAGAGCAAATACATTCTGCGAGGACGGAAGCGGTGGAGTCGATGATTAGAGATGCTACGATAACAGTCTAGCTGATGTATCAACCACTAGCTTTGGTGTGGTAAGTGGATTTGGAACTCACGAAAAAGGTGGACAGCGTGGCTGCAAGCAACATTCTGTTCTTGTTCCAAAGCACATATGTTCTAAGGATGAACAAACCTGAATGAATTAGATCAGAAGCACACATTTTTACAGGGGAACGAGATGTACATTCGGAGAAAATGACTGATGCCACACCAACACCTGTGAGAGGAAAGTGATAGCCCTCAGCAAGAATGTACATGCACGAATATTCCCTGCACGTACCTGATTCCGTATTGCCCAACACTCGGCATCTCTGGCGAAGTCATGCAGTAAGTCGTTCGTTCTCATTAACTCTCCACAGTACCACATACACTTGGGTTATCATTCGAGGTAAAGTCCACTGAAGAACAATTGTTAATTAATCATTGGGGCGATGTGGGCTGAAATGGAACGCACGGTATAGATTCACAGCGAGAATGATAAAGGGGAGGTATCGTGTAACAATATACAGGCATTTTACTTTACTCCATTGTGATTGAAGTAAAAATGTCCACTTTGCATAGCATGTAATAGATATCAAACCTGAGGTGTATTACAGAACGGGTGTATTACCTCTTCATGAAGTGAACATGCATAATCATAGAGCTGGATAGACGAGGTTAACAGCGGACGTAAACAGTTCAGTATAAGCCTACCCAGATTGTAGATATCGACACTGAACTATGTTAGGGCAAATAAGAAGGGGATCAGACAGTACGCACCATTGATATACTAATAGAACATGAATTTTCAAGTATTGTTCGCCCTAATATCGACAAGGAAACACACCGTAGCAAATTGCAAGCTCATCGCTGATGCAATATCGTCAGATGAATACTTCATATCGAGGTTGCACACTGGAACAGTCGGCGAGTGATGAGAAAATGCTGAGTATGGACGACGACGAGACGTGCGTCAAATACATTACGTACCGTAGTATGGAACGATCGGGTGGCTTGATGCGCAGTACCAATAGATACAAAAAGGTGAAGTGCAAGATATAGAAGAGCGCCAAAATAGATAAAATAAGTAGATCAAGTCGGGAAAGATGGATGCGAACAGAGGTCTTAACATTTTGCAGCTTCTTATCTCTTATGAACGAGCCGTGATCCCATCAAGGTAGTGGAATTAATCATTCGAATTGTAGGCTTGGCTTGATGGTTACGATGGAGAGTTGCACAGTTCACTGGATGCACCGGCCGAGAGTGACTTGACTAAAGATCCTCCAGTGCCTAATTGAACAGCATCGATGATCGGATGTCGCATAACCGAGGCACGATTGCATTACCAATTCTTAGAGTGAACAGACGCATCAGATCAATGATCATAGGTTTGGAAGATATTTGATGGCATGCTCAAACAGATTGTGACGAGCCACCAGCAGTCGACGCAGAGCTGTATTGGAAATAAGTAGAGCATTTGTTAAGTATTTTCTTGATAGCGGCCAATTGAACGCAACATGTCAAAAAGACTGCGCATCGTCGCCTGCAATCAAAAACATAAGTCATATGTCATAGGAATGCTCAATTAGTATGTACCTATCTTATAAGTACCCATCTCAATAGATTCTGCCCCATTTAGGCACGGATGGCTTTCACCGAGATCATATCATACACACCCAAGTATAATCCAACAACTTCGCCACAAACGCGGATCCGGACGTCTCCAGCTATTCGTATTATTCCTTAACCTATACTTGGTACAATGACAGCCCGCAGGGTGCCATATCTGAACAGGTTTAGTTGTTTGTTGCGGTATATCGAGACAGAATTCTCTCTACTAAACTCACCCTCACCAGTCATCTCGTACAGTCCAAGTCTCGCTCCACGAACGACACCGAATAGGCTACCGGATAAGATATCATGCCGTGGAATTTACAAATAACATATCAGACGTTGGAACATGCACAAGGGCGCCAGAGCGGTGTGCATTTCTGTTCATGTGCCAGAGATGGAGGTGCATGCGCGTGGCGAGGATCGCAAGGATCATGACCTGGAAACTGCACATGGGCGTAAGTTTGGGTATTGTTGGTAAAAATACGCAGCAGGGTGTGGAAGTGCATACTCATAAAACAGGTTTTGGTAGGCGTACTAGGGCGCGGAACATCAACGGCTCGATTATAAAAGGTATTTATGAGATTCACGCACCTGAAGGAGCAGCGATGTGAATACATTCACCAATGAGAATACTTCACGGAAGAGAAATCATCATGGATGAGTCCGGAAAAACGGTGCGTGCGAGTGTAAACTCACAAAAACCACATGTATAATAGAATACGTTATGTTTCACCAGGACAACGTATAGACGGCTCGAGTTCATCCACCAGCTCTGTATGGCGCGTATGAACGTGAGGATCATGAGTCCTGCGGAGATGTCAGCATGTGTTACATATATATATGCTCCTGGTTACCGACCCAGTTGGAACACGGAAAGGAGAAGAAATTGTATGAAGAGTTGGAAACTGGTCGAACTAGTACTGTTGTAGCACCCTGTGATGCCCGGGATCGCACTAGTCACATCTGTGAAAGTGAACAGAAGCTTTCAGTAGTCACGGAACGCCAGAGGGAAGGTGGAAGCAAGTACCTGCCGCGGGGACGGAAGCGGTGAAGTCGATGATGAGGGATGCTACGACAAAAGCCTGGCTGATGCATTTACCGCTAGTCATGGTGTGGTGAGTGGAATGGGAACTCACGAAAAGAACGGACAGCATGGCTGCGAGCAACTTCTATTCTTGTTCCAGAGTGCGTATGTTCTGAGGATGAAGAAACCTGGATGAATCGGATAAGAAACACACATTTTTACGGGGGGACGAGATGTACATTCAGAGCAAATGACTGATACCACACCAAGACCTGTGAGAGGAAAGTGGTAGCCCTCAGCAAAAATGTACATGCACGAATGTTCCTTGCACGTACCTGATTCAATAGTGCCCAACACCCGGCATGCCTAGCGAAGTCATGCAGTAAGTCATTCGTTCTCATTATTTCTGCACAGCATCGCATACAATTGTGTTCTCATTCAAGGTAAAGTCCACTGAAGAACCAGTGTTAATTCATCATCGGGGCGATGTGTGCTGAAGCGGAACGCACCATATAGATTCGAAGTGAGAATGATAAAGGGGAGGTACCGCGTAACAATATACAGGCCTTTCACCTTGCTCCACTGCGATCGATGTAAAAATGTCCACTGTGCACAGCATATTGTGGATGTCAAAACCGAGGTGTACCACGAAACGGGAGTATTACCTCTTCATGAAATGAACATGCATAATGATAGGTCTGAATAAGCTAGTTTAACAGCGGACGTCAATAGATCAGCATTAGCCTACCCAGATTGTAGCCATCGATACTAAACTATGTTAGGGCAAAGAATAAGTGTATCAGACAGTACGCACCGCAAATGTACTGATGAAACATGTATGAATTGTCAATTATCATTCGCTCTCATATCGAGAATGAGACGCACCGCAGCGAACTGCAAGCTCCTCGCTGCTGCGATGTCGTCAGACGAATACTCCATCTAGAGGTTGTACCCTGGAAAAATCTGAGGAGTGATCAGAAAACGCTGAGGTACGGAAGACAGCAGGACGAAGCGTTAAGTATACTATGTGTGATTATGTAACAATCAGGTGGCTTGATGGGCGCTGTGGAGTACCGTACCAATACATATATACCGAAGGTGAGAGCGTCAAGATAGCATAGACGCAGAACGCACCTAATAAAGTTTCTGAAGCTCAAAGTTTGATTCATTATTGTCACTTGGAACGCAAAGCTAGCTTGGAGGAACCTTGTTATTTTGTAGGGAGGCTGAAACTCTTTGGATGAACGGATACATTGTGCGGCATTCAAATCCTGATTCTTGATCCAGCGTGATCGGATCGAAGCGGGAGTGTCTTCTTGAACAGCATTCGTATAGCATATGGTCAACAATGTACCAATACTGAGGCGTATCACAAATAACTGTATTAATCATTCTTGTGATCATAGGTCTGGAAAATGCTTAGTGGCTAACTGAAATAGATTGGGACAAGCTTACCAGATTGTACTAGTAGCCATCAACGCTGAACTGTATTGGAACAAGCCTAAGCCTGACCCGGAAAAGCAGAGCATTAGCAGCCGCATACCAACAAGAAAGCGATGCGCTGCAAAAGATTGCGCATATTCTATCCGCATTCATCAAGTTTCGCGCGCGAGGAACGCTCATTGTATGTAGTACTGATCCATAAAAAAACCCATCAACATGCGACCGTGGACAGTGCGTACGATGATCTTTCAATTGTCAGGGCTTGCCTACCCGCGATCTGGGAGCATGGCAAGGCGTTGTACTAAGTTGACGATTAGGTGGATACAAATCACAGAAATACTAGTAGTTGAACTTGTCATGGTAGTAAAACTTGAAGTTAGTAGAATAAAGCCACACGTGACTGTTTGTTTGGCAGCAACTTTAGAATCAAACAACGCCTCGGCAAGCAACAGCCTAAGTAAACCGCGACCAAGATTCACAGAATGGCATTCCAGCAAATGCAACAAGAGGCTCCCGTTCTCAAATACCCAGAAGACTTCGGTCTTCATCCAAATGTCTCCCTAGAAAACGCAGCTAACATGCTATTCCGCGCCATCCAAACCTCTCAAAATCAACCCTACACATGGACCTTTATCGACAAGCCACAAGGTATGAATAGTGCTTAAGACCTTCATCGCCAACTCACGCTTACTTACTTCTCCAACGTATATAGAAGGTCAAATATTTCTTTTGTTCATGCCAAATCCTTCTCAGCCTCTGAACGATGGAATCCGATGGCAAGACCAAGAAAGCCGATACACTATCCCTGTCCAACGCGGTACACGGGTGCGCACCGGCCCTCTATTTATTTCATGAATCGGTTTAACCTTTTAACAGGAACTCGAAGTTGCAGAAGTCAAATTCGGCTTCATACCTAACTCCCAAGACACAGCAGCATGGCGCATGCGCCGACGCTACCGCCTTCATAAAGGCGGTCACCCCCAACTAGTCCTAATCCACTACTCCCGCGTACCCCCCATCCGTAAGTCCCTCCACCACGTATCATCACTTTTGCTTTTTCACCACCCATCTCGTATTGTCCGATATATCTTTGACTCCACCAATCCACATCCATTTTTATACCTACATCTACGTATACACCTCCCGCACACCAGAGATCGTCCCATCTCTCTTGAACAACCCCGTCAGGCACTACCCACTACGACAGATCACGGACCCTCCTATATATGTCATGGGCGACAGGGCAGGTCAAAAAGCCTTCCCACATCCCGCAGGTCCACATCAAGGCGGTATGCCTCAAGTAGGAATGAACCCGCAGGCGATGATAGCGCAGCAGAACAGTAACATGGAGGCTTTGGAGAGGAGGAGGGAACGTGAACGAGCGAGAGATGGGAGTGGGGGCGTAGGGGTGGGCGTGAGTATATCCTGTCCTCGGAGAAACGTTTGTCTGATATGTTGGTTATTGGCGCAGCAACGGCCTGGCCCTCCACGGCTAGATGATGACGAATCTGCAGGTCCGGACCATTTCGTTTGCTCAGTTGAACGTTCTTCACATTGATCATTTGCGTAGATGAATCTGAACTGTTATCTACACGGACCCTAGCAATTACGAGATATCGGAGAAACCACGAGTTAATGGAAGAAGTCTTCAGGCAAGCAGCTTTTGGTAAGAACACTTACTATCTCCATCGGATCATTCTCAGGGACATCACTCATTAGACAGCAAAAAACTTTCGTCATCAAAAAGAATATACGAGGGGTTTGATAAAGCAGAAATGGAGGCTAAAATCGTGCGTCCTGGCATCACTAATTCTGGGTCCAGCTAAGTTCCCTTAAGGCTAAATTGCAAGACGACGTAGAGGTTCTTCAGGCTAAGGCTGCTGAGCGGAAGGCTCAGAAAGTAGCAGCGGACGATGTGATAGTTACAGCAAGTGGTCACGCCCCGATGGAAATTACTACTTAACTACTATGCTTTTCATTTGTATCTTGCTGCTCGTCATATCACGTACACATTCCACACAGACAGGTATGAGTAAGGCGCTCGAGATTCTGTGGGGATAAAACAAGTGGTACAATCTGGTAAGTAAGGCATGCGTAATATAAATTTTGCCATCAAGTGTATCTCAGACATCAAGGGTTACGCTATGCAAAACAGAGTCCCACAACCAAAAACATGACGAAAAACAAACAAAGGGGGTCGTATGTACCGAAAGTCCTCAGGATTGGATACAAAATACAATGATGAGTTAACACAGACAAAAGCAGGATAAATAGCGATTCGTTCGATCAGCAACCCACAAAATCCGATGGTCCCCAGAACATGATATATATTTTTGGGAATAGGAGGGTGAGGGGATACAGCTAGTGAGGGCGGCGGTAGGCGTGATGGGTGTTATGCCCAACGCTCCGGCTTCGGGTACCGCCTTGCGGCGTAATTGGTATTGGAGTGGCACTGGGGTCTCTAAGGAACCCACCCACTCCAGGAACTTCTGCTGCACCATAGGAAGAAGGATCTTCCTTGATGCGAAGCCGGGATCTCCGTGGCCAAGCACCTGATGCCGGAGGTGTGCTCTCAGCCCTTTTATGTTTGTGTGACGGCAATGCTTCCTGTATGGCTTTCAAACGCTCGATCGCAGTGGCCGTACCACTACGGTGGGCAGTAGGTTCTGCTACAGCGTCGATGCCTAGAGTAGACGCCCAGTGAGCAGTATTGCCCAACACGTCTGCAGCGTCGAGATCTCTAGAGTCTGAAGCGTATTCTGATTGACGGGAAGAGGTCGCTAATGATGATGTACATCGGTTCGGGGGCAGAAATTCCATCTTCTTCGATCGCCGGCCACGCTCAGGCGATGGCCCTGGCGAGGGAAGAAGAGCAGGGCCGCCGATGTCAAGAGGCGGCACAGAGAGAGACGTCGAGGCGCTCACCACTGAATGACTGAGCTCATCGTACGTGGGAGACATTGGGTAACGAACGACTGGTGGGCGAGAGATACTACGACTCGTACATCGTGTTGCGAGCGAGCTCGCAGTAGAGACAGAGGCACGGGAGAGGGAACGGTCGGATAGCCTTTGGGGTGCATCTTCGGAGTGAGATGGGTCTGAGTTGTTATCACGCCTCGTGCGCGATCGGGACAATGATGGAGATCGGCGACCGGGATAATCTACTAACTCAAATTTATCCTCGTCTGTTACAGGAGATATATCGTCGTCGTCAAGTCCAACACCCCAAGCCATCTCATCCACCATCGCAATCGTCCACCGTGTACGGACCCTACGCTCCATGCAGCCTTTGAGAACATGCTCAGTTCCACGACTAATGCCGGGAGGCATATCATAAACGCCTGCAAAGAAGTGTATTAGCAAGCCGGAGATCACAATACCATATCCTCACCGTGCAAAATTTTCATCTGCAGTCGTGGCTCGAATGAGTCAGAAAATGGCAGACGGCCGTTCAGAAGTGTATAAAGCAGAACACCTAGTGCCCAGATGTCCTGAGCGGGATTAGCACCGTTGAATCGTGAAGCTTTGGGCTGAAGAAGTTCAGGAGATGCGTATGGCAGAGACCCTTGTTGGAAAGCATGTGATGGATGAACAGGAGGAGGGTTTTCGCCGATAGGGGTTGATATACGGTGACGCCTAAGACCATGGTGGCGTACAGTTGGAGAGATGCGAAGACAGGTTGGATTTTGCAGATCTAGAAGTCGAACGGTGACGGTGGATGCCAGAATGATCGTCTGCATCGCATAGGGGTTCGTCATCGTCGACTTCGCCGATCTTGCGGGTCATGCCGAAATCGCAAATTCTACAGCTACCCATCTCGTCTACAAGGACGTTTTCGAGTTTCATATCTCTGTGTACATAGCCTGCAACTTCATGCAGGTAGCGTACGCCTCGTACAATTTGTCGAAACATCATGCCCGCGTCATCGTGAGGGAGACCGGGTCGACCATCCCTCATAAGTATATCATATAGGGATCCAGCGGGACAAAGGAGGCAGAAGAAGAAGTCGGCGTAGGAAGTGTGTTCAGAAAAGAAGAGGGGCAAGGTATGCTCGTGACACAAAGAAGCCCATACCTGGGCTTCATGATTGAGCCGCCTTCTAGCTAAAGAAGGATCTGACTGTTTCTCCAAATTGGAACGACGGACAATTTTTACAGCGACGATACCTCCGGAAGGGGATGAGGCACGTTTGATCACAGAAAACCCCCCATAACCTATAGTTGGTCCGAGGACATAGCCACGAATGATTTCACCTTCTGCATCTGGTGATCGTGGGATTGCGGGGGAACTAAACGAAGACAGGAACATCATGGCTGGTGACATGGGGACACCACCGCTTTCTGAGAGAGATGGGTGCTCATTATTGTTTGTAAGAAGTTGCCGTGAAATGTCCTGGTCGAGATCCGAGCCGGGAGCTGTCTGGGATGCTGCTGCCTGGTGTTCGCCTGGTATCCTTAGAGATGGTTCCCTACTCCAAGCTAAAGGTAGGCTATCATGTCCTACGGAAGAGCGTGAAAGCGATTCTGTAGTCGTTGCAGGAGCTAGAGATTTGATGAGACCTGAGGTCATGGAAAAGATATTGATGAATGAACGATGATCTGAGCTTTAAGAGCAATGAAAAATAAGATCTGATAGCACAAAGAAAAGCAATGAATACGATGTTAGAAGGATATGTTGAGTGTGTGGGGGAAGCCTGCGAGGGGAAAGCGGCGATGTTCAGGGAAAGAATTAAGAGGCACAAGATTTTAAATAAACGTCTGTCCGGAGTAACCGCCAATTTCCTGGCGTGTGACTCATTTCCCATATTTATTCGGATCCGATGTGAAAGGCTTGTTCCGGTTCCGATCTAAAATTGGTAGTGTGGCTAAATGTTGGGCGGCTAATACTTTTGCGATTACCAGCGAACTTGATAAAATTTTGCTTGTTCCGTTGCTTCGACCTCGACTTCAAGACTCAAGTCAGATAATGACAACTGCAATATTATCTCTAGGCCGAGGCTTATCGAGACACTTATCTTGGTGAGCCTCCTCACCAGTGGCTCAGTTGAGTTGGCAAAGGATCTGTTTTACACATTTAGGGCCTTTTCACTAGATTTCAAATCAATCAAGTCCTTTATTGTGGATCACACTTTCCAAGTCAGCGTGCAGGACTTCGCCGTCAATGCTAACAATGACTCCGATGATACCGTATACTTCAATTCATTGCTGTCACGACAATATAATACATCACGCCGCTCCTAGCGTGCCACGGTATTCACCAATCGTGGCAATGTGAAGGATCATCATCAACACGACATCCGGGGACCCCCGAAGCAAACTTCGAGGGTTCCTCTCATATGACTAGAGGTGATCTCACTATTCGGGAGACGAGTCCACTTGCCAGACCACGGCGGACTTACTCGCATGCATCAGCGATCGCTAGGAACGACATACGAGACCGTCCGCTTCTGACGGCTCTCGCCTCAATGGATCGTACGGTAACGAACCATCCGATTAATGTGACATCCCTTGTATTCATGAACAAAAAAACCCTACATTTGACACTCACGTATGTTTTTTATTGCCCAATTTCTGTCTATTGACCAATGTATTTTTTGGCCCGTTCACCGTGAGTGATTCGATACCCAACTAAGTTGTTTCATTGAATTCATTTCATATAATATGTGTAATTCGATGTCCCCGGCTCTTCACGCACCGTTCAATCTGAAATTGTGGCGAGCCGCGGTATCGCACAGCCAGGACGGGAAGCCTCACATTCCTTCTACGATATTTGATAACCTCAATATCACTGCCAGTGATCTATATATTTCCACCGAACTATGTTCAACACAGAGAAAGAGACTCACTCCGGCCAGCTGGACTGGCCTCAGACTGGTCAAGATTTGGCAATCCCGAGCATGCAGGATAAATCAAGAATACTTAATTAATATTTTCAGTCGCCCACAGAACATTGTGTGTTAGACCTTTGGCTGGCAACTTCCTTATGCAAATATCACCCCGCCCCACACTCTACCGGACGAACCGTTTGGAGCAAACAGTGCCGGGAGCTCGCACAAAATTGGAGCTGCTAAGCTTGACATGCAATACACCGCCCGGAGTATTAAATGACCAGGACAGATAACCGCCTAGGCTTTCACTCCATCAAATATTGATATCGCTACCAGCCATACATGTATCGTTGCAGAGCCGTACGATAAGAAGAGAAGGAAAAGAAGGCGAGTTCTAGGCTCACTTCGACACCCTAGATTCAAACTGTCCCTTCGGTAAAATTCGGCGAACCAAGGACTGCTGAATAGAACTTTTAATTTACTACCACCACGTCTCAAGCTTTAATAGTTAGTTCTGCTTGTCTTTAGGTTTAAGCGAATACCCCCCAAAAAAGATTGCCGTTGCGTGTGGAGTTGGCGAGGTCTAGTGATCCTCCACATACATACCGAGCGAAACACGCTGTCGTCCGGACTATCGCCCAGCCAGTTCTGGCAACCATTCTAGCCCGTCCCATGAAGTTGAGAACGTGCATCAACTTCGATATCAAATGCCAGTGAGTGATCTATGTACCGCCACTGAACCTACTAGCTAGATAAGGTCCTGCCAGTGAGTTTAGACTCACTCATGGTCTGGCCAGCTGGATGGATTGGCGAAAATTTTCAGCGGATGTGCCACCATTAGGGCAGCGAATCGTTTTCCATATTATCAGTTCACCACGTCTTTCGCTTTCAAATTAGACTCGACGATGACCTGTCTGGTGTGCGGCGCACGGCGACTACGTCTTTGAGGGGGGGATATTTGACGTGTGTGGTGTTTTCTGATAGTGAACAGAAGTCTTAATTTTGATATTGCCACTCCAATGGACATTGTGAAATGTCGATGTGTGTTGAGATCCGGGGTTCTGGGTTAATAAGTTCCTCAGGCAAAGATCTTCTCGCACCGAGCGACAATGGAGTCACTGGTTGAGATAGCTGCTGAACATGGTGTCACAGCAGGGGACCACTTTCTGCGTAGCCTAGAACCAGAGAGAGCATCAAGTGGGAAGGGAGCGACTAGTTCTGGCAAAGGCAACCGCAGCCGGATGTTTAGTTTACCAATGTGGAGCGAACACTTTAAGCAATTAGTGGCTTACAGTTTGTAAAGGCAAGACGTAGCGCCCAGCACATTCATTTTCACGTGCGCGCACACCGCATGCTCTCCCTGTGACGTGTATGTCTTCATTATCCAAGCCCGTGGATGTGATACTAAATAAAACAAAGGACTAGAACGCATATCAAACGAGCGTCTGCTGCAGTCGATCACAGGTTACCCATATCGCATTGACAAAAGGATCCGCGATGATGCAGGTAGGTATGTGTCCAAAGTGTCCAATGCAAAAAAGCGTGTGTTATAGGTATAAAAAAAATACGACGGTGGCGCGCAGGTATAGCCATCAAGTCCCATCCTACAATAGTAGAGATGCTAGTCCAAGACCTGAAATCACCGTAAGCAGTCCTGTCACGCTTGCTACCTCCCATCTGCGCTCCCCTGCGTTGGCGTTGACGACCGCTGCATTTTGGACGGTGGCGCTGGTGGTGGTAGTTGAACTGACGTTACGGAGAGCCTGAGTTGGGAGCATGTTGGGTGAAGTAGTAACTAGGTATTGAGGTGGTAACGGTGTACCGTCGTACTGGTACAACTGGAGGGTGTATCCCATAACTGGATCTTGGTATATGTTCCAGAGAACGTAAAGCTCGGTATAGTTGTAGTTTTCTATGAAGTTGGAGATGGCGGCGCAGGGATCTTGTATTTGTTGGTATCCGTCACCGAATGGCGTCATGACGATGGAGCCGTTGGAGGCGAGAACATATGTGCCGTGAGACCAGTTCATGACGCCCGTGATGCAGGTTGGTACAGTACCTGTTAGGATTGCTTAAGCGGCATGAAACAGGAGATATAGCACAGAAAGCAGACCATTGCTAGTCATACGGTACCGCGCGATCTCGTAGTACCCATCATCCGTACTTTGATGCGATCCAAGTCAGAAATTGAACTGAGAACATGATTGATACTCACAAAGAATATGACATTCCTGTTGTCTTTGGGTATGTGAATCCCTCTTGAGACGGTGTAGCAAAGCCCTTGAAACCACAGCAACTTGAGTCAGGAAATGAACTGTTATCAAATACACAACTTACGGGTCCAGTGATGACGTTTCGGCTGCCAGAGCTCCAGGTGCCAGTAATGGCGGTGACATTATGAGCTGCGTCGTAAACGGTCTGGCCACGCGCAGACGTTGCAAGCAGCAAAAGTAAGGAAGTGAATATCATCATCAAGGATGTCTATAAGATGCTTTAGGCCAGCGTTTGTTGGTTTTTCGGAGTAAGGAAGACAGAGAAAAAAGACTACGGGACGACCACGAGGGTGGGGAGAGAACGTTGAGAAGGACGATGCCGGTCAAGGTGAGAAGGTCGTCGAGCAGTCTGTTTACTCTTGTTTGGAATCAGTCTTTGTTTCGATACTATTTACATAAATTTAGAATACATCGCTGGCACTGAACTCTACGCGTTTGGTTTGTTCACTCATGGTGTATCTATTCATTTCCGTCTCTCAGAGTCCAGCACATAAATTTAGACGCCAACGACAATCCTGATTGCCATGCGCAGTGTGCAGCGTCCCACCTAATTATGTACTGCCTTGCGGTGCCCGGCAGCAGATCAGCGGTCGTCGTCATGCAAAAATCTTACACATACCAATTGCGTACTAGCTAATCGATATCACTGCATAGTATATATGGCTACTTCAGTGTTTCCGTGTTCTACACATAGTCAAACAGTGTATGCGCCTTTACTGTCGGCCAAGCTACGACATTAACAAAATGTATTCAGCGAGGGAAAAGGGAAAGTTGTCCAGAATACAAGCGATTTAATCTTTCTTCAAATCCCTCCTCATAACAAACAAGCGTTCGCCTTCTTCCGTCACTGTCAACTCTTGCAGACCCCGAATGCTTTCCATACCCTGCAGAGTCCGTCCTTTGGCTAGTGCAATGAAGATTTCAAGGCCATCACCAACCTACATAATTTCAGATGAAATCACATGACCAGAATATGGGGCTCACCTCAATGTGACGCTCTGTCGCGCTCGTGAAGGAGTCGATAACTATCGACAAAACAGTTTCCAGCGGTAGATGTGACGGATGTGAAGTCCCCTGCGCAGCTTGTTGGTTCTTGAAGTAGATCTAGAAGTTTCAACGTCAGACAAAATGCACGGGCAAAGTCGGGAATGATGGTATTTGAAACTGAGTACTATAAACTCACCTGGTTGTCTAAGAATGGCTGGACTAATGACTGAGCAGCGCCTGCAGCACGACATGCCTCTCGTTCATACGAGCCCACGGGGTCGAACGAATACACGGCACCAGTACCTGAGAAGCTCCATAAATAACCCAAGGATATGGAGCATGAAGATAAACAGACCATCCTCCTCGATGCCACCCAAAATGTTATATACGTAGTAGGGAAAGAAGCGACGTGCATAAAGCATTGTTTGAATTAATCTTGCTATTGCCCGTAGAGGCATATCTTTCGCATGTGCATGACGGTACCACTACGTAGCCCCATAAGTATATACAGCGGAATCATATCAAAGAATGACGAACCTCCAGACGTTGTTTCACTTTCTTCACAAACATGTTGCCATCTGCTGCGAACCCGTTCACAGCCAGCACCGCGCGATCGGTTCTTAAAAGACAAAGTTAAAGAAGGAAACGAAATGATAAGTAACGGCACGCGTACAATCTAAATACCTTTGGTGCGTATCGCGTTTGGATTGAATATCCTTCGCTCTGTCGTGTGTCACCAGCAATAACAGGCGAAATCTGCACCAGCAATAGCAAGGATTGTACCGCCATTTTCTGTGTAAGGGTTGAACTGCCTCTGCTGAGGATGAGCGCGCGAGTCCATGTCAGGCATGATCATTGGAAAGTAGGCAAGCTAGAGCTAGTAGTGAAGAGAGCTAATAGAGACGCAGTCCAATCCGACTCCCAGGCCGCGTAATTCAAGCGGACAGTTATATTTTCCCACAATACTAGCCGCTGCTTTTGGTAATCAACTGCAAGTAATCAAGTCTTCTGATAAATTCGACTTGAAACGTGATCATCGCAGATCTTGCAAGTTGGTTCAGCTAAAGATGAGTGAGTAACCCTCTGCATGTTGAACGTCCCTCTATCTGACCAAAAAATCAGACAAGGACCTGCTCGATGGCCGATTACTGTTCGCGATTCCAAAAAAAGGTTCAATTCACCCGAGTCTTAATCACAGTTCATTAGCACTAATCCACCCTAGGACGACTGCACGAGAAATGCCTCGAGTTACTTTCCGGTACGTCACTCCTTAAATCTCCGAGCGATACGCAAACCAACCTACAGGCGCCGACATTCAATTCCGGAGAGCCAACAGGCTTGACGTTTGCCTGGTGATGAATCACCCCATAGCTCTGTAAAACTCCGGCTCCGATCATACATCTAATCGAATCTGACCCTGCCGCAGCGTGTTCCTTCCAGCATCAGACATACCATCATTCGTTGGAAATGGAGACGTCGACCTTGGCATAACGGGTCACGATGTCATCCTTGAAGCTGAGATGCAAGATCAGATTACGGAGATTCATCGGCTGGGATTCGGAAAGTGCGCATTGCAAGTGCAAACTTTAGAAAATGGGCCATTCAATACAGTCGAAGATCTTGCCGGAAAACGCGTGGTTACAAGTTTTGATGTCATTGCAGGGGCGTATTTCGCCAAGGTCGATGAGCGGTTGAACCTCACTGGTGATAATAGGACCAAGATCTTGTATGTAGGAGGGAGTGTAGAAGCAGCTTGTGCTCTTGGACTCGCAGATGGTATAGGTGAGTCACGCGCTAGAATGACAGATTGCAGTAATGCTCACATCTTGATCACTGAATAGTTGATCTTGTCGGTATGTAATCGTCTCAGGTCAGGTGTGGAAAGATCTAACAATATCTCAGAATCTGGAGATACGATGCGAGCAGCTGGTCTACACGCCATCGCGACAGTACTCCAAACAGAGGCAGTACTCATAAAATCAAACGTTCCCCATCGCGCCCATCACGCACCTTTGATCGATCTCATCGCGAGCCGAATAGCCGGAGTCGTGGCTGCCGGAAAATATGTTGTCTGCGAATATAATATTCGTAGGCAATCGATATCTCAGGCAGCAGCTATTACACCTGGAAGAAGAGCACCCACCATCAGTCCTCTTGAAGAGGAAGGTTGGGTTGCGATCAGTAGTATGGTTGAGAAAAAGAACATTGCGAATACCATGGATCAACTGGTGAAGATTGGTGCAGAGGATCTCATGGTTTTCCATCTGGATAATTGCAGGGTATGAGAGCATCACTATAGATTCGTTGTTTTAGAGCAGTTGTCGGATGACATCTACAGATCTGATTCTTAAATTACCTCCACGCTTTAACGTGTCTATCCACGCAACTGTAAGTACTTCAAGCTGATCAATTACTTGATAGAACTGCCATGTCACAGTTCCTGTCGCTATCTATCGCTTAGACATATATGCACAACATCAAGAAGACCAACCCAACATGTGTCAACCAACCACTTTATGCAAACTTCAAATCGACTTCAAAGTTCAAAGACAGTGCTTTCAATTGGCCTGTGTTCCTTGGCACGTCTGATACCATAACATGACATCAGTTGACGAGATAGGTGCCTATAAACATCAACGTTTGGATTAGAAAAAATCCTCTTCCCAGGAACGTGGGAGTCGGCGGAAGTGTCACATAAGACTTTGTGCAAACTTCCAACTTCTTGCAAGCGAAACTATGAGCACTACATAAGTGTCATGATGTTATTCATAGTGTAATTAAACCATAGGGGATGGTGGATCGTCCTTGTTGTCGTAGTACGTACCGCGCAGGGTGCCGATGGCAGTAGATGTAGAGATCTGGCTGGAGACAGAGGAATGAGAATATGTCTCAGACTCAAAGCGAGTCAAAGGGAACCCGGCTGAAAATCATCCGCTTGCAATCAACTCCTACACACAAAGAAATGCCCTCAAAGATAACAGTGACTGTACGACCAAGACAGCCGCATCTTCGACACCCCTGGCAGCGAAAATTCGGTGATGGCCGTAACATCAAGCTGAAGCGAACATATTGAGTAGAGTCTGGATCTTTTCATTAACTGTGTTCATCTGGGACACTGTCGGACACCAGGGAGAACTGTCACAGTTGGTGTTCACGCTGTGAGTGCTGGAAACAAATTTGTAGTTTACGATACCCTGTATCATATATCGAACCTCTGACCAAACACTTAGTCACTGGTCATGTTCACATCTGAAATTTGGTTCAGGATTGAAATATTGAAATATTGAATGGCAGCAGCACTACAAATTTACAACTCTGGCCTAAAGATAGTAGTACAACAACAACATTAGATATGTTGCCAAAAACTCTGTGTGACATCAGGATTATGTTAAAAATAAAATAGGATATGTCATGGAAGGCCATGCATCAGACTGCTCCTTTCTCGAAAAGTGTCACAACGAGATTCTCGCGATTTGTGACATCAACGCCACGGAAGTACCCTGTAAAACAAACTATCTCAAACTTGCTATCAAGTAGGCGAGGCTTGGCACTTACTTGGGCTGTAGTAACACCACAGTGCGGCCCCATGCACGAAGTTTTCCATCGCATGAAGGTATCTTTCCAGCTCGACATCCACGTCGGCACCAAATGACGGAAGCTGGCTCTTGAGCTTGATATAGTCATCCACTCGTTGGTTCAACATTTCGGTGAGAATGTTAATGGCTTCCTGCAAGCCGACATCGCGTTCCTGCATGATGCAGAAGACAAGGTTTTGGTAATCGCCCTGAGATTGTTCTTTCTAAGACAGAAAAATCAATTCAGTATCTGGTGATCAATATCGTTTGCCTCACATTAAAAGAATAAAGGTCCTATTCCAAGAGTAAACATGAGCCTCTATGTAAAAATGACAAATGAATGAATGACAAACATTTGAGTATGCCCCAATGTCGGTAATTGCGTCGGACACTGCTTTCGTGATAGGATTTTCAAAAACAATGTCCGGCAGATCCAGGTCAAGAGAATACTCGACCACCGCTGACGTGACACTTTCATCAACATGTAATGCTGAGGTGGATGCGAAATATTCTCACCTCCGACAAGACCACCGGCGGCAGTCGCACGACGGATGAGAAGGAATTCGTCAACCGAGGATACTCGATCTTGAGAACGGTTGCGAGATTGTGCTACTTGAGAACTGGTGAAGACCTCAAATGCCCTAATGAACCTGAATGGGGTTCCACGTCAGAATAAAAGTCTTTGAATTACAGTATTGACTTGCCGATGGTAGGCCCTAATGCAAGATGCCTCACGGAATCGCATTAGCAAGCTAGATAACACGCATAAGTCACGTCACAGGGTTTAGCAACGAGAGTACATACTCGTGCAACATTGCAGCATATGGATATTGTGGGCGGGAGCCATCTGGGTTTGCATAAACACTAACGGAAATATCATTTACAGCTTTCACTGCGTCAGGTTTTGACCGCAGGTCGCCTTCATCGGTAAGATCATCGGCCTAAAATTCAGGATGTGAGCTGATAGAACTACAAGGATCACAAATAGCTTGCGCACCGAAAAAGCCCATATATGGAACATAAGACCAGTTTCAAGATGCATACAGTCAGCATCTGGAAAGGTCAGTGCTGCAAGGAGATCGAATTTGCTGTTGAAAAAGTCTGATGTCTCCCTATCGTTGTACACACTTAGTCTGAAACTCTGTGTTAGAGCAATATATGAGCCATGAACAGTGAATTATACACACTGGTTGAACCATGAACGCACTGCGCAGTCGGCCTCAGCTTGGTGGGGATTGACTCTGAGCTCGCGGCCTGAGATCCGGCCATTGATGGCGGCTATATCCTGAAGATAAAATTGTGGTGGAAGGGATTCATATCGTTGCATGATGATTATGAAGACAGTGTTTCACAGAATATACAGCTCAGACTTACTGAGGAAGGGTACTTGGGTTACAGTGGGATATCTAGCCCTTCTTATTCGAAACTGAAAGAGAGGGGTCATCGCATTAGTCCTATTTAAAGCTGAACTTCTTGAACGAAAGTGTGTAAATAGAGGAGGTGAGTGAACTCTATCTTTCAGAAACCGCTGATAGGGCCTCAACACCTTTTTTTGGTTAGGCCATCTGGCACAAGCGTCGCAGTTCCGTTCAAGTTATGTAATGTTGTATGAGAAGGAAGACTCGTTGTACCCCCAGCTCAATCAATCCCAGGGTCCACTGGTACCGCGTGCGACTTGAATGGTTCGTAATCTATATGACAAGTTTGTGGAACGCCGTCATGTCTAACGACAGATGAGCAATAACATGTGAACATCATTAAGAAAGTACCAGAAAAATCAATTCTCGGCAATCGAAAAAAAAATTACAAAGTAGTTACTTACTGAAGAAGCTTGGAATTTGCTCATTTGGTTTGCTCACTGGCAGGCGTGACAACATAACCAAGAAGATTCTTTCATTTTTGTGATTCCACACTAGTCTGACCCTCAGTGAGAATGACTGGTCAAACTTTAACTCGTCAACTTGGAAGAGGTGGAAGAAGGTTCTGCTTCCGCGATAGGTGGAGACAGACGGTCTTGATTGCCTTGATTTGTAGCGGGATTGTCACGGACTTCTGCGCGGGGATCAGGGGCTTTGGGGTTCGAGGTGGTTGTTGTGACGGTACTTGATGGATGTCGAGCAATAGTAATCATTTTTCGACAATCATCAAGGGACGGCCACGTTTGAAAGTAGCGGTTCAAGTTGTTTAACTTTCTCCCTAGGAACAAAGTCACGGTTGGACACCATCTTTCGGACAAGACAATCCACAGGTTTTTGGACTGGACCATGATAGTTTGCAATCGTAACGGCGCACGCGCCTGGCGCCAATCCCCGATTCTTTTCGGGTCACGTGCCGGGAAGTGACTGTTTACATACTCTTATCAAAGCGTTACCCGTTCACTGACGAATCTGAACATAATCTAGCACCGCAGATGCGCCAGTTCCCATCTCCTCGACCCCGTCACGAGTACACGTAGATAAACGGCGCAGAAGCGCAGTGTCGATAACCGGAACCCTCGAACCCACTTGGACGGACGGACAGAGAAAATTGGGCATGCGTGATGACGACCGAGACTCCATCAAACGTAACACAACCACGAAACTTGATGGAACAAGTGCGACAAGAACAGGGATGAGATATCAACGATTCCTTCATTCCGCCGACAAGACTACCTGTTATTGTTCCAAAATACGTTAGCTCCCCAAATCAAGACCACTGTGATGGGAGCGGGCGGTGTATGACGAGAAAAAAACACTTAGGGTGATTATCAGGTAAGATGAGAATTATATCATATCTGCAATGTTACGGGGCAAAGTCTCTGATGCTCCCATATGATTCGAGCACATCAGGTTCATATCAGCGCATACACACGCAAGTACTCTAGCTGCTGATAGCTGCAAATTGCATATAATGGAAAAGGCTGCGTTCAGTGATCCAAAGTTTATGCTTGCGATGCACAGTTTGCACTTTGCGATACACTCTGTGATAAACAAGGTGGCACGTGCAATGTTGCTTCTAACCAATTGCAATCGCGTCCTAGCCACCATAGGCCGTCACATGAGCACAGAACGTTACATTCCCAGAAATTCGTGGTACCTAGGCCTGATCGGATATCGCAATGCAAACAAATACTGTCCCGTTTTGATCGGTACAAATGGCTGTGAGTACAGGAAAGATAGTGCTAACAAAAGAATTACAGGAAAGAAGTCTTATCAAAGAGATAACGAGGTATGAGAAAAAGAAAGATCGAACCTGCAAAAACTGAAGGTACATCATATAAGCAGTGGCACTCATGCATTCAACTGGAATTGAACATTTCTTGAGCCTAAGGTAATCAGAACTTCGAACGGGTAATCACCGAAAGGTTCTGCAAGGTCTGTGCGATAACCGCCTGGTATGGGAGCTCGGAAATATCAATGGGCCGAGAAACATATCTAAATTTGACATATCCCCTGGACAGGTATACGGCCTTGGTATAAGTACAAGTGTTCAACTCGAAGCTGACAGCATTCTAAGCGCGCACTACAATGACTCGCATCGAGAACCAACACACATACAGCCTGAAAAACTGTTATGGAGGCACTGCCGTTGACCTCTCGGGTAATGATAACTACTCCAGTAAGTATATCATTCTTGTCTCAGGAGTATCTCAAGCCAGCGTTAATGTTGCCTTAACTTAGTCATCGGTTATCACCCCCACGATGGTTCCAACCAGGCAGTAATACGCTTACTTGTCATCCCACTGCGGGCAGGTTGTACTGACTAGCTTCTCGGTTCGTAGTGGATCTTCCAGCAGGATGGCGACCAGAACGGGTGGTTCATAAAGTCGTCCCGCTCCGGAAAATATCTTGGGATCGAAGGCAGCCCCAATGAAGGCACTGCGGTCGTTGTTGTTTCGGTCCCCTTCAAGTGGGATGTCAAAGACTCCGACGTTGAAAACACTAAAGGCATTAGGTGTGCATGTCTTTGATACCGCGCATGACTGGTCGTGAATTTCTTTTTCTTGTTCGGCAGGATATTGGCCCATGGCACCAATTTCAGCTTAGACCTCGATCACGGAAATTCGGCAAACTACACGAAAATTCAGCTTTGGGGAAGCCAGCCTGGCGCCAATCAAGTTTGGGCACTTACCGAGCGGGTTTCCATTGAGGATAACCACACTTACAGCCTCAGAAATCGTCAAGGAGGCACTGTTGTCGACCTCTCGGGTCATGATAACCACTCCAGTAAGCATCTACCTTACTCCAGGCTGCAGGGGTGTTGCTGATAGCATAAACATAGTCATCGGTCATTACTCCCATGATGGTTCCAACCAGGCGGTAATTTACAATCCCGTTGTGGTCGTGTACAGGTTGTGTGTTAACTAGCTTCTTGACTTGCAGTGGATCTTTCAGCGTGACGGTGACCAGAATGGCTGGTTTATCAAGTCTTCCTATTCTGGACAATACCTTGGAATCGAAGGCGACGCCTATAATGGCACCAGGGTCGTCGCTGTTCCGTCCCCTTTCAAGTGGGATGTCAAAATCTCTGACGTTGAAGGTGTCGATGGCATTAGGTACGCGTACCTTTCATATGGTGGTGCATATTTGGTCTTGGATTGATTCTCGTGAATTTTATTCGGCAGGATATTGATCCATGGTACAAATTATAGCTTGGACCTGTCTGACTATGGAAATTCGGCAAACAATACGAAAGTTCAGATTTGGAGAAGCTGGGCTGGCGCCAATCAAATTTGGGGACTTATCGAGCGTCTGTAAGGCTGGGTATGAGTTCGGCAGGAAATTGCGAACAGATCGACGTAGTTATGAGACATGTTAGTAGGTAACACGAAGATAGATATGAAAACGTTTGAAGACTTTCTGTGAGGTGTTCGGTCCATCAGGAAAACCCTCCGATACGAACCTAGATTAAGCGTAAGCATGTAGTTTAATACACTTTTCTCTAATTCATTATAATTTCGCAGTAGACCACTTAGCGGATGAGAGAACCTTTTTTACTGCCCCACTTGTGCACACTAATTTTACAAAAATTCAGCGACTTATCAAGGATTTTATTTTGACGAGTACCAGCCAGTTCTTACTGGAGTTCAGTGTTGACTAGTAAGCGCCCCAGCCGCATCATAGTCATGCGACAATCACGTGCAGGAAGTGCCTGTTAGCTTCTCGGTGGAGCCTAGTAGTAGTAGCGCTGCAATGGCACCTGCATAGTAATGAACATACGACAGTGAGTTGACAGTGGGCCTACGGTAACTTGGTAAAGTATTCAAACATCACCCGACTTTGATCCGTTCTCCCAAACCTCTATCATACCTTCTCCCCTCTCACTCAGCCCACCAATAATAATCAAGCTCCCTGTAGCTATTATCGCATTAACCTTACTCACATCAGTTGTTGCTTTCGTCCACTTTGGAGATATATCCAACTTTCCATCCGCAGTGGGGCCACCAATTTCGTGGAGGCTAACTTTTCCCATCAACGTGGATGTGCAAAGTGTGCGAGGCCCGATAAATGTCCTGTTGATGTTTAAGTTCGGATGTCGCAATACAGCAGTAACAAACACATACAGAGCAGTGATAGGGCCATGTCCGACATCCGCCATGAAGGCTTCATCTTGCTTCAATCCTTCCCATTTTCGCCGTTTCCTTTTAATAGATGTGCCAGATGACACTGCTGACATTCTCTCTCCGCCGGTGCCAATCCATACCCGTCCGTCGGCGATTCCCGCAGCTAAGATACCAGATGGCGACATGGCAGATGATAATATGAATGGTGGAGACATTGAAACACCGGAAGACTCGGACAGAGGCGACGTCCCTGACATATGAAATATTAAAAGATGAGTGACAGCCAAATCTACCACAAGTCAAACCTATTCGAATCGCGACAATACAGTCCTTTGGTGAAAATCGTGATGCAGCAGCCTATAGTCGTATCCACCGCTGACAAGTTCGCTCGGACGATCGGGAATGAACTTCACCGTTCCACATATCTGCATCACCATGAGCCAGGCATCCACCTGAAACACGTGAAAGATACAAACATTGTCATGACTTGTTTTCATGTATGTTATTTGTTTCGTAGAAAGATCAACGACGCCGACTCTACCAGAGTCCAGACAAAATGCCAGTTGACTATTTTTATCGTTGAGCGAGAGCTGGCTGGTCATGATCAGTCAGAAATATGAAGAATGATGTTACGCCATCTACTTCATTCAGCATGTCGTCGTCGGCGCCAAGTTCCAACGTCAAGATCGCGTCAGCCTTCCCAAGGATCATCTTTTCCGTATCCATAGCAAAACGTAGAGCCTATATAAGTTGAAAACGCGGTTTGTTAGACACATGCAGTATCTCGACTTCTCGAGACGTACATGACGATCGGACGCGACCCACACGTCCCCGAGGTCACCTGCATTGTGTAACATGCATACAACAGACGACACTTCTCCCAAACCTCTGATAGCCTTCACGACCTTCAAAGTCTCTTGATTATATATGCGAACAGATCCGTCATCTATAGTATACTCAGAGTAAGTCTAGGTGAACTATCAGCATGAGATTTGATGAAAGCTCGTACCTGAGCCCGCAAAGAAATGATCTGATAATCCTTTGGCCAGACATGAGATTGGTGTGGGCGTTTTCAGTGTTTGTCGCCAGGTATATGGTGCCTCATCCATGAGCGCGAGCTCCAAGCCGTCCGCATTGAGTGAAAAAATCATTTCCTCTTAGAGACCTACTACCGGCACCGCGGTCCATGCCACCGGTAACTACCTAAGACTCGTCCAGCAACTTTAGAGCAGTAGAATAATAACCTCAACTACTTCAGATATGGCAACTACGAGTGCTACTCCAGGAGCTCCACGGTCAATCGATGACCTGAAAGAACTACTTTGCTCTGATGTCAAGGTTAAAGTTGCAGGTCGGTTATCATTTCACGATGAGATAACCACAACTTATTTGTTACCCTACTACAGGCATAGATGGTGCACTCCCTGCCTTCTGACTTTAAATAAGTCGAATGCTGATTTCCGTCTCAAGTGGATGGCGTCCTCAGAGGAAAGTTCATGGTATGCTTCTTCAAGTTGCTGAGTCCGTCCTCGTTAATGTTGGATTTGTTACCCGCAGTCCAAAGATAAGTTTCTAGCCGCCGCTGCGTCAGAAGGGTTTGGATTTTGTAGCGTGATTTTGTACGTCTCATCGCCACCCCGATTCGCTGTCATGATACAAGTTACGTTGCAGTGGCTGGGACATGCACGATTCAGTCTACACTCGGGAATTGGCCATATCAAATAAAGAGAATGGTTACTGCGACTTACTGGCTTCGATAGACTTATCGACATTTCGTCGTATACCTTGGGAAAATAACGTACCTTTCTTCCTTGTCTCATTCTTTGATCCGAAGACTTCAGCGCCAGTTTGTGCGGATCCTAGAGGTGTTCTGCGCAAAGCTGTCGACAATGCGGCTACTCATGGTATGGAATGCATTTCTGGTGTGGAGTTTGAGGTGAGAATTCTCATCATCATGCGTTGCTCTGAATGGACTCATGAGGCTTTCCAGTACTTTAATTTCAAAGGTGCGTCCGTGAAATCTCTCGTCTAGGAGATGTGATACACATGGAACTATCCAGAGACCCCTGAGTCCGCGGCTCAGAAGCGCTTCACTCAGCTGCAGCCATTAACCCCAGGAAGTAAGCAAAGTAGCATTTTGTTACGTATTTGCCGATTAATTATCACTGCAGTGCATGGATATAGCTTACTGCGCACTCAACTGAACCAAGAATATTTTCACGCGCTATTCGATGAGAGTCTGAAGTTTGGCATAGATATCGAAGGACATCGTACGATGATTTATCCACTATAACATTGATGAAAGCTGACTCCTGTGCAGACACCGAAACGGGTCCAGGTGTCCTCGAGACTGCGCTCGCTTATACATCGGCTATGAGAATGGCGGACAATGCCATCTTGTACAAGTTCTTGGCGAAGAGTGTTGGGCTGAAGCATGGAGTCCTCCCCAGCTTTATGGCAAAACCATGGGGAAACGTGAGTCGAATTTTAGGAGAATCTCTTCAAATCTCATGGAGACGTTGTTCTAGTTACCAGGTTGCAGCGGGTTTGCATTGATATATCATTGTGTCTAAAACTCTTCTGACATCAGCTCAGACATATACACGTATCGCTCAAAGACGGAGAAGGCCGCAATGCATTCTCACTTTCAGACGTGGACCGTGATCGCGGACGAGCTAATGCAGCGTTCGAGGACACAAGATACCTAAGTCAAATTGGGGAGTACTTTTTGGCCGGTGTACTGGACGGCCTTCCTGATGGTAAGATTGATCTTCATGTTCGGTTAAGACGTACATTGATACTAAACTCATGATGCAGTAATGCCTATGGTGAATTCCTGATTCCCACTAATATTATTTTTATCTAAAAACTTTGTAGCTTGTTCCAACGATCAATGGTTACAAACGTCTCGTTGGCGGTGAAGCTTTTTGGGCTCCTAATGCAGTTACATACGGGTACGATTCTCGTGCGGCTTCCGTGCGCATCATCTCGCCACCGTCCGTTCCACCATCTGCAACAAGACTTGAAGTTCGTGTACCTGGTGCCGACATGAATCCCTACTTTGCTTTGAGTGCCATCTTCCAACTGGGCATGCGGGGCATCACCAAACAACTCAAGCTCACGACGCCACCCATTTCCACTTACCAAAGCTACCCAGCCAGGAAGGAGGTGAACTAACAGATGATATTGCAATATCGTAATGCTGACTATTTGCGAATAGGTTATCTTGCTTCCTGGCTCATTGGCGGATGCGACTAGTGCTATGATGAGACCTGACAGCATTGCGCGCGAAGTGTTTGGAGATGACTTTGTGGACCACTTCGGGGCAACGAGGGAGCATGAAGTGAGGCTTTGGAATGCGGCAGTGACGAACTGGGAAGGTAAGTGTTGACAACTATCTTTCACTTTATTTGTTGATCAGGCATTGCAGTTGAAAGATACCTTGAACTTGCATAAGAAATTACAAGACCTCTACGGGCGCATATATATTCCAACCACCGAGTTCCTTGATTGTGACATGCATTGGCGATATCTGAGTTTGCCTGCCGGCATCTGATATGTATCGATAATAATATCTCCAGGTGCATTGCCTATCATCATTCGTCACTCTGCCTGTCAGCGTCTGGATCAAGTAAGTGTTTGGCGGAGACGTATTGTCCCATCCACTTTTGGGCAAGTAAAACACTCGAACACACCATCAAGACCCTTGTACGACAGACGCGCCCATAATCGTCTCCAAATGCAGTATAGCGTGCCTCGAGCTGGAATCATGTCATTGTATTTCAGAATCTGCTTCCCTAATGACGCACTCATTGCGCCCTCATCTTCCTCAGCTTCTAGCTTACTTATACGAGAAGTAATATGCCTCGCGCGCGAAATCCTAAAACTCCATATACGTGATCGCCCGGTGTACTTTCTGATCGAACAGCGACGCTTACGACACGAAATCCCTGTTATATCCTTACACGCTAGACTTTTTCCTCTTCATTAGACATCTATATCGTGCGTTCAGCTTCAACACATTGTTCTGATGATGACTGATCAATCGACATGTACTTCAGTGAACTTTGCCTTAGATGAAAACCCTGGTGTACGTAATATCGAAGCTCACCGCGCATTGCCAGAAATACCTAATAGTAATAATCAACAACACCAATTGACGGTGCAGGATTGGTATATCTTGGTCAGCACCTGGTCGCAGCTGCACTGATATCATAAGTCGATTGTGGTGTACCAGTCCAGTAGGTGTAATGATGGTCGGGTAGCCAGCAAACAGCTATGTGTGCAGCAATCGGAGTCATTACACATGCACTTGTAACGTCATGATCTATGTTCAGGGTATATCGCATTGCTTGCTAGTTGACCGCAAATAATGTACAAGGTGTCCAATGGTCAGAAACTAAGTTCCTTGTAATATCGCGAGTTTCAATCAGTAATCACGATAAGTAAAAGAACGGGGCATACCTCCGCAGTAAATGTGTTGACAATGACATAGTTCTTCAGGGGACTTTCCCTTAGTCCTGTGGACCACCGTTCGACATCCAAAATTTCTGGGAAAGTTATAAGCAGGAGCGACCCTGTGCCAGGATCAACTTTGCGGCTCACAAGAACGACATGATCTAAATATAGTTTGCAGCCAAGTGATAGACTTCTGGTCCCATTTGGTGATGTGACTTGACATAGGGGCTTAATGCTGGTTCCTGCTCAACGAAACGAACTGGTTCTAGAAACAACCAAAAGAAGTGAATTGACAAGTTCCCAACCTCCTTTAATACCCTGGACGAAACATCAGGCAAAAGGGATCTTAGGTCGAACAGGGTCTCGGAAGCCTGAAAAGATCATTTTACTCCAATGAGTAAGTGGCGAGGTCGAAAGAGGCACACCTTCGAGTATCGTTTTGGGGAGCACTGCACTCGAAGACCTCATTGTCGAAATCGACCTCGTCTTTATCAGAAGTAACAAGGAGAACCATATTGCATTTTATTGCAGACAAAATGATGACGATGCTTGGTAGTTGAGAGCCAGGGGTCCATTTCACTTCTGGATACGCAAGTCCCCATTGCCAGTACTTGAGGGCCTACAGGTGTCTCCACGTGGTAGAGCATGGGCAGCGCCATTGGTAACGATCCCCACTTGAGAAAACGGGCACACGGAGAATGTGACACCGCATGATTGATATTGGATTGCATAGTTCTCCAGAACGCGGCATAGGTTGAACCTAGTAAGTCAGAAGGATGGAAACCTAATGAATTCGCAGTTTCACGGCAACTCACTGCTCAGTACTCAGTATCAGGACATGCAGGGTGAAAGCAAGATGGACATGCTACCGCGTGCTAGAAAAAACAGGGTAAGCCTCAACGTTGTTCAAGCCAAGGTCATTTGAAACAAGCAAGCGGACCTCGGTCACCACGTTAGATCCCGAGGACCCCAGAGCACCTGATACGTCTTCACAAGCCTTGACTTTCCACGACGGACACTTAAGCTCACTGATCAGTTTGCTTGCAGCAGCAATGGCAGACCCTTCGAAAGCGGAATCGGAGCAGATATTTCAAGTGTTGAGATTGCAGAAAGGCAATAAGGTCGGTTTATTTCAGCCCACTCGTTATAGTTGTTGACTTCCGGGATTGCAGATGTGCTTTGATTGTCATGCTCGGAATCCGACCTGGTCCAGTGTGACCTTTGGAGTTTATATCTGCCTGGATTGCTCTAGTATTCATCGGAATATGGGCGTACACATAAGTTTTGTAAGGTGTGTGGTTTTTCTATAAACTGACATCCTTGCGAGTTCTAATCACCGGGAACGGTATGGCAGATCAACAAATCTCGACAGCTGGCAACTGAACCAGCTTCGTACCATGAAAGTAGGTGGCAACGCATCGGCAACCGAATTTTTTACACGACATGGAGCCACGATGCTTCTCAGCGATTCCGACACTAAGAAGAAGTACTCGAGTCGTGCTGCTGAGCTATACAAAGAAGAACTTGCGAGACGAGTGAAGGAAGATATTACAAAGTAATCTGTCGAGACACTTGCCAGGATTGGAATCTAATTGTTTCTGTCAGGTTCCCTACGCGTATCGTGGTTGATGGCGTCGATGCCCCTCCTGTGAGCACTGAAGCTGCGCAAGGAGAGGAAGATTTCTTCTCTTCATGGGAAAAGCCCGCCGCTCCAAAACCAACCTCTTCCTCAGCTCTCACGTCTCCTCCTATCATTGGGCGGCCAGCATCAACGGGTTCAGTTGCTTCTCGACCAACCACATCTAATTCCATGCGATCGAATTCCAGTATCTCTACAAACGGCACTGCTAAGCTCGGTGCAACGCGATTAACGTCATCTACATCTGCGATCGGTTCATCAGCTACCTTTACCTCTCAGAAGAAATCAAAACTTGGTGGCCTTGGCGCGAGAAAAGCAGCCACGCCGATAGATTTTGCTGAAGCAGAACGAAAAGCTGCAGAGGAAGCTGAGCGTGTCAAGAAGCTTGGCTATGATAGACAACGTGAGGAGGAGGAGGAGCGCGCACAGAAGGAGGCGGAAAAGGTGGCTGCATCGCAGGCGAGGATAAAGCCTGCTGATGCAGTGCAGACGAGCACGGTGCAAGGCAAAGTTGACTTGCAGAAGGGCAACAGCCAGGACCTTGAGAGGCTAGGCATGGGCTTCCGTAAGCTCGGCTTTGGGGGGGTTCCCACCGCTTCACCTTCATCCACTGCGAGATCAAGGTATATCCTGATCTCAACCGGACATTCAGTAGAATTGATCTATTTTCTATTTGCAGTCCTGCCATTGATGATGCACCAACCACCGCACGAGACAAGTTTGGCAACCAAAAAGCTATCTCGTCTGATATGTACTTTGGCCGAAAGGATTACGACCCCAATTTTGTTTCCGAGTCTCAGTCTCGTTTACAAAACTTCCAAGGCGCCACGTCGATCTCCTCTAACCAATACTTTGGCCGGGACGAAGAAGAAGAGTTCGAACGTGCTAGTTCAGATGGTGGCCTGTTGGGTGATGGCAGTCTTTCAAACCTCGAAGTTGCAGCGAGAGATGTTGTGGCAAGGGTCATGGCGAATCCTGACGTCCAGAATGTCGGGGAGAGCATTCGAACTGGTGCACTAAAGGTGACTATCGTATTCATTTCCTTGCGCATGACTAGTACTCACTATGCCATTCAGCTTTCGGATTATTTGGCGCAGATGTCTCAGCATTAAGTTGAGCGATGACAAACACATTTATATCCTCTCCGACATACACCTTGAGTTCCTTTGTTATATTTTCATACATGTCTTTCTAGTTACTTGATTTTGGGAATGGACTGCAAAGATCGTGGCAACTTTCATAAAGCCACGTGACTTTTTGCGGCGTTGTTTGGCAAAAGCCTCTGAAGTAAACAAAAGTGTAAGATCGAGAATTCCAGCTAGGCAAATGAGCCCACCATGATTAGGTTCATCCTCGTGCAGGCAGGTGCACTTTTCAGCATGGAAGACTATTTTCTCAAATGATATGTGCTCAGAACCGTCAAGGGAAGACACGGTTGTCGAAGTGGTATGTCCCGTATGACGACGACGAGAAGGTGCGATGGGCACCATTGGGAATTTCCATACCGTTGACTATGTACTAAGGTCAGACTCCGAGGTGAAGTACACAGACTAGTTGCTCCGCGTGACCAGAAACACCAATCGAATTTTGTTGAGGTGAGGACAGAATGATATGTCACTCATCTTCTAATTCTGATGACGTGGAGTAGTTCAAGAATTACAAGATCGTGTACAGGCGTTATGCTGGTCTCTTCTTTTGCGTATGTGTAGACGCTAATGACAACGAGCTGGCATACCTAGAAGCTATCCACCTGTTTGTCGAGATCCTTGGTGAGCGACTCCTTCACATCCCACAGGCTGAGCTTACTCGCTGACGTTGATTCAGACTCATTCTTCGACAATGTGTGTGAGCTGGATCTCGTCTTCAATTTCTATAAAGTGCGGTCGTGTTTATCCTTTGTACGCATTGCTCCTGACTGAAAGATTACAGGTGTACGCCATCTTAGACGAGATATTTTTGGCGGGAGAGATTGAGGAGACCAGCAAGGATGTGGTGTTATCGAGGTTGGAGGAACTTGAGAAGCTTGAATGATAGGCTTTGTGTCCTAGTGTGTGAGTCCATCGTATGATGTGCACCTGTGATTGATTCTCATAGGCCACAGCTCTCTCTAACATCTTATGATAACCGGGACTTTATAGTAGCTAGGATATTTTCGCTTCTTGACTTAACTTGTTCCACATGAATGGATTTACTATTTTCAACACTTAGGTGGGCTTCATCTTACAGCCACTTGCACCTTGTGTCAGCTTCTTTCGAACGGTGCATCGAGGGTTTGTTGAGCGGTTCAAATCCATGCTCGTGGATGAGTACGCCACCTATTGCAGTGAAGGTGCGTGTGTACGGCTTGTTTCCACTGCCAAGGCCTGAGGCATTTTGTTCATGATAGCCGATGATGGTGCTATCACGATCGATGATGATGACGAAATATGCTCCAATCATCGGATATTTTCCATTACAGGCAGCCGTCCTATGGATGACTTTTTGATAAGGTACGAAATTGCTATAAGGCTGCGCATTCAGACCAACTTCTGCGGATGACGCAATGACATATGCCTTGGACGCTACATCACCTCAGCAGTTTTTAGTTGCTGCACACGGTGACAAGGGTCATCTTTCGTCACTTGGAGTACATGATGAGGTTTCTTGTCTCCGCGTGAGAATCTCAGATGCCTGGGTGACGGAAGCATGGAACTCTCTTTCGAGTTTTTGTGCTTTTGAACATGGGAAACCCATCTAGCATTGGTTGAAATTTTCTTTCTGTAGAAAATAACAACTACCATCCCACTTGATCTGTAGCGCGGCAGCACCCCTCAAAGACCATGTAGTCGACCTTGTCCAGGATCCAAATCGGACATGACGAGGGCTCGGTTGGTCGGTGCAATTATTGAATTCACATGCGATTAACATATATTTTTAAATTTTTTAGAATTACTCAAGTGGTGTTCCAAACTGCATGATGTCATGACTGCTTGACGTCATACACTTGCCTTTTTTGTACGCCATCTAGAGGAGTATAAGTAGGACGCTGGACTATCCTTCCTACCAGCATCTTACAACCAATCAACTTTAATTTCTATCAACGCGCTATCAACCAATACTTTCATCATAAATATGTCTTCCCAAGAGCCCAGGTAAACACTTTGCCCACCCCCCTCTCTTGATGACTAGAACTCACTCATCGTCCTATAGCAAAGTATCTGGTCAATTCCACTCTGTTAAGGGTACCGCCGTCGAGACAGTATGAGATAATCGCACCACACGTCGCTGTCCTGTTGATTTTTTCCTCTAGATCGGCGACATGGCCGGCTTGCAATCTTGGTCGCAGTCGGGTAAAGAAGAACATGCCAAGGGGGAGGGCGAGTACAACGCCGCCCAAGCCAAGGGATACGCGGAGGGCGTTTCTGATAGGGTCACCGGCTACAAGGATTCAGTTGTTGGCGCTGTTACTGGCGATAAAGAACAGCAGGCAACTGGTAGGTAATATTCGTAGGATGATCGCCAATTTGTCTGACAATTCGTTTATCAGGGAACATCAAGAATGAGAAGGGTCAGACCCAGCAAGAGATCAACAAGCCCACGTAAATCCCAAACCTTTCTGCGTTGTAGATATTGTACCCTCCTCGACTGGAGTGATTATACATTATTTCTACTAGAACGATTTTAATATCATTGCCTATCGGTATTTCTTGACACTCGAGAAAAATAATTATCGCTGTTGTACCAAAGGTCGCCCGTTACATTTACATTTTTCTTCCGTGTAACGTACAAGTTCGCTAACTCTGCAAGTTCTCCAGCCCAACCCAGTCGACAGGCTGTTTCAAAACCGCAATCAATCGCCCTTCCTCACTCTCCAAGTCTGATCCCATGTCCGTCATATACTCCCACCTTGCAGTCTCCGGAAGGCTCATCAAGATACTTTCAATACGCGCAGAAGGCGTTTTCAACCCAAACTTGGTACCTCTATCGTACACAAGGTTGAATTCCACGTAACGCCCCCTGCGTAACAACTGCCAGCGTCTTTGTTGGTCGGTGCTGGGCATCGACATCCTGCGCTCAAGAATGGGCAAGTAGGAGGGGACAAACGAATTTCCCACTGTTTTTATGAAGTCAAAAATCTCCTCTGACGATCGAGGTCGTTTGATATCATCTGAGAGTCGAGCATGCTTCTCAGTGCTGAGATCGTCAAAGAAGAGACCTCCGACGCCTCTTGTTTCTTGACGGTGGACAATATAGAAATATTCGTCGCACCACTTCTTGAACACAGGGTATAGTTCGCTGCCATGTTGGTTGCAGGCATTTCGCAACGTTGTATGGAAGTGACGCGCATCTTCGTCGTAAAGATACGATGGCGTGAGATCAGAGCCTCCTCCGAACCACCATGCAACAACCTTGCCAGTTCCCTCACCCTCTGAGGCTTTCTCTGAGATCTCGAAATACCGATAATTGGCATGCACAGTGGGAGCGTGGGGACTGCGAGGATGCACGACGAGGCTTATTCCTGCCGCAAAGAATGGAAGACTAGTTTTTTCGTCGTACGGGATGGAGGAGTGATCTGCACGCATTTCTTTGATTGCAGCAGGGGGAAGCATGCCATGTACGACAGATATATTGACCCCAGCCTTCTCCAAGACTGTTTGTGGGCCGGGTGATGCATCTGTGGGAGGGGGAGCGAAGAAGACACCCGATACACCCTTGCCGCCTTGATGTGCTCGTTGCCAAGAGTCACGCTTGAATTTTGGAGCATTGGGGTCGAGCGTTTCAAAGGAAGTGATAATCTCCTCTTGGAGGCCGAAGATATATTCTTCGAAACGCTGGCGCATGGTAGGAGTTTCCATCTTGATTTATGGATTTCAGACTAAAATACCTGTATATAAGAGAATCTTGAGGTGATCTTATTCTTGATCAATCTTCAATCGACACGTCGCGTGCTGACATCAATCATAGGGCAACAGACCCCCTTAGCAGAGGGTCGCTGATTAAATTGATAAAGTCACATGACTATCACATGAGGTTCTGTCATTCTGTTCCACAGTCTGCCCACCGTCCATCTTGTGTAGTTCTAAACTTAATAGTCTTCTTGTTTTTGTGCATCATGGACGCTCGTCTCCGCCGCGTGAATAAAGAAATCGCTGGTAGGAATTAATTGTAATTGATGTCATCGCTCACTCTCACTCTCACCCCTGGTCAGACTGCAAGAACGATAAATCTTCCAACATCAAAATCGACCTAATAGATTCATCACCATTTCACCTTAAGGGATCTTTCCCCGGTCCTCAGGACACACCATACGAAGGCGGTCATTTTGAGGTGGTGCGCATCGTTGATTGCTTGTCTAGCATAATCAGTACTCTTAATCCGCGTAATAGGATATTGTCATCCCTGACTCATATCCGTTTCAACCTGTCAAGATGAAATTCATCACAAAAGTGTACCACCCAAACATATCATCAGCATCCGGAGCTATCTGTCTAGACATCCTGAAGGACGCGTGGTCGCCTGTTCTCACCCTCAAATCGACGCTGATCTCGCTTCAATCGCTGCTGTGTTCTCCTGAGCCTAATGATCCGCAAGATGCGGAGGTTGCGAAGCACTACACCACCAGCAAGCGAAGCTTCGATGAAACAGCGAGGTACTGGACACAAATATATGCCGGAGGGCCTTTAGTCAAGAAGATGGAAGTGAAGGAGCCACAAAGAGATGAGATCGCAATAGCGGGTCTTGAAAAAGCCCATGTAGATCAATTTGAGGGTCTTGGTTTCGAGCGCTCAAAAGTCGTACGTCCCGGGAAAGTTGTATCATGACCTAGTACTGATGCTGACCCAGATCGACGTTCTTCGGAGATTGAATTACCGTGGCGCGAACGTTGCCAATATTTCGGAAGATAGGATTGTAGAAGAGCTTTTGAAATGACATCGATGGACATACCCGGGTACCCCACACGTGGTTTCTGGTGTTTGATTTCTGTATTTTTTTTTTCGCTGTGAATGCCATCCGTTACTTGATCATATGTTTCCAGCACTCATGAAGCGGATACACTCGGACCGACTTGTGAGGTTTGTATGGAAATGCCGTTACCATTCTCCCAATTGCCAGCCTCGTGGGTCTGTTTATAGGCATGCTGGCCTGTCGGTCCATTCCAAATGTGCAGGGATGATACTATCATCCTCGATATGATCGATATCTCGTCACTTTCCTGTGAAGGGTGTGAATTGTCGCCGATCCATGGCGACATCATGATAATCACATCTTCTATTTCGACGTCGCCCTACGAACAGCCTTCGGACCTTTGGGTACATATCAGCGTACAGCATTACAAACTTGGACGCCCGATAGTCCTTACCGAGGACTGCCCCCGGGCCACGCTCCAGAATCTCCAAGAACTTTCGGAATCGTTGATCTTATTCAATTTCGCAGCCCGGTATTTCACATGAGCTCATTCTGGAGACGCCAGAGTCAAGCTCTGCCTATCATAATTATATTATTTTTATGGCTCCCGCAGTGTCCACCTCCTGACCGGGTAACAAATATCCTCCCCGGTGCCATACGCCTCCATTATTATTGGCCGAGGCAATCATCAGGTTATCAAGAGAGGTCCTTGTATATCTCGTTGAAACTATACCGCTTCTCGCGGGCGAAGTTCCTCCGAATCAGGAAACAATCGAAATCTGATGCGGTGAGAAGTTCTTCGTAGGGAATGGAAGATCACACTGACAAGCTCTTGAATCTACAAATTACGAGGCTATTTGGGAATGGGGATCGAAGGCTTGGATTAGAAGTATCAGGGAAAATAACTGGGTGCGCCAAGGCATCAGGGTGTCGCCCACTGGGGCTTCCCTGAGCTTCTATGCTCCTCATCTTGATCTGATGATGCAAGTGATCCGTGGCGAGCCGAGGTCCTCCGAGGTCTATCGTACCGATTGACATAGAGGATCTCCGTATCAGGAATATGGGGCAGAGAGAAAATAAAAGCCTAAAGGCTCGGAGATATTATATATGTGTTCCGAGGATCACTTGGCGCCAGCATTTGTTAAAGCGTTTGTTAGAAAATGAAGAGGGACGGGCAGAAAAATTATTTATGTCAAGCTTGTTGCGAATGGGTTGAGTAAGGTTGCGTGCGCGCGTTGTGTCACACAGCAGTAAACCAGAAAAAATAATGAGGACAATCGGTGAACATAAAATGCAAAGGAGGGCGAGACCTCCGGTCTACTGTATTGGCTATGAACCAAATCCAGGCGTCACAAATTTGAACGAAGATGACACCCATAAGATTTGGACTCATAGAACACAATAGAACCGGAGGGGCACGGCAAACCGTCGCACTTGTAGCAAGCACCAATTACCAAGGAATACGTGAACAGGAAAGAAATGGGGGAATGAAATAGCGTTACTCCAACATCGGAAGCTCTTATATACGCCAAAATATAACGGCTTGATATCTTGTGGGCGCAGTGTCTATCCGAACTTGCGTTCCTCCCATTGTCACGAACAATTACTTTACACAAAACGCAACTATCAGCTGACACTCTGACGCTCTGTCGGAAAGATCGAGATTGCACTGACGCATAAGGAAAACAAGCCGCAGGTATCGATATCAGCCCGTCAACAATCTGAGTTTGTGATATTAAGAGGAAGTGCCCCCTTAGCGGCACAGCCGACAGCCACGCTGACACCCGTTTATCGCGAATACAAAAGCCGCACGTCGTCACAAGGCAAAAGAAAACTCAGGGCCACTGCTGACACTAGTTCTCTTTTGTTTATTTTGATCCGATCAACCAACCCAGCACTGGTCTCCCCGTGTCTGGCTTATAGACGAAGAATGGTTGATCCTTCTGTACGAAAATTAGACATATCGGATACCGACATTGTATGATGGTCCTGGTGTGCCACTAGTATAATTGTATACTTAGATCAGTTCGAATGCCGTCTGCTGTTATTGCATGAGATAGTCGATCAAATACCTCGTGGCAACGGCGAATACTTACTTGGGTTGAACACGTTGCTCGCCGAATACAGCACTTTCAGAGCTAGAATCTGCAGGGTCATGCCGAAAATGGTCAAGCATACTGAACATTATCGCAGTACTGGCCCCAGACAGTGAGCGGGCACGAATTATAGGCACAGTATACCTGAAAGTTGGTATTGCTTTCCAACCTCATTCGCATTGTCCATGAAAGCTTAATGGTCGGCCAAATCGCCCCCCAAAAAGAGATATGTTTTCCGACACACAGAGGCCTATAGAAGCGCTTGGCGCGAGACACGTGGAGCTTTCAGTATCTTTCCCGCTGTCGGGGAGCCAAGCGGCCGCCGCAAAATGAGCTAAGATATTCCGTTATTGCACGGCGGAGCTAGCCAGAAGGTCATGCTTGATCCGGTATACGGGATGATCATGTATAGGGAAGTTTGGATCAATGCTGTGTCTCTGTTCGTCACAAAAAAACAAAGATACATAATGCGGACAAGGAGCACAATGTGCCTGATGAGTGATCGCGGACACGAACTTTCTGACAGTCGTTGTCAACATGAGTTCATCACCCTTATATCGATGCGGAGGACACGGCGTACCAATAATGCTTATCATTTAATCACGGCCCGGCGCTGTCGCACATCTAAATGGCGTTATACACACTGGTCTTGCAAGTATCCGCGTCCAATGACATCTTCATCCGGATAAACTTCACATCTCCCTTGTAGAACGGGTCACCTAACTCGACCATTCCACGTTTCTTATACCAGGCAATGCTCGATACCCGAGCATCACACCAAATGATGCTTGCGCCTAGCGTCGATCGAGCTGCTTCAGCCGCATGTTGAAACAAATGGGTCCCTATGCCTCGGTTCTGATGCATCAGATCGCAGGCAAATTTACGAAAGCGCGCAGACTTTCTTTGGGAAAGTTTGTCGTTCCCACATACTACAAGGTGTTGTTCCGGTAAGGGTTCGTCAAATAATGAGATGACAGCAATGGGCTTTTCGTAGCTGTGGCACGAAGGCTCCAAAATGAAGACCACTGTCATCTTCAACGAGACGAAGATCTGCGAATGAAAGATTGGGCCACAAAATGGACTGGCGGAGCTCCAAGGTAGCATCTACGTCTATGGGAGTCGATACGGAAGACCAAATTCGGTTTCACTAAGGCTCAACAGATGAGATACTACTTCCCATGAAATACCCTGAAGATTCACCTTCACTTTCTGTTTGGCCGGACATACCAGAGAGTGACTAGCTAGTGCAGAATGCGTTACGCGTGTTACTAGTTGTGGTTGTGTTACTGGCTGACAAATGTATGTCACTGTATAAGTACTATGTATAATTTTAAATACGGGATCAGAAACAGTACTCTTCCTTGATCTATAAAGGTCTAGCTAGAGGAGACTAGAACTTTGGTAGAACTGGTTCTTGTACGTTTGAGGTGAAGTAAGCCGTCGAATCTAAAATGCACTGTGACAACTACGTTAACAACTTTCGAACGTGGTTCTGATACTAATAGTAGGAAACCTAAAACAAGCTCTCATGTTTGAGATAAGGTGAGTCACGAATTTACAGCTTGACCGCCGATTGAAGTTTTCGTAGACCGTCTGGACAGCCTGGGGGAAGATTTAGGTTTCATTAAACCGATGTGCCTAATTATACTTCAGGGATTGGCTGCTTTAGTATTGTGCACATTGACCCCAAACCAATACCTTACGTGCTTGATCATGCAATACGTGTTCGACCATGCATGCAGGTTCACACCCTAAGTGGTATGTGCTTGCTCAAAAGGTATGTTCTCCTAATTATATAGCCTAAAACCAAATCAAGTTTCGCCCAGTTCAATTTGAAGATGGAGAAATTTGCAATCAGAGTTTACCATCACATATTCCGTTGACAAAAATTTTTCAGCGGCCGTTGCCTCCAAGCCCAAAACCGCATTGTGCTTCATCATCTTTCGGCATGATAGTTCCTGCATGCATGCAGGGTTCACCGGCTTCGTCCCCCTTTTTTCTCTCAGCACACGTATGCATCGTTTTGCTTCCTGTCCCGAATTCCCTTTCTGCGCATCCTTGGATCATTATCTGTGGCAGAAACTGCACAAAACAAGGTGACGTATCTTTATTCAAATTAAGATGCCTCCAGCCAACAATGAACCATTCACCTTTATGGATTGAAACACGAGAAGTTTCCAGAAATGCAGGCACCCGCGGCAAGTGCGGCGTAATCATTGTGTGCACTGATGGCGTCCAATGTAGCCACCCTTGCCAACCATCGGCGCGGCACGCGAGAAGCCTCCATCTGTCAAATCGGGTTTCTTCTCCCGCAAGGAAGTGCTGCACCACAGGCTGTGGAGTATGTCAGACACCCCAACAACTCTGCCGCAAGTATAGTACACTTTTTATCCATTCATGTACATGCCTGAAATCGTACTTGAATGTGCAAAGCTCGAAACTACTTGTTTTTTGGCTCCGCGATGATAAGTATTTGTACGAAATCCCGACTTGCCTCATGTTGTACTTCGGCGCCACCAAATCGGCTCCAACAACAGACGGATTGTGCTTTTTCTTCTCTGACTGGCAGTCTGCCTGGGGAATATCCCGCAGTTGACTTACCTGGAATATGCACAGGGAATTCAACATCATATCCGGTTTTGATGTGCACTTGTGACTGCAAGTCAGTCCGCCCAAAACCAGTCCAATTTCCAATGACAATGACTACGCTCCATCCTCTATGTTTGGTATCTATGGTGCATCGGACTGCATGCATTCACCATTTGCATCGGTGCCTTCATCTGCGCCTCTGGATCGTGTTCCACTGTTGTCCTTCGCTACTGCTTGATTTCTCCCTCTCCAAGACAACACGTTAGCGCGCCTCGAGGCATCTATGCTGTATCGGGTTGCAGGCCTTTACTATGTTGCATTCGGAGTCTCCATCTGCGCCTCTGGATCGTGTTCCACTTTTTCCCCTTCGCTACTCCGTGATATCACCCCCTCCAAGACAACACGTTGGCGCGCCTCGAGTCCCCCTTCATATCCAAACCAACGTTTTCGGGGACAATGTGGACCGCGGAGTAATAGAACTATAATTTGGAAGGCTTGCAGCGCCAGCATCAATAGTGAACATGCTCTCCATCCGTGTTGCACGAAAACTTGGGTGCCAACAGACGTGCCCATCACCTGCCCGATGAAGAGCTGGGACGTCTTGCTTAACAACACTCCAGTTGATGACTCACTGCGAAACTCACTGATAGAATGAGAATGGCATTTAGGCGCGCACGAGCTCCGGAAGATATGCTGTAGTATGATTGTTGTGAGTCAACAGGGATTTTCTTCACGGAAAAATAAATATATTGACCTCAGGACCCGAGTAGTCATGGACACTTGCTGTGCCTGACGCGCAATATCAAGCCCGAAGCATGCGATGACGACAGCTGCAACATTGATCCCACCTGCAGCAGTCTGCACAGCTTGGGAAACTAGGAGCAGACTAGTGGCTACCAAAGTTGCGTACCAAGGAACTAGCTTATCAATGAGACGTCCTGCGAAAGGTCCGAGGAACACGCCTAGCATGCCAACAAGACCAAATAGACCAATTATGAGACTGAAAATGGTCTCAAGTTCAGGCGGTGAAAAGTCAGAAGATATATACGTACGTGGAGTAGTAATAGGGTGGACCTCCGAGAAGGAAGGTGAGAGTGACCCAAAAACTGGTAAAACATGCGCTGGATGCAATATTTATAATGGCCACCTGTATCACAAGTGGCTCCGTTACCGCATACTTGGCCATCGAAAACAGGATTTGGAAGTAGGTCAAGTCACGATTCTTGGATGGATAGTCAGGAAGCATCAGGTAAGCGCCAATGAGAACGAGTGATTGGACACCAATTGACATATAGTAGACTACACGCCAGGTTGTAAAATTGCCTATGACGCCAGCCAAGACACGAGCGATCAGAATGCCTAGCATGAGACCCGAGAGTACCACAGACAAAGCAGACGCTCTGCGTTCAGGTGGGGCCAGATCTGCAGCTAGAGGCATCAAGATCTGGGGAGTAACAGTTGCAACGCCGATCAAGAAGGACAAGGTCTCGAAGACTCGCAAATTCTTGGTCACGGCCAAACCTATTGTGAGAGCAGTAGATACCGTAACCAGCAGTAACACCAACTGCCTGCGTCGAACAAGGTCGCCGAGGGGGGATATCAGAATCAACCCCACTAAATACCTGAACCACGATGTTAAGTCGTGAATCCATCGGAAACCGATAAGTTTATTTACCCTGCTTGAACTAGGGTGGGGATACTTGATGACTGAATATCAGCCCAGATCCCTTGAAATGAATAAAATAACACACCGTGAAACCTCTTCATACGTGACATCGAATGATTGCGAAAACTCGACTATGTACGGATTTCAGATCAAAAACACGTGCAGCCAATAAATATCCGCAATAACATACTCAACAGCGGTTGACAATAATATAAGTTAGCGACAACTGTCTTTCTATCAGCATCCATTCACAGTCTACCGAGAAATACGTACTGAATGTGCTGGCAAATCCAAAGGAGACGTTGAGCAAGATGCCAAAGTGAAAAGGCTTGATGGGATCATATTGGAGCCTTTTCGGGATCGGTATAAGTCCAAAATCTTTTGTAGGCCAAATCTCTTCTGCGGACGCTGCAATTGTTTCGGCAGTTGCTTCGGGAGACTCGCAGTGTGCCCTTATCTTTTCAGTGCTTGAGGGGGACATTAAAGACTAAGGTGTGTCTGAGCGACGGCTAGGAACAGCACTGTCGAGGTAGGCTACGACGGGGACTGCAATAAAAATAAGTATTAAGATATGACAAGAAGCACTGGAAGTGATACCGGTGGCTAAGTCATAATATTAGTGTGCACCGAAGTAGCAAAAGTGAGTTTAGGAAACATAAAAAAAACTAAAAAGAAACTACGCACTCGAGTGTAGCTAGGCACAAAACCCGAACGGCCGAGAAATGGACAAGGGACAGCACACAGCTCCGCCCCTTCATACACATGACGTCCTTTATAAAGGCTTATAAATGTAATGTTCTGTCAAACAATCCGACTTTGATCAGCAACCGTCAACTCACTGTACGTAAATAAGACGGAAGTCCGTCCTTGGCACATGTAAGTATGCCAGTCGCGAGCGCTAAGCGTTTACTCTCACGGGTTTAACCTGCGGAATGGCAACCAACGAGTCTCGATATCGAGTGCGAACTAGAATATTAGATATTAAAAACCGCCAAATCGCAGTGCCAAGAATTTGTGTGCACTTTACGCTTTACGAAGTACCGAGGCCTGAAGTCCTGGAGGGTTCGGATGCTAGGAAATACCATGCGCTTCAACTTTCAAGAACCGGTACTTATATTTAGTGTGTGGCTTCAAATCTGGAGACCATAAGATTACTCATGTGTAAGAGCACTGAGCAGGAATGTTATTTGACACTCAACTCATATCGCAGCTCCTAGTAGTAGCCCCACAAGTTCCTGGAAGCTGATCCGCAGCTGGAAGTATGGTTGTGCCCTACTAGTAAGTATTAGTCGTTGTAAAACAGTCTGCAAGTCTTACAAAAATACGACTGTGGTCGTTATCAACCATATGCAAGAGCGCACACCGGTGTGACAGTTTATAAATCTCTGTGACCGGATATCATGATGCACATGCATTATCATGGAACCGATTTACTGTGCACTGTGTGACCGATTCCGCACACAGATAGTATCTAACGATGAGGAAGTTTATGTGAGTAATTTACCATCGAAAAATTTTACGAAGGTAGTGAACTGGTGATTTGTATGATCAAGTACTGCATGTTGCAGCCTCCAAGTTAACAGTATATAATATATTCAGTACTGTCGTCGACGGCTCGAGACATTTTCAAACTAGCGGAGCTCGTCAACGCCTCCTTTGGCGTCCGACTTCTCGATGCACACTACATCTACGCATCCTGCACTCTCAGGATCGTTGCTCGTGATGAGGTGGGACTGCTTAGACGGCAAGATCTTCCAGAATTCCAGCCCGCCTTCATAACCATACCAGCGATTGCTAGGACAATGGGGACCTCTAATAATAAACACAACGAGCTGGAAGACATACATGGCCATGAACAGCGCAGAATTTGCACGCCAGCCATATCCAACAAAAACGTCAGTCCCAACTGGCGTCCCTGTAATTTGACCCAGAAAAAGCTGCGACGGTCCGTTGACTCATCAGACTGAATCATAAAAGAAAATGTGGATCAACGCACTGATATGATCGTCAGTGCGTTCAAACGCGACCGCGCAGTCTCCGAAATGCTGGTTTATTGTCGATCAGTATGGCAAAACTGCAAAACACACGATGTTGTACCTGAATATTAGTGTAGAGAGTGATACGGTTTGAGTTTGACGGAACAAGTCTAATCCAAAGCAAGAGATGACGACCGCGGCGATGTTTATGCCTCCCGCTCCAGTTTGTACTGCTTGGAACACCAAAAGAAGCAGAGTTGAAATAATAATGGACCACCATGGCACAAGCCGATCGAGCAGACGCCCAAAGAATGGCATGGCAATTACACCCAACATTCCAACAAGGCCAAACAAGCCGATGACCACCCTAATGCTATTTCGTCAGCAAATGAGTAGGCAACGAGACAGTGTCACGGACGTAGAGTAGTTATATGGCGGTCCACCGAGTAGGAACGTGAGGGTCACCCACCAATTAGTGTAGCATGCGCTGGCAGCCCAGTTTGTTAACATGATCTGGCTGACCAGAGGTTCGGTGACAAAATATTTCGCCATGGAACGAAATATCCCGAGGTAGGATAAATCACGGTTCTTCACTGGATAGTCCGGAAGCAACATGTATGCACCACCCAGGACAATACTCTGGACGCCGATAGACACACAGTACACAATTCGCCAACTCGTGAAATTCGCCACAATGCCGGACAGTACACGTGCGATCAGGATGCCTAGCAGATAACCCGACAGGACAATTGAGATGGCTGATCCACGACGGGCGGGAGGAGCGAGATCAGCGGCTAGTGGTATGAGAATTTGAGGGGTGACAGACGTCAACCCGATCAGAAACGAGATTATCTCAAACACCAAGAGGTTGTTTGTAATGGCGAGTCCTATTGTTAAGGTAGCTGAAAATACAACCAAGAGCAATATCAACTGGCGCCGGCGAAGCATGTCACCGAGTGGTGTTATGAATAGGAGGCCGATACCAAACCTTATCAATTGTTAACAGTAAGCAATTGTAAGGGTTGTAGAACCTTACCCAGCTTGAACTAGTGTTGGTATTCTGTGCGAATGTCAGATTCACCGATCTCAGTCAAACTTTGGCTATCCACACCTTGCCACCTCGTCATACGTGACATGGAAAGAAGCCGAAAGTTGAACTTTCAGGCATACATGTCAATACAACAGATAGATATTGCGAAGCTAACGTACTTAGAATTGGCTGACAATAATATAGGTTGGCAATAACTGCATCGAAGTTAAACACGCATCTGTGAACGTCCTGGTGTCATAGCTGACCTAAAGTACTGCCTATGCCAAAAGATGCGTTTAGCAACATTCCGAAGCGGAAAGGCTTATCAGGATCATAACGGAGTCGTCTCGGAATAGGAAGGCATCGGAAATCTTTCGAGAATGTCAGATCTGTCTGTGCTGCGACAAGTGGCGACGGAGTAGGCTGAACTGCTGCTGAACTGACAATTGTTTCAGCGGGAGAAGTCATGGCTCATGCAACAGAAGGAACGTACCAGTATTCTGTGAGACCTGAATGCTGGTATATATAAACTTGCCTTTCAAAAAGACCACAGTGCTAGTACTAGTGTAGATATTTGAGTATTAAGACGGTCATGATGTTGATGATCACTGAAGAGTGGGACACGACTTAAGAGCGGAAGTCCGAATGCCACAAACGCCACTCACTTGTAGTAATGTTAGACCTCGGGCTATTATCAGGTCTGGCTTGGGACTACCGAGATTTCACGCATGTATCATGGGAGGCAAGCTGACTGAGCATCGTTGACAAATGAATGCTTCTTCATTGCTTTGCGACAGGAACTACATGATGATTAGGTGCAGTTTGGATAGTCTCGTGAACCAGCTGCCTTGTCTGGGAAGGGAATGTGTGACATAGCGCTAGGGAGGCTCAAAGTAGCCGCCTAACTTCGCCTACGCCTAACGCTGCCTAACCTAGGTGTATGAGATAAGCAAGCGGATGTTGAAACTAACCCTAGCGGCACACAGTGCCTACTGTATAGACACGCACTTAGGTTCGGCCCTATTTAGGTGTGACCAAATGAGCATTAGGTTCGAAGGTTCGCCACCTGGGCTTCCCAATAAGTAAGCCTTAATATAGTTGTTTATTATGTGCTGTACTTACTAATGTTTGGCTTGGTTGCTGTCAGATTCAACACCAGCATTAAATGTTGTCCCAAATCACCTGGAACCTTCAGCGTATGCTACCTAGGTAGCTCAGCACTCTCCGCTGCCTATACCACCCGGATGCGCTATCCCGACGCACCCGCCAACGCGCCTCACTTTCCAAAATGGGGCAGGCAACACTCTCACGCCCTTTGTACTTGCCCGCCACCACCATCATCGTCTACCCTCAGCGTATAGATGGCACTCTTGTCTTCCAACGGCCACCACCCTGCTGCTAACGTTGCGCAGGCCTTCCAAACTCCCAGAAAGACTCGATGTGCCCACATCTCTTGTCTTTGCCCGCCACCACCACCATTGTCTACCCTCAGTGTATAGACGGCCCCCTTGTCTTCCAACGGCCACCACCCTGCTGCTAACATTGCACAGGCTTTCCCAACTCCCAAAGGGACTCAACGTGCCTGCCAACATGCCCACACCTCTTGTCCTTGCCTGCCACCACCACCGTCATCTACCCTTAGCGTATAGACGGCCCTCTCATCTTCCAACAGCCACCACCCTGCTGATAACATTATGCAGGCTTCCCCAACTCCCAAAAGGACTCAACACACCTGCCAATGCAGCCATGCCTCTTGTCCTTGCCCGCCGCCACTACCATTGTCTACCCTCAGCATATAGACAGCCCTATTGTATTCCAATGGCCACACCACCCTGCTGCTAATGTTGCACAGGCTTTCCCAACTCTCAAAGGACTTCCTAACATGGTGTCATCTGCTCATCTACAGACCACTTTCTGGATGCTACCCATGTATCTTAACAACTGGTGGCACCTTCATCTCGGAGGAGGATCATTGGGCTTACAAAAGTGGCAAGAAGAAACTTTTTTATTATAGTAGGTATCTAATTGAATGTACTTGGGACCTTATGTGATGAAAAACAGTTAAATCTATTCAGACGGGTGAGATTGATTGTTGTCATTGGTGTTGGTATCGACGCTAATGCTGCTGTGGGCGCTAGTGCTCATGTTGGTGCTGGTGGAGCTGACATTGGTAGGTGAAGTGGGGGCATCATCTTCGTCATCCTCATCATCTGTATCAATAGTTTCTGTACTCTTGTACTTTTTCTTGTGATGCTGTGTTCCAGAGTCATCAAGCGATCATACTCGCTTCTTTCCTTTGTCCAAGCAAGTTCAGCAGTGGCTCTCAATAATCTCACCACTTTCAATCTTCTTGTTACGCTCTTCAAGGAGTTGTTGAAACTCCTCCTCCTCAAGTTGTCTCCAATGAACAGCACCAGACTCCCACTTCCATTGCAACATCTGGAGGTCAGGAAGAGCACTAGATGCTTTGCTGAGGTTGACGAATGGGATGTTGGTGGGCCAGCCATGGACAACAACTTGATAAGGCTCGACGACATTGTGGAAATAATTGGCCCAGTGCATCCTCGCACTGTCGTCCTTAGTGATTTCCACTATACATTATAGTAGTTAGTATAACAGCAAGCAAAGAAGATTCAGGGAAAATTTACCGAGTTTCCAATTGATTATATTGCGCAGGGACGCATCGACCTTAGAACAGCGCTTTTGATGATTGCCTGCAGCACCTATCATCAGAAATTAATTGACAAAGACTTGTTTTCGGTCGAGATGAGGCTGACCTTTCATTCCCTGGACAGCAAATCCTTCCATCTTGCTGATTAAATCTTGATTATCGATATTCATCATGGATGGCATAAACTCCTCTACACTGTCGGTAGTGAAGATAACACCACAGAGAGGGAGGTCAGTAGACCCACGCGTTGCGTAGAACATTGACTCAGTGCCAGTACGACTCCTCAAGTTGTTTAACTATACACTGTCAGCAAGCAAAAATAAGATGCATGAAGACTCACCTCGCTCTTGTCAGCCTTGAGTGTCGAGGTGATATCAATAATCTTCGACTTAGTTGAAATTCGGACCCCTGTGGTTTTCATCTCCTTGTATTCACCATATTCGAGCAGAATCTGAGTCTTCTCCTCTTCGGTGAGGTTCTGATATTCTTCACGGTGGTCCTTGACAATTTCCTGCAAGACGTCCTTGCCTGTCGTACCTTGATACCATCACACAATAAGTACACTTCTGTTGAAGTGATTAAAAAATGTGCTTACCATTGTCCTTGTTCTCTTGACGTTTTTTCCAGCAGAATGCATTCCAAGCACTCAACTTGGAGCGCTTGAACCTCATCATCCTGTGTCCTATGCACAAGTCATTTTGGATGCGACAGAAGCTTTTCTGATGGGAGGATGCGATGGTCTTCACAGTCTCATCAAGACCATCCCATGCACCCTGAAGGGCTAACTTGAAGCAACAGGAATTGTCTCAACGTCGAACTGTAAGGGCAGCACAAGCCTCCTTACTGAGAGTAACTCTGGAGCAATGGGTAGGGTGTGCCTGGATGTGCTTGCGCACCTGCATTGCAAGGGAGGGGGGAGCCATTGACCTGGATATTGATCCGTTAGCGAGGAGTTTTTATGTAGAAAGCAAGCATGATATTTAGCATAGCACACCAGACATATATTGACATAATATTGACACAACTACTAGTTACTTTGAAATGATGGGTAATTCAATCTAATAACCAGAAAAAAAGATAAACAGGTAAAGCACGCACATACACACTAGAATGCCGAGAAACCTGAAAATTTGCAAAAGGAGCAAAGATGATGCCTAAATGGTGACCAAATAACCAGTTATAAAAATTTAAATGACCCAAAAACACACTATACCTTATTGACCACATACATAGATTGGCTGCTGTCAAGATCCAAATGGAGCACTTTACTCATGTTCAACGCCTGCTCATGAGTCAGATTCCATTTTGGAGATTGAAGTACAGCCTCCCAGTGGCTGCTACAAACAGAACTGATGAGCTCTTTGAGCTTTAGAAGCATCTTGTCATCCAGACCAAATCTATCAAGCATGGCATCAGTGTGCAGACCAATACTAAGCAGAGGGGCCCCAGTATACAGGAAAGCCGCATCAGCATGACAGCGCTGACAAATGCTGCCCTTGCGGAGCGAAGCACTAGCAGACATTGTGTCAGACACATCCTTTTTTACCAAGGCTTGTCCCATCTGAACAGCAGCCGAGAGCGACTTGTTACTGATTTCGAAATCCCATGTGAACTGCCTGGTAGGACGAGCGGAGCACTGGACCCATGCACCCATGGCTACAACTGGCCCGGGTATGAATGATGGTCCAGAAAAATTCACTTGGCTTGCAGCATCTTTAAGTGCAAAAGAAAAAGATGTGAGCTTCTAAATAGTATAGCTGCATCCAGATAAGATAGACTTACAGTGCCAGGGAGGGATGATGCCCTCAATATGACAACGTTCTGAAAAATGCTGTAGATGCGGAATTGCAAACTCCTTGCTGAAAGCCTGGACCAAAGCTGATAAGTCTCCCCAAATGTGCCTGGGTTTTCATGATATTCATGTGGTGTGATGTAGAGTTCAATGGTGAATCACTCTGGAGAGCGTGGTTCTGGGGCTTCAGAACCAGCACAGTGCATAAGGATGGAAATCCCGCCATCAAGTCGGTCTTGCATTGCAATCTGATGACAGTTTATATTATTGGTCTGTTAACAATGAGAAGTTGAGAGCTCACCGTATCAAACACATCTTGCAGTGCTGCATCCATGAACTCTTCCTGAGTGATGGTTTGTTCATCTGATGATGTGTATGAATTGAAGGCGATGTGCGAAGGATGGAGGTCGCCAGGCTTTTGAGTGTGGTAGTGAGTACCGTCGATGTGAGCATCATGTCTGAGTACCGCACAGGCCACTGCCTGTCGCTCTGCATTACTGAACCCTTGCACAAACGAGCTCAAGTGTAATGCTGCTAAGCTATTCAACGAGAAGTGAGGTTGAATTGTCACCTGCACTGGAGATGTGGTTTCAGTTGATGCTGTCTGACTCAGACAATGATCTTTCTGTTTTGCAGGGATGGGAGATGAGGAACAGACAGAACGAACCATGGTTGAGGTGTTGAGTTAGGATGGAAGGATGCTTGAGGTAAGGAAAATTAAGGCCTGCGCAGGTAACTGATTATGGATATCATAATAAGAGAACCCAGTGCGTTGAAGGCGAGGAATGATGAGTGGGTGAGGGCTAGACCTGATGTGGGCTCTACAGTGCTCCTCTGGATGCGAGATATAGCTTGTCCCAAGGGGATTGCTACTGAGAAAAGATTCCTCTATAGGAGAGGGGAGTTGTGGACTGGGCTTTGGTCTGGCTAAGGGCATGTGAAAATGCGCTGTAAGTCGCGAAGCGCGGGGAAAAAGCGCGAAAATATCGCGAAGTGCGTTACTCTCTGAAAATGCAAAAGCAGGGCTCTCTAACTCGAGGGTAGATACTGAAGGAGAAATGGATGTGCTTCTCGAGAATATCCTGAGGCTACTGCGGAATGCAATGATGGAATAGGAAGTTGATGGTTTTTTGATGCTAAGTCCTCCTAACTAATTGTGTAAGTGATGGAAGAGAAGTCCTGTAAAAGTCTCCAACTATGCGCTAACATGTCAGCATGCTAAGCGAGTTCCCAGGGCTCGGAGCCGAGTAGGTAGCGCTAAACGTACAAGGGTGATGTAATATAAACACATAATGAGATAAGTGAACATAAATGGGAATGTAAAGACATATATGATGTAATGCAAGTGAAACAAAGTGAAATACACACCAATGGACCTTGGAGGATGAGGACAGGACATGTGAACGGAATGCAATGGATCCCAGGGAGGCATGCGGTAGCGCATGTCAAAGCGCAAAAAACGCGAGAATGCGAAACCCACAAGATATGCGAGTGCGCGAAATATGAATTGTGTGAGATCGCGAAATGTGCGCAATATGTGAGATGTGCGAAATACGAAATATGCAAACATGCGAAAACGCGAAAATTGTGAAACATGTGATATATGTGAAAACATGAAAATTGCGAAGGTCGCCGCGCTTCAACAGGTCCAGTATAAGGTCTTGCGATATTGTCTGTACGCGCCCATAGAGACTTGAGTCTCTACAGCGTGCTGTATACAGTTATAAATCAGGACATCTAGTAGCAGATGATATGTAGAAGGGAATATGATATGTTAAGATCAGTCGAATGGTGAAGCGAGTTTGTTATACTATTTGAATCCTAGATAACGAAGATACTTAAAAACCATCACATCCTATGTCTCCCATTCAACTACAGACTGTATTCCTGTTGTACAAAAGTAGTAGCAGATGATATGTAAAAGGGAATATGATAAGTCGAACGGTGAATATATCTACACTCCTAGACAACAAAGATACTTAGAAACCATCACATCTTATGTCTCCCATTCAACTACAGACTGTATTCCTGTTGTGCAAACCATTCTGTGTGTCTCATTGATGTACCATCTATCATAGAATTCAAGTCATGATGCTATTAGACAAACTACTAGTACAAGGAGCGAACTACTGAGAACATGTTCAAAGTAGCAGCATTCAGTCTGCGACGGAGGCCAAAAAATCAGCGAAGTCCTCTACAGTCCATGCTTCTTCCTCATGCTCGAGAATATCTCCATCACTCCATTCAGATGCCAAAATATTCGAGGCAGCTGTCTCTGACTCTGCCTGGTTATTGCTGGCATGGATAACAGCAGGTATGTCTGCATGTTTAATAGTATCAATACTGGTTGAAATAATCAAGAGACATACCATGGCTGGAGGACTCAGATGTACTGATGAGCTGCACACCAATTCCTCTTGTCCCTGAAAAGTTCGATTATGATGCAATTTGATCTAATCTAAAAAGATGCACTGCGTTGATGGCAGCACATCTTCACCATCGACGTTGCAATTCAAGTCCAACAGGTCTGTTTGATGTGAGAAGAACCTCCCATAAGTTCTTCATCATATATAGCTGTATGCAACTGATGAATTTCAACATTCAATCATTGGATTTCTTCATGAGCACGTTGGATCTTGAAGTACTTTGCTGTAGCTTCATGGTGAGCAGGTTTAGTCCAATCCAAAGAGTGGATGTCAGAACATGATTGACGCAAGAGATCGAACTCGCCAAGGAAACTATATTCAACAATATTTTTCCAAGTCAGCTGTGGTCACAGAGGGACAAGAGCAGCGGCCTGAGTGTTGTATTGGCTGAGTGCATTATGAATTGCCTCAGAACAACATTGTAAAGCTTTGCTGATCTGTTGGCGTAATTTGTAGCCTAGTTCAGAAAGGATTAAGTGCTAATGCGGCCATTACCAAAATGAGAGACCTACCTGTCCCTGAAAGTGAGAGCATTGACAGCTCAAATAAATGCATAACAATGAGCTGTTCTAGCTCATCAAGTGCTGTCTGATAGTTCAAAAGTGAGGCTTCCTGGCGGAAGCGATTATAATGCTCGCTCCCAATCTCCCATCGTTTTTCAATTCCCAGCTGAATTTCCAAGTGCAAAGCCATTGCTTCCGCATTTTGAAGCTTGGAATATGCTCCATCAACATGTACCCAAGCTTGATTCAGGGAGACATGCATATCCTGAAAGCCACTGACATGAATGTCTACGAGTGACTGATTAGCTGCTTTGCGAGCTGAGTTCCATTCCATTCTGTTATACTAGTACTGAGGTATCAAATCAGTACAAATTTGGCTAATGACTTACTGTCACTCGGCAACATCATTGAGAGCTCGAATATACCGAATGCTGACTTGATCCTTGAGTGGCGGCTCTTTCAGCCCATCAAGGTATGAATGCTCTTGCTCATGAAAATGGAGGAAGTCTGTGTTTGAAATGTTAAGCACACTTTGGAGAGTAGCAAGTTCAGCGCTAAGAGTTTGTACAGCCGTTAAAGCTTCTCGGTAATGATTGCATAAAAATGTGCCTATACATCAATCTAGAATCAGCTCTGATTGTCTACCAGGTTAAAGAAAAAACTTACTAAGGACTACATACTTGTCCTCGTCCCAAAAGGAGAAGTGCTGCTCAATTGCCTGATGTCGGTGAAATGGACTAGCATGGCGAGTGCTACGAGCAAGCTCGTTTGACAAAGAAAAAATGTGCTCACAGCCTTCACCTTCTGTGTGGCCGGTACCTTCTATATAGAGCGGGTGCCAATCAATCTGACACCTTCGGTTATGAGCATGGCCGTGAAATGCCCCAACCATCATCCTGAAATTGAGTGCACGAGTGCGGGGACCCAGGCTACTAATGTTGAGTGTTTTAGAGAATGCACAACCGATATCATATGCAACACCCCTGTTCTTGCCATACACATTGAGCAGGTGGTCTATAATGGCTAATGGGTATTTTGCGCTTAAAACCAGTCAGCAAGGATGACAACAATATCAAAATAAGATACGTACAGCTCACCACTTTTCACCATATTGCAAGCTAAAAGAATGATCCGGTGGCGGCAGGGTGTGACAAAGATTCCAGATTCATCAAAGATCGAGAACATGCATTTACGTTGTTCTGGACCAGCATTTTGCCAGCAGTCGACACAACGGAATGATGCTGGTGCAGACTCCGACTGTATGACATCTTCCCAATCATCATTATGTTCTTTCTAGCTAAAATGATTAGTTTCATATAGTTGATATGAGCCGAACTCACTGATTGCATTTGAGCACCTTTCTGGAATTCATCAGCCTGTGCTCAGCTGAGCCAGTAGTTGGAACGATAGGTGCGTGAATCATTACGTGGAGATGTGCCATATATTGATGACAACCATCTTTTCAAGCTATTGCTTCCATCAATAGTGGCAAGCCATTCAAAAGCTAGGGGATGTTCACCCTCAAGCTTATAAAAGCAACAGGGACATGAGTTAAAAAGTCACCAATTGGGTGTGTTGTGCTTGAGCACTGCTTTGATGAGGGAGTCGACATGATGCAAAATCTCAAGGTACACATCATAAGCGTCTGAAAACTGTGTATTAAAATAAGGTTGGTACAGAATCTATGAAACAATATGTTATTAATGTATCATATCAATACATTAGAAATCATACATCATGAAGGTGACATAAACTTTTGCACTGCACTTGGATGCTATATTGGGGGCACGTCCTATGAGTTTGCTGATACACAGCAAGCGTTGTCATGCATGGTATGCAACTCATACCATGACAGATACTTAAGAGGAATGATAAGGAGTGATAAGGAAAGCTCTCAGGCACTATACACTTTCCTATTACCAAGTTACTCTACCATTTTTCCTATATTTTCTAGCTAGTTTCTTTTTCTTCATTCATCACCCCTATTTTCTCCTGTATCTTAATTTCTTTCCTAAGATTCTATTTCTTTGTGTTTATTTGTATTTTATTTGGTCACCAGATTTTCTCAGAAGCCACCAGGATTATTTGTAAGCCTGTCATGTGACTGGGAAATACTTTGGTTTTTAAGGAATTCAATTTGATTTGTCATGCTTTGTAAGACTTACAGTTGTATTATTAATCCACTTACTAACAAGGGTGACTCACCACACCTAAGGACTTGGTTTGTAAGCACATTCTTACCAATCCATGTGATGACTCATGCCACTTTTTATTCATGCTTTGTAAGACTACACTTTATTTAGTATCTATGTAGTAATTAGGCTGACTCAATACATCCAAGAGCCTGATTTGTAAGCACATTTTTACAAATCCATGTGATGGATCATGCTTAGTAATATGGCCTCCAAAAAGGTACAAAAGGAGCCCATTTTTCACACATGAATAATAACTTCCCACTTTACAATCGTCATCTCTCAAAACAAGTGAGAGTATCTAAGAGTTAAAGTGCAGGCAAAATATGTGCCTAGAAGTAAGCTTAAGTGAACATATCTAACTCTGAGTTATATACTACCTTACAGGGGTTGACTATATAACAATCTATCCTGCTAACTAATTGATACATATCTAAGAAACTTCTCTCTCAAAGGAAGGGAGACACGTGACCAACCAACTACTATCTATTGAGGTAATCTATCTTAGGGTGAAATATACCTAACTCATCTGTCAAAGACCTCAAAACATATCTACAGAGAGATAAAAAAGAAGGGGACAATTAAGTAAACCCTCCCAAGAACTCACACGTTATCTACCACGAAGTAGAAAAGTCGTAGACCATGAACTTAAGGACTGGCAAGAAGTCTTATCCTGTATAATTGTGTTGTCATTATACATGCATCATACATAAGACCCTTAAGTAACAAGACAGCGTGCGCAGAGAAATGGCAGCAGTTGGGTGAAGCAGGGAGCAGCCTAGGTAACCGTGGTAGATAAGACTTTCATTCAGAAATTTGTGGAAGGCTTGAGGCTGCACAGAAGCGCACTTCTAACCTGTGTATTGTTAGTCAATACAAATCCAACGAATAAAAATACATAAATCACTGAATATATCGATGAGCTCAATGTTTTGAAGTGATAGATTGTCCGCATGATTGCATATAGGTTGATCCTCGTTCAAAGCACTTGGCATGCCGTCGCCAACATCCCAGGTACGATAGTCCAAGTAAGCATCAACAAGGCATTCCATTTGAGCATTTCAATTTGCGTTCTGGATGTCAATGTGGTCCTTGCGAGTGTGCAGATCCACATAGTGGCTATGATATGTTAGAAGATGACAACAAGCGCATGGAAATAGAGACTTACCAGCCAGAAATATCGGCCATTTGCTGAGCTAGTCCCTCAAAGGCCTCATACTCGCCACCTTCATGGCTAAGGTCCACTCCTTCCTCACCAGGAGGTGCTGTATATGGTAGGGATTTGGTATCGACATCATGATCGATGAGCATGGTCTCCACAGCCTCACAATCCTCAGACAACATTTCTGCAACAATGAGAAGGACATCAAAGTCATGTAGTCATGTAGAACAATAGTTATCATACCTTGTATACATGCTTGCCATTTCGCACTGACTTCCTCCCTCTGTTGGCTTTGTTTCTCTGCCTTAAGTACATCAATAGTCCAAACAGAGTGTCGAAACAAATGTTTGGTAGCTGCTTTGGATAGCCCCGTGATCCTCCTCACAGATGGGTGCATCGTTGGTGAACGTGGTACATGGCTGAGCGTTGGCGGGCGCGATGTGACAAACACATTAGCGCTAGGTGGATATCAGCACTTAAGGCCACTGTTCCCTTGATAATCACAATGGAGCTAACAGACTGAACAAGTTCCCATGACTGCCATCGCTTGTTGTGTGCTTATGCAGAATTTGGTCTGACATCGGTATCGTGCTCCCCCATGTCCTGTCTATGTCCGCTTACCTCCACTGGTGCGTCAATTCCCATTGATTATCGTCGCTAAAGGCTATTGGTGCAGGTCTTATTACATGTATCCTCATGTTGCGCAGTGCCAGTTCTCCATTTACCTACAGATATGATGCACTGTGCTTACATCGCTACAAGTTTTGCCTATGCATTCCACATATTCATGCACTACGATATAAGGACCATCAGTAGATAGTTTTTACTTACTTCCCCTTCCCATGGGCAACTGTCGTATAGTGGAGTCACCTAGTAGTTCTCATAGTTTTGTGCAATCATCAAATTCCTTGCTCTCTCTGTGTCTGTGTGTGCTACTTGAGTTCCCTCAGTCGCGCACTACTACTTAGGTCCTCATTCTTGCAAGGTCGCACTTATAACCCGATAAGTCGCATGCCTTGTCGCATCTTGTGCCAGTGCATTGCTTGCCAATACCCTCTATAGTTGCATCTTGCGCCAGCACATTGCTCGCCAATACCTTCTATAGTCGCTTCTTGCGCCAGCGCATTGCTTGCCAATACCTGTTCCCCTCTATTGTCGCATCTTGCACCAGTGCATTGCTTGCCAATACTCGCTCCCCTCTATAGGCACATTTATTGCCAATACCCGCTCCCCTCTATAGTCGCGTCTCACGCCAGCACATTGCTTGCCAATACCCGCTCCCCTCTATAGTCGCATCTCACACCAGTGCATTGCTTGCAAATAACCACTCCTCCATATCATCGCACCTTGTGCCAGCGCTTTACTTGCCAAATTCTTGTTCACCGCTATTCTCAAATCATCCGCCAGCACACTACTTAACTACAAGTTGCACCCCATTGTGTTTCTTCATTTCGCACCCTTAGTTAGCTCAGTGCCCTAACCAGTCTCAGTCTGACTCAGAGAACTATTGCTGTCGGGTTGATATAAGGTCACTATAGGTCGTTAAGTCCTTGTGGTTCAGCTTCCCTTGCATATAAGGATAAGTGGAACTAGTCTATTCAGCCTAGCTAAATTTATTCTTTCACAGCATTGAGTCCCTTTGGGAGTTGGGAAAGCCTGCACAATGTTAGCAGCAGGGTGGTGGCCGTTGGAAGACAAGGGGGCCGTCTATATGCTGAGGGTAGACAATGGTGGTGGTGGCGGGCAAAGACAAGAGATGTGGGCGCATTGAGTCTTTCTGGGAGTTTGGAAGGCCTGCGCAACATTAGCAGCAGGGTGGTGGCCATTGGAAGACAAGGGGGCCATCTATACGCTGAGGGTAGACAATGGTGGTGGTGGCAGGCAAGTACAAAGGGTGTGAGAGTGTTGCCTGCCCCATTTTGGAAAGTGAGGCACATTGGCGGGTGCGTCAGGATGGCACATCTGGGTGGTATAGGCAGCAGAGAGTGCTGAGCTACCTAGGTAGTGTACGCTGAAGGTTCCAGGTGATTTGGGACAACATTTAATGCTGGTGTTGAATCTGACAGCAACCAAGCCAAACATTAGTAAGTACAGCACGTAATAAACAACTATATTAAGGCTTACTTATTGGGAAGCCCAGGTGAGGTTTGCAGGGGGGGTGTGATGCATGTGATGTGTGACATGCTATGATTAGGTTCGAACCAAGCAGTGCTATGTGCTGATCCTCATGCTCAACCTGGAAGTGCTCGCTCTACAAACATTGTATCTAACTTTATTTCTGCCTGGCAACACAGTATGTACTCTATATGTTGTTTCAGTGTCTGTCTTGTCAGTGTGGATCCTCCCATGTTCAGCAAACCTGAGCACTAAGCCAGAACTCAGTCGACAAGATGGTCAGTCTGAAAGCATCTCCCCTCAACGTTCATTCTGTACCATGTTTGATTTCTGGCTATAGCACTGATGAATCAGGTAATTTGCTGCTAGACAATGAGTCGGAGAGCTATGAGGAAGTGGTGGATGGCATGGAGCTTCAATCCATGGTGAATGTGTCTGAGGAGGTTGAGGCTGAGGGCCGTGGTAAGCGCAGACGTGTCGCAAACACTCAGTACAAGGACTTTTGGCTGCACTAGTTAGTTTTTTTATGTTTTTACCGCATGTCACAATTTAGGTTCGACGGTCTCAAAATTGGTGTGACTGTCACACAAATTAGGTTTGATTTGCCAGGTGTGTGATGCTGTGACGAACCTAAGTGCGTATCTATACAGTATGGTGAATTGAGCCAGAGTCTGAATCCAAACCTCGTTATTTCTAAACCATTCTACCTAAACCTCATAAACTTCAGTATCCTTAGGAAATATTTTCATAACTAAGCCTTGAAACCTGACTTCCTAAACCTTTTCAACAATCCTAAACAATTCTGAACCTTCCAGGTTTATTTAGTAGCTTGCACATATATTTAATTAATTCCATATAAAATTTATGAAATTCAAAAATACAAATGAATAATCTATGGAGGTTATGGATATCTGGTTTGAAAAGGCTGACTTGAAACTGTTGAGGTTTAGGATGTTGAGGTATAGGTAGAAAATAAGGGTCCATTCGGGAACTCAAATCTAGCCAAGTTGGACTCAAGATTTTGAACTTGAAAACCAACTATGACAATTAAGTAAGCTCGGAGCCTGAATGTTTTCTCGTCTTTGGAACCATTTGGACGACATCAATTCTGACAATACAAGTGATGCATGTGACGCAGAAGATGCACAAGATGATAATGAGAGGGAAGATCCCAACGATGCAGAGAAGGGAGATCTACATCACCTGCAACAAATCATTAGTGTGTTTCAGAAGTTGATGGTATCAGCTGCTGGAGTGGTCGACATCGCAGTGGATGCCTATAACTCTTACACACAAGCTCACTATGATAAGGAGCCATACCGCACCTCAGCATTATCGGGGATCACTTGGGTCAATGAATTGCTTACTGGCCATCCTGAATGCATATGATGCGAGCTCAGTGTACATCGCCATGTGTTCATTGTATTTGTCATATCCCATACATTCATGCTTCTCATCCGAAGTTCCAGATAACAGATCCGATCAGATCCATTATGATAAGCTTCTTCATTCATATCCTGTTCATATAACGTTAAACACTGCTTATTTCCTCCATTTAGTATATCTTCCCTTCTGGTATATCGGTTATGCTTATTTCTGGCTATGTTTACTGATCCGTTAACCTGTGATTAACTTCCGGCCTATGTTTGACTTGTAATAAGCGTTGCTTATACATTGTGATACTTTGTGCATAGCCTTTCACTTAGTTCTATCGTATATAAACTCTTGTATATGTCCTGTAGCACCCCAGTTCGAATATCATCTTAGATTGTCCTCATTCTGCTATCCAGACTCGAGTCTTACCAACTCTGGTCACCCTCCAAGACTTAAGGATTGTATCCAATAGTTTAACACATCTGCCTCTATCTTCGGATAGTCTACACTCTGTTAGTTTCTAGTCTTAGACTTGTCTAGACTAGCCTTTATACTTCTGTCCGATATCCAGACGTACCTTCAGATCAGTATACGATACTATTCCTTATCTTTGGATAGAAATATGATACTATCCCTTACCTTCGGATAATTATATGATACTAATCCTTATCTTCAGATAGGAATACGATACTTGTCCCTACATCCGGATATCATACGATAGTCGTCCGGACCTTCAGATACACTACGATAGCCATCCGGATCTTCGGATACGATAAGTATAGTATTCTGAAATACGGGGCTATACTTGGGAAAGGGGCACAGCGTACGAGCTGAGGCTGAAGCCCTTCGGATCTGATATCATTTGAGCACGACCTTAACAGTATTGTTGAGTGTGCTTCATGAAAGTGGCATAAACAATTCAAAAAATGTGATGCTCGAGGAACAACTCACCATATTCTTATATGCCTGTGTCACAGGACTTTCTGTATGCCATCTTAGTGAGCAGTTTCAACACTCAAACGATACTATATCAAAGTATGTCCTCCCATAACTTTGAAACCGGCTGTACTAACTCAGTAGGCTCTTTCTAGGCATTTTAAACAAATTTTAATTGCATTCTTGTCCCAGCCAATCTACACCACTTATGTCTGACTCCCTAGTACAGAGGCTCCCACTCCCCCCACTATCCTGAAATCCAGGAAATCATACTTTGCTGATGTTATCAGTGCCATCAATGGCACACATATTGCGTGTCACCCCACAGCATCTGATCGCCAAGCTGCTCGTGACTGCAAGGGCAATCTGATGCAGAATTGTCTCGCTGCCTGCAACTTCAAGATGCAATTCATGTATATGCTCAGTGGGTTCCAGGGGTCTGCAGCAGACATGCGTGTCTATCATGCTGCACGTTTGAAAGACTTCACAATTCCACCAGGGATATTTTATCTCTCAGATGCCGGATTCACTGCATGCAATGAGTTAATTGTACCCTACCAAGGTGTACACTATCACCTGGCAGAGTGGGGCCACGCAAATCTTTTGTAAGTTTTTTTTCTAATATATTACCCCATTCATACTCATCTATCTTTTTCAGGCCTTGTAATCCACAGGAACTCTATAACTTGTGACACGCAATGCTTTGCAACATTATTGAGTGTATTTTTGGCGTTCTCAAGAAATACTTTCATATTCTTCATCTTCCCCCTGAGTATAACTCAGACATCCAATCTCGCATCCCTCCGGCTCTCTGTTTAATTCACAACATCATTTGTATCCACAACCTGGATGACTTATTGGACTTTCGTCACATTGACTCAGATGAGTGGAGGCCCCAATATACTGGTACACTTGCTGATGGGCCTCCAACTGAGGCTGCAAGGACATGTGCACACAAACATTGTAATCAACTTGCACAATCCATGTCGGTAGACTATCTTGCAGAGAGATGTAGAAGGGGGGAACCAATGCCGCCTGGTGTGTAGGACTGACTAATTCTTTTTGTAGTGCTTTTCTTTTTAATGTAGCACTTTTCTCAACAAATATAGTGTAGACAAATGAAGTTTTAGTATTTGTAAGACAACTCGTTTGTAGTAGAGGAAGAAGCACCATTCTGGTTGAATGAAGTTTTTCATATGAAGCCACAAATTTTTCATAAGACCAGTCATTTGTAGTAGAGAAATTGATATATCGATTACTACTACAAATTGTACTATGCATAGTTAGGATGCCCTGTTCTTCCCCTTCCTATAATCCTCCAAATACTGCGCAAGATAAACTTGACGCACAGCATCACATTTAATACTGAGATACGAATCAGCTTTGGAAATGTTCGACTCAAACAAGTTGATCATGGTAACAATTTCATGTACATTCAAATCTTCTTCCTCCTGTACCCAAAGAATCGCCTTTTGTTTGTGGAGGGGGATGGGCTCAACAAAATGACTGGCAACTGTTTCCTGAAATGCCGTTGTTGCACTAGAAAGGCTATGTGCCATTTTCCCTCCAAAGTCTTCCAATGCTGATGGCATTGATAGACGCTGTGACTTTGACAAAGACTTCCCCTTGGAGGATTGTGATGGATGGGACTCATGACACGAACTGTCGTCCCCTTCAGCTTTATGTTTCACAGGCATCAAGGATGCAGGAGTGGAGGGAGTGGGGCGATCTTGCATGATGTTGAAAACTGGTTGGGGTGATGGGCATGATAGGCATGACAGAAGCAGAGGGTGTGGGGACAGAGGTGGAAGTGGAGAGGGGAATGGAGGGTGCAACAGGAGGACCGGATGTGCCTGGTTTGGCATGCATGGTGGTGTTATTGTTGTTTGTAGTGTGGGGGTTGAATTCGACATGATCAAGTGCATCCTCCAGGGATGCTATGATAACATCGCTGGTGCTGGATGGGCCAGGAGTGGTGCTTGCACTGGGTGTAGATGTGTTGTCAGTATTGTCAATGCCTGCATGGAACCCAACCCAGCTACTTGCTTATACTGGGATGATGCCACACAGGGCCTCATAGTGAGGCTAACCCTTTGTCTTGAATCCCTTTGCTTGGGGATCATTCTACCCATGTAATTAGCACAGTAGCACAGCAGAAAATAAAACTTACCTTTATATAATCATCCCAGATTGTCTCTGATTCAGGTCTAATGTTTGCACCATGGTCCATACTGTATGAGATGCCTGAGGCATGCGCGATCTTGTTGATGACATGGTACAGCTTGCATATCTAAAAAATAACAATGAGTACCACTACCAGCAGCCGCTCAGTGAATGATAAGTACTTACTCGTACCCATTTGGATTGACATGCCTCTGGAGTCTTAGGAGTGCCGTAAAATAAGTCAGATAAGCGGTGGTAAACTATGCAAGGACTGAACTTGCAGGATAGGCTGGCTTGCCATAACAGCAGCAGCACTGCTCCAGAATGTCTTGTTGAAGTTCAGGCCATCACCTGCTTTGGCCTTATTGGCAATGACATGTGTGATCAAAGCCTTCTTGTCACTTTCAGACCAAACACAGCAGTATTGTTTGGTTTCTGCTGAGGTGGCATCTTGCCGTGTTGATTTCTTTCTCATTGTGTAGCTATGTAGATGATAGCAGTAAGAAAGGGTACAGCTTGCAGGCATGATTGTATACTAGATTATCTGGTCTATGTGACATAGCTATCAGTCACATTCAACAGTAACCCGCCAAGCTTACTTAATCATCATAGTTGATTTTCAAGTTCAAAATCTTAAGTTGAACTTGGCTAGATTTGAGTTCCCGAAAGGAAAATAATGAGGTTTGGATTCAGACTCTGGCTCAATTCACCATAGGTGCTGCGCACCACTAGAGTTAGTTTCAACATCCGCTTGCTTATCTCATACACCTAGGTTAGGCAGTGTTAGGCATAGGTGAAGTTAGGCAGCTGCTTTGAGCCTCCCTAGGATCTGGAAGAACTTTCCTAACACATTACATAACTAGGTGTTGGCTGGGCTGACTTGTGATCGTGTGGAGTGATTTTTTTTCTATACACACCAATCATACTTGATGTAAAGCCACATGGCTCTTTTTCCTAGAGTGACATTATCATTTTTTGCTCAAGGAAAAGTGCCATATTTTCTCCATCATGTGGCAGTGCTCAAACTTTGGGTGAGCCAGATAGAACATAAGCAGCGCTGGCATGTAGTATACAAATATACAAATACATGTGACCGATTATAATACCAATAAACAAGATACTAATACATTTTGATTCATATGCAATATCTTGGTCTTTTCAAGCTTCAGATAAACACATTCTCTTCGATTTTGGTTGATCTAGAACATCTTCATCTCCACTTGGATTAGGCCATTTGTAGTTGGACAGCACATGGATTGGACTGAGCTTGAGTATTATTACCTTTTCTGGTGTGGCTTGGAAGGTATCAGCATCTTGAATATGCCAGTGTTGGATACCAAATTGTACTTCTATCATGGCACCATTCAGAATCTGATTGGCATGTAGTGGTTGCATGAGGTGGTTATCATGATATAGGGGAAGTAGATGCACTTCAACCTTGTATTTGATAGCATTAAACTCATGGACAAACTAGTCTAGAATAGGCCAATTTTTGGTTTCTTCATCCATTTTAGGTGCATTTGCTGCACATTGTCTGTGAGGTGAGTCAGGAATGACTTCATCCTATAGAGTTGTGTTATTTTCATGATTGTAAAGGTGGCAGAGATATTTCACATACACAGTGGGTAAAGACATTTTGAGCACAGCACAACATTTTACCTGTTACATCTTGCATAATCATGTTCTTGAGCTCTCCTGTCTTTCCTACTTGTTTTGCAACTCTTCCAGGTTTTTTATTCCTGCTATAAAATCAGCACCAAGTTCAGGGTTAGCTGGACATGATAAGTGGAACTGGTATTTTGCTTTTTCAAGTGGACTCAATCCACTATCAAAGTGATTTCCTTCAGGTCCACATTTAAGGCAATATGCTAATGCTCATCCAACTATGGTAGCCACAAAGGGTTTCTTGTCAGTATTGACAACTTCTAGGCCTGTGGCAGTATGTTGCCAGGCAGTGGTTTGCAAGAAATTAGGAGATGTGGCATAGCTGCTGTTAGTAGATTAATGAATGTGATAAGTGTGAGTATCAAAGGGGACATGGTGGTTGTAGTATGACACAGGTTTTGCCTGATGATGTATAATTGATGTAAATGTGCTTTTGATTATGTCAACAAGTCTACCTGCTTTATCTATTATTTATTTTAAGGTCTTTGCCACTTGATGCAATGGAAATAGTCTAGTTTCTGACAATGAAGGATGTTATTACTGAATCTGGGTCCTTATTGATGAGTTTTGAGAAGTGCTCTTGATCCAATCTCATAAAAGCAATCTCCCAATTGGAAGACTTACAGGTGGCAGTGAGACATGCTTACTAGCAAAAAAAGGAACACCAGGAGGAAGAAAAAGAAGTAAAGTTAAAGCATGCATGCTTTCTTGACTATTCTGTTGAGAGAGAAGTGGATATTGATTTTTTGAGGAATCCTACTCAAGATGTCAAACAACATGCACTGGCCAGTTTTATTGACTGCACAGGCAATGTAGCTACTAGCTTTGTCATATGCATATCGTGTGCCAGGGAGCTTTCAGTCCAAGATATGCAGAAAGTGTTTGTTGATGAACTTCCCAAGTGCTACCTTTTGTCTCCTATCATTAAGCACCATGCTCAAGTTTTAGTGAATGGTGCACTATTGGACACCACATCCATCTCATGTCAGGAAGGTTGACAGCAAGGACCAATCTGTGATGAATGTCTGGAAGATCTTCAAGTTGGCAATGTTCCCGTTCATTCATTGGTCAATGAACTTTGGGTGGAAGCTGTTCTCAATGTTCTTTCAGTTCTCAATTTACCTGAGCGACTTCTTATCACTCTGTATTTTCCTGCTGTGTACATCCTCAAACTATATCCTCAGTAGAATGGCACAAAACAGTGGGACTCTACCTCTTTGAATAGTGGTGTTTGGGGAAATGTATCAACTTATCAGTTGAATACTCCTGACATCACTAGGATGGTTGATGGTGATTTAATGCCACATAAACCTGCTCTACTTGCAGCCACTCTTGCTGTCACAATTATAGGGCCTGGTAAACTTCCATTTAAATCTCTTCCCTCCATTCTTACTGTCAGTTGACATCACATCAAGGCAGCACTTGTGTTCTTGAAGTGCTGTCATGCATAGTATGCAACTCATACCATGACAGATACTTAATAGGAGTGATAAGGAGTGATAAGGAAAGCTCTCAGGCATTATACACTTTCCTATTACCAAGTTACTCTATTCTTTTTCCTATATTTTCTAGCTAGTTTCTTTTTCTTCATTCATCACCCCTATTTTCTCCTGTATCTTATTTTCTTTCCTTCTATTTCTTTGTGTTTATTTGTATTTTATTTGGTCACCATATTTTCTCAGAAGCCACCAGGATTATTTGTAAGCCTGTCATGTGACTGAATAATACCTTGGTTTATAAGAATTCAACTTGACTCATTGTGATTTGTAAGACTTACAGTTGTATTAATAATCCACTTACTAACAAGGATGAATCAGCACAACCTAAGGACTTGGTTTGTAAGGAATTCAACTCAACTCATCGTGATTTGGTTATGATTGGTCATGCTTTGTAAGACTACACTTAATTTAGTATCTATGTAGTAATTAAGCTGACTCAACACATCTAAGGGCCTGGTTTGTAAGCACATTCTTACAAATCCATGTGATAGATCATGCTTAATAATATGGCCTCCAAAAGGTATAAAAAGGAGCCCATTTTTCACACATGAATAATAACTTCCCACTTTACAATCGTCATCTCTCAAAACAAGTGAGAGTATCTAAGAGTTAAAGTGCAGGCAAAATATGTGCCTAGAAGTAAGCTTAAGTGAACATATCTAACTCTGAGTTATATACTACCTTACAGGGGTTGACTATATAACAATCCAAACTGCTAACTAAGTCATACACATTTAAGAAGCTTCTCTCTGAAAGGAAGGGAGACACGTGACCAACCAACTACTACCTATTGAGGCAATATATTTTAGGGTAAAACATACCTAAATAATTTATCAAAGACCTCAAAGCATACCTACTAAGAGATAGACAAGAAGGGGACAATCAAGTAAGCCCTCCCAAGAACTCACACATTATCTACCATAAAGTAGAAAAGTCATAGACTGTGTACTTAAGGACTGGCAAGAAGTCTTATCCCATATAATTGTGTTGTCATTATATGTGCATTCTATATAAGACCCTTAAGTAGTAAGACATAACAAGAATCATTTGTATCATGATGTTGTTATTTTGGATGCAAATTTAGCACTTTGCCAGAGCATGGTGTACCAGAAGATCTTCTCCCTATCATCAAATTTTCAGATGAACAACATCTTGTAGACAAAGAGCATGCTGGTTATGTTGTAGGAGATGAAGATGACAATGAAGATGGTTAGTTAATTTTCTGTGGTTTATCTATTAGCACTCATGAGTTTAGATTTGCACTCTACATTTGAGACTTTGGCATCCACCAATAATATTGGGGAGGAAGATGGTGATGTTGGTGATCATGCTGGTCAGTTTGTCTAGCTTGGTTATAGTACTCATTAACAACTCCGAATTAGAATGTTTGGTTGTCCCAATTCAAGCTCATGGCATTGTAGATGCAGAAGCATCCCTGCTTTAAAATCAGGATGTTCTAGCTAATGCTTTCACCAATACTTCCACTTGTGGGGAGCCATACATTGTCCAGCATGGATCAGGGTTTATTAATGAATATGGGAGGCATGACACAAGTGGATCCCTGTTTGCTGGTACATCCAGTGATCCTAATCACTTGTTGGGCACTTTTTCACTGTTTATTTCCCTATGGACTTGGGGAATTTGAAGTCCTTCAATCTTGCCCTGTTTCTTATGAAGCTCATGCTAAATGGGCAATGCAGTACTCTGACAAGCACTTTCACAAAGACTTTCACTTTATGTTTCAAGTGTTTGGGGTCATCTGGAAATGTCAAGTATGCTGATCTGTGATCCTCCAAGTTCAGAAGAAAGCATTTCAGGACAATGAAGTATTATTTGCTTGTTTAATTCCTGAAGACTTTGCTTTGGCTGCTTTCCAAGAGACTAAAAGGAACCACTTTCCAATCCTATTATCTGCTTATTGAAAAAACACCTTAGTGCTGTTTGGGTTAATGTCATTGGCACAGACAAGTCCAGAATCAGCATTTGTGCTTACATATGGGGCATGACTGTTCTATGCAATCCTCCTTCTCTATGGCTTAAGAAGAAATTGATCTTGACTTATTTGATCATACAGCTGGACCTGACTCTGCCCAACATACCAAGATCATTGCAGATGATCCGCATGCTGCTGCCAACTTTTCCATTTTGTTGTTCATGCTGTTTTTGAGGAATTGATGGGTATTTCAGTTTAGAAACACGAATGGTTTGATCATATTACCCAGCAGGAAGGAATATTTGGATTTGTGGAAGGTTATGTGGGAACTGTGGAGGCTCAATGTCAAGGAATGTTGCACCTTCATAGGTTGAGATAATTGCACAGTGCACCATCAGCTATACAAATGAAGACTGCCTTGCAATCACCTGACTTTCAATCTCATATAGCTGTGTACATTGAGTCTAACATTTGTGTGCATCACAATCACATATCTGAGGAGTCTTTGGTCACTATACCCTGAGAAAAGCCATATCCTACTCTCATTCACTCGATCCCCCTCTACCTTCATTTACATCATTGCATGATAACATTGAAGGTCAACTTGCTCAAGCTATCCAAGTGCACAAGTGTGGTCCCGGTGTAGAGACTCAAGTCTCTATTGGCACATACAGACCATATTGCATGACCCTATACTGGCACCTACTGCAGTGCGGCCATCTTCGCAATTTTTGCGCATTTCACATATCTTGTGCATTTTGTGTTTTTGCACTTTCACAGTTTTTGCATTTTTGCACTTTCGCATATCTCACGCATTTTGTGTTTTCGCACTTTCGCATATCTCGCGCATTTCACATTTTCATGCATGTTGCATATTTTGTGCTCTTCACATTCTCACACTTTGACGTGCGCTACCATGCGCCTCCCTAGGATCCATCGCATCTCATTTGTATGTCCTGTCCTTGTCCTCCAAGGTCCATTGGTACATATCTCACTTTGTTTCACTCACATTATATCATATGTCTTTACATTTCCATTTATGTTCACTTATCTTGTTATTTGTTTATATTACATCACCCTTGTATGTTTAGTGCTACCTACTCAGCTCCGAGCCCTGGGAACTCACTTAGCATGCTGACACATCAGCGCATAGTTGGAGGTTTTTACTTTACTTCTCTTCCATCACTTGGACATTAGTTAGTAGGACTTAGCATCTAAAATCCATTGATTTTCTGTCTATCATAGCATTCTGCAAGAGCCTCAGGATATTCTTGATATTCTTATGTGCATCCTCAGTCAAAACTGTTCGCTCACAAAGGATTCCTGCATTTTCATGCTGTTGAGGTGTTAATGCCGACTGCTGCCAGAGGATAGCTTGTCACCTGCCAGCCCCATGCCAGGAGAGTCGCATCTATTTCTACAGCTCCCTCATCACCTTCGTCAATGCCACCTCCATCTACAATGACTACACAACCACAGGCCACCCATCCTTCCCTCTCAGCCTCTTCCTCCAACCCAATGGATCTCTCTGACCTCGCTGCTGCAATTGTAGACACTCCCCCACCACAACCACACAGATCACTAACTGCGCCTACTTTTACGCATACCACGAGCAACTCAAAACTTACGAGTGCCAGCAGGGGTAAACGCAAGCACAGTGCATTAGGTGATGATGCAGATTTGTCACAGAAGTGCTCTTGCCCCCCCTCTGCAACCGCCAAAGCCCATCAGGAGGGTAGTGCGGCTCTTACCACTATCACGCAGGTGTTTCCTCAATTTCTCAACTCTTTTTCTGCACCACCATCCATCAATCAGCAGGATGAATACCCTCCTCCTACATTGCTTGGCTCCACAATTACTCTTCTTTGCACAACTCAAGATCTGGTGGATGATGATGTATTAGTACTCACTGATTTCATGATGGCAAACCCAAACAAAGTCATAGTGTTCCTTACCCTAAGTGGGCCCTTGTTGAGGACATCCTGGGTGCAAAGGAAGCTTGCAGCACTGCATGGAAATGCTTGTTGAGCAGTAGTTACTTTCATTTATTGATGTAAAATATATGCAATGAATTCATTTGTGAGTCTGTCATAGTTTCATCAAAATCAACTCCTGGTTCCTGCATAAATCCTCATGCAACAAGATGGGCTTAATATTAGACAATATTTCCAGCAGTATCATGTTTAATATGGTACACCCACTTGGTATCAATGGCTTCTCAGTTAGGTAGAAGCTTGACAAGCTGGTTAGTCTCTAATTGTGCAATGGAATTAAGCTCACTTTCCATCACACTTTCCCATTCAGACTGATCTGGTAATGAAATAGCTTTGTGGTAAGTTCTCAGCTCTTTACCTGATGCAATATTGACATATTCATCTGTAGGTGTATCTGCTTCATCCTCATTCAATAACTCTTCATCTAAGTCTCTCTAGAGTTGTATAAAGCTTTTGTAATCTTTGTTTGAGCTTTAGCAGTGGCAGCTCATAATAACTGTGCTCAAGGTTGATGTGCAGACCTAACAGGATTGGATTGTGATTGCAAAGCTGGATTGGCTACAGCAGGAGGATTGGCAGCAGGAGGATTTGGAGCAAGAGGATTGGGAGGTGATTCAGGTATTGCAGGTTTTTGGCTAGAGTTGTCATTATAGTCTGTAGATTTCAAGAACTTGTATAAGAATTGGTACTCCCCCTCTAACATGACACCATAAGGTGGTATAGAGTGGTATATAATGATTGCACAATGCTATTAGTTGCATCACTTCCTCAAAATCATTATTAACATCTCTAAAATCTGTAGGCAGGAGGTACTAATCATAGCTAGACATCAGGTACTTATTAATCAGTTTCTAGTGGAGCATTATGTCTGGTATCTTATTAGACTCCATCAAGAATTATATTAAGATAATGAATGTCAGGAGCAAGGTTTTAAAGCTGGCTTCACTTGTAGTCATTCAGAATACTTGATGGTTGAGAGTCTCAGAGAATTTGAATGTGCAGCCTACTGCTGACCAGGCAACTTGAGGAATATAGAGACTCCTGTGCAGTACAATCATGAGAAGCTAAGACACAAAGCTTAAGTCAATTCATGAACATGCCAAATACAATGACTTGGTGAAGACAAGGAATTGTGACTAGGCACTATAAGGGAAGACTATTTTGTCCCAAGGGAATTACTACTGAGAGTGATTCCTCTAGATGAAAGAAGGGAGATCAATAACTAGGGCTTTGGTCTAAGAACCAATGAAAGTACAGTGCACACACTAAGGAAAGAAGAAAGAGCACTATTATATAGAGAGAGCCACATAAGGGCATCCCAAGTGCATGCAGCCTAAGAGAATAATAAGATGTGTGAGTTAAGAGAGAGCATGCTCAGAAAATGATATGTGGCAGCTGAAGGTTGAGAGTGGTAAGCCTTATTTTATTGAGAAGAGATCAGAGCACTAATGATGTACCCAAGTTTGATGTGTGCAAGTGCAGAATATAAGAATTTTCAAGAAAATATATTCTTACTTTGATACTGAGTATATATGGAAGTGGGCAGCAACTACTGTGCACTAAGTCGAGTCTCTATGTTTTATACTATAGCACTTTTCCATAGCGTGGAGCTGAGTAGATAGTGCAGGGTCTCAAAGTCAGTAAGTAATGTATGTAAGTAGGGTCCATAATGAAACATATGCAGCGTGCATTTGTGCATTGTCAGCTAAAGTGAATAAAAGAATATATATGCACCAGTGAATAATGGCTGGACATAGATGAGACTCAGTGTGAGCATATAAAGTCTCCCAAAACACTTCGACTGTCATCAAATGCAAACCTTTGCTTCGTAACTCGACGAAGCAGGCTCGCCCGACAAGACCAGGAGCTGGAGGATAGGGGTATGAGGGGGAGAGCAGTCAAAGATCTAGAGAAAAAGGTCTGCCAGCTGGAGGTAGGGAGAGGGAAGTTACAAGAGACGCTCTCCCAGCAAAAGAAAACAGTTGCCACCATGAAGGCTCGCACGCAGCTCACAGGCTGTATGCTATGGCTGGCCTCACAGCACACTCCACTTGCTCCTGGAAACTCCCAGGCCCCCGATCCCGTCGCAGACAACCTGAGGGCCTTGGTCTCCATGATTCATGCACATGTGGATGGTATCCAACCTACCCTTGCAAACAAGCGACTTGAGGGTTCAAATGAAGATTAGATTCTGAGCGAATGAAGCAGGCATAACCTTGAGAGTCAGCCAGAGACGTTGTACTTCATTGGTCTGAACACCCAGAGCACAGGGACAATGATGCACAAGAATACAACAAGAAGGCATAACAGTCAGCTGCAGTTACATGGTCTCGGTATAAATTCTGCTATAATATTACTTTAGACACCATGGACTCCTGCCAATGTGTTGTGTAGCATGCATAGTCCATGCATGATGAGCTAGAATGATAGTGGTAGGTGAGCTGCCTATGGGCCCATAGAGGTGCTAGGCTCTACATTGGACCTTCTTATATTATGTTCAAATATTTCAGATTGCATGATTGACTGAGATTGTCTGTGATGAAAAAAGATAATCTGGCCTGACTGAGGCATATGGATAGGGAAAAGAGAGATTTGAAGAGAGGAGATACAGCAGATGGAAGAGAGCACCCACCTCTGAATGAGGTAGAAATGCAAAGGACAGTTGATGTTTGCTGGTGTCTGAAGGGGATTTTCTTTTTCATCACACATGCCACCAATCTCATTACCCAAGTCTGTAATATTATTGCTACTACAAATAATTGTTTGATACAGTATATATGTATGTTATAGACTCACAGTTTAACCCACTGATCTGTCAGTGATCAATGTTTACTTGAATTTGTAGCCACTGATATTCACATTGCAGCAGCAATATGCTATATTGTAGTTGGAACTTGCAATACATTATCATTTTTGGTATGCTCTAAGTTTCAATGGGTTTCTCCTCTAGAAGAGCTAACATCATAAGTACAGCTCCATATCAGTAATTAGATAATAGACTTCTAATTATTCCTTGACAAATAGCACTTGCTGAGAAGTGAATATCCCCATTGGCAAGTGCTGACTCAATAGAATGTAGAGAACCTGCATCTGCAAACTATAAAATAAATACTTGACAATATTTAAATTTGAAGCTATTACAATCATTTATGACCTGCTGATTTTGTGCTCTGATTAGTAGAGATGCAGATATGACATGTAAGTGTTTGCAATACCTAATGGTCACCTTATTGCATTGAAGATTAAATAATGAAAGATATAATAAGATGTGTTGATCTCAATCTAATACTACTGGACACCAAATGCTACTGCTAGTGTATGATACAATTCTTGTCAGCAAAGTTGTTTTTGTTAAAATCTCCATCAAATTGCTTGAGTTAACCTCCTTGGATGAAAAGATATTATATAAAGAGATCAATTCCACCTCATGAGTGATGTTAGTGAGAGGAATTATGGAACTATATTATATTCTAGACCTTGGCTGTGAGACATTGTAAATGAATGAGCATATGAGTCTTCACATCCCCATTATAGGCTCAGGTCTGTCTCTGATGATATGAAAGTGTTGAATATATGCAAGCATCTAATCAAGCATAGGTGCTTCAATAAGCAGTATAGTCAGCTAGAGCACAGCTTGGACTTGATCTACATAAAAAACTGTGAAACAAACTCAAGGTTAATATATGCTAAAAAGGTTGATAAATGAACATACTACTGCTCCTATTGTTGTGAACAAGCATAGTATGACAGCAGCCATAAGTGAACTCATTGGATAGGGGTTTAGCTTTCAACAGTTGACTAGGTATGATGGTGCACTCATATAAAAGCTGAATGTGACTGAATGCAAAACTTGAACCAAGTATTAAAGAGTATTCAACTGCTCTGCATATTTACAGAGACCAAAAATCTTTTCATTAAGCTGATACCAAGTTATCCCTTCTAAAGGATCTCACTTTAAGTGATAAATGATAGGCCTTCTTTTCAAGTAGTAATTTCTTCATGTAATAACTGGTGAATTCACAGATCTTACTATGCCATCAGTAATAAATGCCTTAGTCAAGTGGGAATTGATGGATAAATTAGACACTTGAACTTTGAAGCTTACTAGATACCTGCACATTTCACACTCACTTGCAAGCACCTTCTGTAAGGTCATGCATCATAAACAACTGTTTGAATATTTATTTATGGCTGTATAAACCTTAATGGAACCAAATTTGTAATTGCTCTAATAGGCTTCATATGACATGGAGTATTATATGAATGTGAATTTTTACACAATATAAATTAAACTATGGTGACCCTCTGAGCCTATGACATTATTTAATAGGATTTAAACTCAGCAGGGCCTTATTGTCATTGTATGGTCTTATAAATGTTTAATATATTTTTCCTATCCAAGAAATAGAGTTTTAGGGAGTAGCACTCAGATATAAAAACCTATTAATCTCAACATCAGTCCACCACAACGATGCTACCCATATATATAGGTGATGACTAGCAGTCGGATTTCTTTCCAACAACTAGGTCAATCTACATCTCTTCAATAAATCAAACTTACATGATCATCTCCACTCACATTCATGCTTAAACTCTTTCAGCAATTTCAGTTTAATGCACTAGAGATATCACATCAGCTTCTTATTCCCAGGGGAAACTCAGTAGAAACCCACCCTCTACTTCTTTTCAAGTCAAAATTAGCTGCATGTGTGTTATAATCCACATTAAGATGTAGCCCACAACCTTAATACTTGGTCCATACAATAACTCCCAGAAAGAGTAAACAACCTAGGGGCTACCCTTTACTTCCTAGTGCCAGATCAACTGGGGCTATAAGTCAATCATTCAAGTGACAATCAATATTATGACACACACTCAGGTCATTATTCACATCACTAACATCACTGAACTGGCCCAACAGCTGAGCCCTTCAATGCAGGGGAAAGTTCAGATACTCATGCTAACTTAATATTACCTCAAGTTGATTATCATTAAATGCTGCAAACAGCCCATGTCCTAACCTTCAATATGCCAAACATTGGAAATTATATCACTGATTTCCCTCTGCCAATCTTATCTGTGGATAAGGTATTAATTTTTCTGAAAGAATTCACAGATGAACCAAAATTTCTAAGAGATCCCTTAAGATCATGGAAATGCATTGCTTTGTGTTTTATTCATGTCATATCCAACCAGAGAACCATGAGGTGAGTGTAACAGATGCACACCAGCTATGTTGCTGATACACTCATATACTCCCAAGCTTCTAACTCCAAGTCTGAGCCTACCAATAGTCCAACCACTACTAGCTCTTATCTACAATAAAAACAATTCTATACATAAATAAATTGTTCAGTCTGCATTGAGCCATACAATTAACCACACAGTTAATGTCTACACTCTTCTAGATCACAAGCAAAGAAGAAAATTTACCAAGCAAGCTGTGATCAATGCAATTTCCTCCATCTGCCCTAGTATACTAGAGAGTAACCATACACATCTCTTATTCAAAACACAAATTCATATCCAAGTTTCAGCTGTGCATTAGGGGACAGAAAACTATGGGCCACAAATAATCGACAGGTGCTGTACCCAATAATTTCTGATTTGTTCAAGCAGGTTATGTCTCCATATAAGTAAATCACACAAACAAAGATCTAAGCAGGCTATAGCTCGCACCCAATACCTTGGTCAGATATATCTATATGAAAAGACAATATAAAACTTAATCAATGATAAAGTCTTCCCTCACAAATTTAGTGTCAGAGCTAACAGTCATGCATTATAGAATGAGGTAGTATGAAATGTTTTTTTTTGAATTCTCTTCAAAAGATATATTACCAAAAGTGTCTTGCTATAATGCCTATAGCAATCATAATTACAGGCTGTGTATTGTTGGAGTGCTTAAGTAGTGGCATTTAAATAACTGAGTTTAAGGCTAATGCTACCTATAAAAAGCAGTATGATAAACTGCAGACCCATATCAGTGACAGAGTTAGCTCTGACAACAACAATTCAGAGTATTGGAAGGATTATGAGAATAAGACTCATTATAGGTTATGTAATATATAATTACTCATACTCAATCTTGACATACCATAGCAAGATCCACTGTTAGTCCCAGCTGGTGTTTCTACCAACTGTACGAACTCCGATATATATACCATAGTTAGATATGAGCCTCCTCTCAGCAACTCAGAAATGTACAGAACTTCTATTGGTGTTGTGTTTAACTTATAACTAAGTCTACACAGTAGATAAAAGTTGATGACTTATTTTAATTATGTAATAAGTGCAGAAGTGTTCTACTTTCAGCTAGGAGTCTAGATTGTCTAGGATAACTAGCACATACCAAGTCATAGTGAGTGAGTTATTCTGTCATTTGGAATTCCATAGGCCTATCTCAAACAATATGATTTTTTCAGCCTTTAGAGGTAAGATTGATGGGCCACATTTTACTTCCATAATGCATCTTCTGCAAATCTTCACACCCCAGTGATATTTTAACTCTGCAAGAGTACTGTATGCTGCTTCTACAGTCATCAAACTTTTGTAAATCTTGCTTAGGGAAATTTCAATACTCCTAGACAGGGAAAAATAATGACAAGGCTCATCCATTTATCTTCTCAACTAGTCATACAAGGAAGCTTGCAAATCCCATATTCTATTCAATATCCTACCCTCTACTCAAGTTTCCTGGTAACACCTCCACCAATCTTTGAGATATCAGTTATGACTTTATTAGTTTTGTAGCAATAGTTTTAGCTTCTATTGATTCTACTTCTGTCTTAATGCCAGTGAGTGCAATTCTTGTACTGTTGATAGCTTTGCCAGTACTAGCACTTCCATTATTCTCTTCTTCTTGGTCTTTGGAATAAGTTGTTTGGTTCACTTGAGAATTTATCCAAGATGCCATTATCCTACCTTGATGTTAGTATTCACCAACTGTTCATCTAGTTTCTCTCACAAGAATATGACAGGTAGATGCTACATTTAATCAAGTCATTCAATACTGTGGTGTCATGTAAAGCTGCTGAGTGAGAAAGCTTGTTGAATTATATGTATTAGTTCATTTTCAAATTTACATGTTTAACATCTCATCTCAGCATACACAGCCAATGGAATTTCATTTTGTGATGAGACAAATCTTTGGCACACCTAAACCTCCTACCTAAACACCACAAGGCACCATTTTCTAGGCCAAAGTAAGCATTACAAAGTACCAGTCATAGTCAAGCATATAAGATCCCTCGGTGGCACCACAACCTCATCTACGCCCACTCAGCCCCTTCATATTAAAAGTACAACACAAGCTTGCTTTTATATCAATTCATATGATGGAACATGGACTTTTTATAAATATTTACAATTAAAAATCATTGTATCTCCCCAACTTGACAGATCCTAGGCTATAAGAGTAAGTTAAAAATATGTCCCCCTAGGCCCATACCTATCCTATGCCTGCTAATTTTGTTCTGTTCACATCTAAACAACTTATTTCTATCTAGAACTCACTAATGAAACAAAATTATGTTTGGAATATGAATAACTACTCTTCTGGCTTGAGGTACTCCATCTTATCAATGCTCTCAGCAGTGATCCCCACCTGTTTGCATATTGCTAAGTGGTTGAAGGTGAGCACATAGTTATAAGGCATCAAATACCTTGCTGATATATAATTATAATTTTAGAGTCATACCAGATATGAAGATGCTTTGTCTGCAGCAATAGACAATATACCACCTTTCTATGCATCAGCACTGTTATTCTTGCCCATCAACTCTATACTATTCAGAATATTATTTGTATGGTTTTCAGACTCTCTTTATCTGGTATATAGATGTGACAAAAACTGAACAGTTGTTCAGACTGTGATTACCAGATATACTAGTTATGTTCACTCAGTCTCAGTCTTGCTGGATGGGACCTAGATTGTAACTGGATTAGATATTATACTGTGCAGCTGTAGAATGCAATAATTTAGTAGTCTGTAGGTGAGCCCTTGCTGGGGTACACTGACTCAGTTTACTTACCTTTATTCTCACCAGATAGGAATTATGTTATGTCTAGATTAGTCAGTAACACTGCAATTATGGGATGTAGCAAGGCAGTTTGTTGGCAAATTCTTATTAGAGTATATTGAAGAAGTTAATTATGTCTTGTTTTTGTTAAATAGAACTTGCATTGAGATAGGTTCTGTTCTCTATGGATGGGACTTATATTAGGACTGGTTCTGCAGATAATACTGCCAGACTGTAGGATATATCTACAGAGCAGCACTCTTAAGAGGACTCACTAATTCAATTTCTTAGTCTTGATATTGTTGGATTGGATCTATATCATAACCATTATCACTCATTCAGGTATAATAGATGAACAGCTTGAGAGCTGGTGAAGCTTGGATATATGGTGCAAGAATTATTACATAGTCTTGAAGGTATAGCATGAATGCATCACTGGATCACCTGCCCATTGACTTAACTACTTCAAAAGATATTCCTTACAGAAGGTACTTGTCAAGGTCGTACTCAATAGGGTTTGGATCCGAAGGGCTTCGGCCTCAGCTCGTACGCTGTGCCCCTTTCCCGAGTATAGCCCCGTATTTCAGAATACTATAGATATCGTATCTGAAGGTCCAGAAGACTATCGTATAGTATCCGGATGTAAAGACAAGTATCATATTCCTATCCGAAGATAAGGAATAGTATCATATACTTATCCGGATGATGTCCAGATATCGGACGGAAGTATAAAGGCTAGTCTAGACAAGTCTAAGACTAGAAACTAACAGAGTATAGACTATCCGAAGATAGAGGTGGATGCATTAGACTATCGGATACAATCCTTAAGTCTCAGAGGGTGACAAGAGTTGATAAGACTCGAGTCCAGATAACAGAATGAGGACAATCTAAGATGATATTCGAACTGGGGTGCTACAGGACATATACAAGAGTTTATATACAATAGAACTAAGCAAATGGCTATGCACACAGTATCACAATGTATAAGCAACACTTATTAGAAGTCAAACATAGGCCGGAAGTTAATCACAGGTGAACAGATCAGTAAACATAGCCGGAAGTAAACATAACCGATATACCGGAAGGGAAGATATACTAAATGGAGGAAATAAGCAGTGTTTAACGTTATATGAACAGGATATGAATGAAGAAGCTTATTATGATGGATCCGGTACGGATCTGTGGATTGGATCTGATTGGATCTGACATCCAGAACTCCAGATGAGAAGCGCGAATGTATGGGATATGACAGTACTCTAGAGTGTCTTCTATGTATAAGCCATGCTCTTTGAGATTTGGTAAGTTTGCTCTCACTGCTATGGATGATACTCATTTCAGAAGTTGTGATTTTGATAGTGGTCTCAGCCCTTTTGGGTGCTTCCATACAAATAAATGTGAGTTGTTATCAGCAGGATTGACATAGAAATGGTTTATTAAAGCTGCTTTGGGGTCAGACAGTTCTTCCTGCTCTGCCCAGAATGTATCCTCCCTAGTGATGTGAGAGGTTATTGTGCTTGGAATATAGAACTTCATTACTAAATAATTATGTCAGTATATGGTTTATAATACTTCTTCTCTTGTGATGTGTTTATCTGAGTTAAAACCTTTAACTGTTTTTATAGTAAATGTATTACACAGTAGAATGTGGTGGTCAAAGAAGTATATACAGCTGCATCTAGCAGTTTGTCCAAATCTAGGTGGTTTTAGGTAGCTGAGAGTGTATCTGGTGTAATTGGAAGGCATTTAGGCTGTTTGGAAAATATAAGTGCAACAGATTTTGCATCATTAAGCATCACCTTTAACTCATTAGCAGATACTGGCCAGGGTCTGCCATAGAGCAAATACTATGCTTTAAGGCCTACTGTATAATTGACCAGCAGTGAACTAGAATACGAACCAGTGCAGTTGCATATGAAATTGAGAAGGATAGCTAGCATAATAGAGCATCTTTGCTCTTCTATAATATGGTTTGCATCACAGGAGATGTTGTAGAGCCTCTACAGGCCTGCAGGTGGCTCATATATCTCTTCAGTCCTAGATCATCACACTTGCATTGCATGTACTACATACTGCATAGGTGTTCCTTAGGTCACATCTCTTCACATAGCCAGGCACTTTACTTTAGGATTCAGTGCCATGCCACCATCAAGTTCCATCCATGTCCTCCCATTGTCCACTGGTGTGTATATAACTTCTTACTTCCTTTGTCTGACAGTATGCAGTGCATACCATATATATTTTATTATGGGCCCTACTTACATACATTACATACTGGTTAGAGACCCTGCACTACCTATTTGGCTCCACACAATGGGAAAGTGCCACTGTATAAAAAACAGAGAGGAGAGTTCTTGAATAGATAGTTACTGCCCATCTCCACATAGATTGAAGATTAAGCAAGAATCTATTTTCTTTGACTTCTTATTTTTCTGCATTTGCACACATCAGACCTGAGCACATTGTCAGCACTCTTATCACTTCTCAATAATCAATGACTCTCCAATTTTAACCTTCTGCCACTATGCATCATCTTTTAAACACACATCTTTTTAATTAGTGTGCATTATTTTTCCATTAGACTTCAGGCACTATCTCAGAACCACTCATACAGCTTGCTCTACCTCATAGTGCTCTTTCCTTTGCACTCACACTGCACTTACAAGGATCCTTAGACTGAAGTTCTAGTTATTGATCTCCCTAGCCTATATTCAGAGGAATCTTTCTTAGTATCAATTTCCTTGGGATCCATCACATCATTTAACCAGAGGAATTTCCACCCCATTTTGGTGAACAACATGTCATCTTGATTGTTGAAGTCAAGCCAGGGCTCAAACACTATCAACTCAATTTCCATATCATTCTAAACTCACAAGTGGCTAAGCAGGCTATGCATGCGTTTGCTGTGGATCCCAATCTTCAGCCACTTGGTGTGGTACTAGCTTGTGGACTGTACTAGGTGTATTATGAAGTCAACTGGCCATTTTCTCATGAGTTGGAGCACTTCAAGAAGACTATGGAATCAGATAATCCAGACTATGTCTCCCAGATAGAGAACTTGACAGACACACAATCCAACAGCTCAAGCTGCTCTGCCCTCAGTGACCCTCCTGATATTATATTCTATGTCTCTAATTGCATCAATGCTGCTATAACAGTTTCTCTTTCAATCATGTGTTACTCTGCAAGCAAGGTTTGGCTCAAATAGCTAAGCATACAAGAGCTTGCCACAGTCAGTTTTAGGGATTGGACAATGGGGAATGCATCACTTGCACTGCAATCATTTGTTTGCTTTGTCACATTTGTTACTTACACATACTGACTTGCATTATTTATACAGGCAATAGAGAAGCATGAGAATTGGTAAAAGTGGTGAGAGCAATAAGAGCAGCATGAGCATGTGGTGAGAGAGCAGGAGAAAATGGACAGCTAGAATTTCTATTGTGAATCATTTGTCTGTTATCATATTTTGTATTGATTCTACATACTGATCTGAATTGTTCCTACAGGTAATAGAACAACACAAGTGTGTAGTGAACAGGAGCACATTAGACAACTAGAATTGCCATCATAGATTATCCAACACCTGAAGGAAGCAACCATACCCACCCATAGTTTACTATAGTGCATAGAAGGTCTTATTTCATTGCACCAGATAATATTCATTATAATGGGCCTTCACTATCATGATTCAAGTAACAATGACATTGAAACACAGAACAATCAACTAAAGTCTGTGTATGCAATAATAGGTGTACATATTCTGTACTTAGTATGGGTGGAGGATGCTATTTTGTTCCTACAGGCCTTTTTACCTCCCAACTTCAAGTGCTGGTACCAATGAACACATCCAAGCTGCATCTTTCACAGTTTTATCAAAACTTCCCTACACCTACCTTGAGCTAAATACGCAGGCCACCTCTTCCGTCAATCAACTTACTGTAGAGTTACAACACTAACTTCAATCACATCCAACTGTGACCATCTTACCCTTAGTTTCATGGCTTCAAATGTTGGTGTGACCTGTGACTTGACCAAAATAGCTTCAGTCAGGTGTGATGAAGTGTAACATACTATTGCATCACTGTTATTAATAGCGGATCTCCAAGTCTGTTGGCACTTCACTATTGCTGCACATTGTTTCACCTATAAACTTTCAAGCAACACTGGGTGTGGTCTTAAATGCTGGACCTACTGGAACTGTAAGTCCACCTTTAATGTCACTCCCAGTTATGCCACAACTTGAAACTGATGCATTTGTCACCTCAGATTGGCTTGAATGTGGTCACATTTTCAAGCAGAACCACCTTCCATCATCTGTTAGATGTGAAATCAAACAGTTGTTAACTATTCCAGCATCAATTTAGTCAACCATCCCATTGCAGACCTTATCTGTCACACAACTGCTTGATACCAATTTTGTCACTGCACTTGACCACGGACTCAACTTGAACTCCATCATTTTATCAACATGTATCTCTCACACTCACATCCCCAATAACTTTCTGATGTGGACAGTTCCCCCACTATATCTTGCAACTCAGCTACTTGATTAATTTGGTCAAGCCTGGTTTGACAGCCATGCTTCTGTCATCCATCTACATTTTCCAACTGTACACCTTCCATTCTGGGTCCTTTCATACTGGAGAGACATTCCCTATGTCCTCAAGGCTCGTCTCACCTGTATTAAGTCCTATGTTTAGATCCTTGCAAGACTTGATCATCACAATGAGCATGACCATCATGCCACTGAGTCAGTACTGATAGATAAGGCTCTAGATATCCTTGAGTACTTGCTATAGGATGCTGATTTAAAGGGCTTTGGTGCTTGTATTGGGATTTATCCAATGGCAGTCTTGTTTCTGCAACACAATCTAAAGTTTATGATATTGGTGAGGATGACATTGATGGTGAAGCTGACAGCATTCTAAAGGTAGATTGTGGGTGTGGAAAGTGTAGATGGACTATCAATAGGATGTATACTGACTTTTGGTCCCATTGAGGTGCTCAATATGTTTTATTGGATTTACTGCATGTCACAAAATAGCTTTAGTTATGAAAAATCACCATGGCAGTCATGTTGAATAGCTTCAATTCACAGCCACTTGTGATACATGATAAAGTTAGTGTCATATCTCTACAGTATTGATCTGATTTCCAACATAAACCACATTCCTTGACTGGCTTATAAATACCCTACTAGACCTACCTACTGGTTTTTATCACTAGAAATTGGTGCCAATTACAGAGGTGTGTATCAGCTATCTCATCATATATGCTCTGTATTAAGGTCATACTCAAAAGGATATCGGATCCGAAGGGCTTCGGCCTCAGCTCATATGCTGTGCCCCTTTCCCGAGTATAGCCCCTTATTTCAGAATACTATGCTTTTCGTATCCGAAGATCCGGATGGCTATCGTAGCGTATCCGAAGGTCCGGACGACTATTGTATGGTATCTGGATGTAGAGACAAGTATCATATTCCTATCCGAAGATAAGGAATAGTATCATATACTACCCGGATGGCATCCGGATATCGGACGGAAGTATATAGGTGTCATATCCCATACATTCGCGCTTCTCATCCGAAGTTCCGGATGTCAGATCCGATCAGATCCGATCCACAGATCCGTACCGGATCCGTTACGATAAGCTTCTTCATTCATATCCTGTTCATATAACGTTAAACACTGCTTATTTCCTCCATTTAGTATATCCTCCTTTCCGGTTCATCGGTTATGTTTTCTTCCGGCTATGTTCTACTGATCCGTTTCACTTGTGATTAATTCCCGGTTATGTTTACTGATCCGTTTCACTTGTGATTACCTTCCGGCTTATGATTTGACTTCTAATAAGCGTTGCTTATACTTTGCGATACTTTGTGCATAGCCTCTCGCGTAGTTCTATCGTATATAAACTCTTGTATATGTTCTTAGCACCTCAGTTCGAATATCATCTTAGATTGTCCTCATTTCGTTATCCGGACTCGAGTCTTAACAACTCTTGTCACCCTCCGAGACTTAAGGATTGTATCCAATAGTCTAAACGCATCCGCCTCTATCTTCGGATAGTCCATACCCTGTTAGTTTCTAGTCTTAGACTTGTCTAGACTAGCCTATATACTTCCGTCCGATATCCGGACGCCATCTGGATAGTATACGATACTATTCCTTATCTTCGGATAGGAATACGATAAGTTATTCTAATCTTGCCACTCTGAAGTTTTTTCTGGGCCCTGTACAGTATTAGCATACCTTGAGTTGGAATGAATTTAAAAAAATACGCACTTATCAGCATCCTTTGAAAATTCTTTGAGCTCCCTGACTGGACAGTGAAATCAAACGAGAATGAAGTGGTTACTACCCAGGTGGGTATGCAAACCAGTGCCATTGTATATAGGTAGCATTATTAGGGAATTAACATTGAAGGCCACATAGTGACTGATTTGACTCTTCAGGCATAGGGTATCATCAGAATGAGTAGCTGAGATGGTTAAGGTTGAGTTTTGATGCTTTCCTAGGATAACTAAGTAGAGTTTTCAAGCTCAGAGCGAGTTGAAGAAAGCAAGTGAAGTTCCTCTTGTCGCAACTAGCCCAAAGATCCTCATCTTCTGAGACATCACCATTCTCCACAGTGTCATGCTGCTGCAGAGAAAGACCTACAGTGATAAGTTGCTTAGTCTTACAGAACACATCAATGCATCATGCTATGCAATGAGATGCAGCCAGAAACTCTTTGTGAGTATCAGTCTCAGGCTCTATATTCCTATCAAATGAACTGGTGATAAATCTACTTACCTCCTCTTCTCGTCATCATCTGATGAATGCTGCCTTTTCTTTGGCCTAGTGACTTTCTTTGAGATCTTCTTTGAAGGTAAAACTACTACTGATTCGGATGAGCTAGAGCTGTTAGATGAAGAAGACAATGACACAGAGGTAGTATATTTGTGATGGGCCATGGTGTAGAACAGAAAGATAAGAATCCATCTATGATAAAGATGCATATCAATATTGACGCACTTACCCTTGTTTGGCTCTACTGTGATTCAATGTTGCTACAGTTGCCCTTGGCAAGACCATTCATAAGTTCAAACAGACCACCTGTGAAGTCTACATAACAACAGAATTACCACACAAACATGTAGCTCAAGGGTGTTGGCAAGCTGCACTGGCTGTAAAATAGCAGGGTGCATTGGCTAAGAATAGAAAAGGTGCATAACATGGCAGGCCAAAGGTAAAGAAGCTTAATATCCAGACATATAAGTTTGATATGCTTGGGTACTACCCAAACACAATCTGAATGAGAGGGATAACAGACACTTATAGTACACAACCAGTGAGTTGGTTTTTTTTAACAGTGTATCTAACTCTGGTACAGGGAGAATTACAACACTGATGACTCAAGAGACATTATCCTCACACCTCAAAAACCAAAGCAACTACAACCACAAGCATTGCAAAACAAGATGCTATTGAATACTTATGTATGAAGGTTATTGATGCTTGGGCAGAGTTTGCTGTCCAGCAGTCAATGTACATACTTCTCATTTTTCATTAAACATTGTATCTGATAATGTCAGATAGAATTTTTTCCCACCTCAACAATCACTTATATGCACGTGTTCAAGGTCTTGCATATGATGGCGATGAACATGACTTCAGTGATGCAGAGTGGAACTCTGTTCTTATTACCGACAATATACTATTTAAACACAGTATTCTTCAGGTCAACTACACAATGTATGATCTTCAATGTGAGCAAGATTCTATTAACCTCCACACTCATGCCAACCTCATGGTCATGTCATATGAAAAAGAATGGACTCATCTCTATGGGTACACTTGCCTCATCAGAATATTCCATGTTAATGTGGAACATTATGAATCCCTGGATGCAATACAGTTCCATCCAAAGTGGATGGACATTCTCTTTGTTCAATGGTTCAGATGTGATGTGTCATGTGCCATGCCAGACTCTTAACTTTAAATCCACTTCTCTGGATCACTGGATCCGAGATCCAGATCTTAGATAATCTATCCTATTCATATCTCACCTCTGGATCCCAAACCTTATATCAGCACCCAACCCCATTTGGAATCCCCCTATCTCCGGACTTTCGGTTACTTGTGTTTCTCTTGTGATTATTGATCTGTTACATATGTTTCATTTCCAACTTCATTATTAGTGATCCATTTGACTTAGTAATAGACTTTCCACATGCTTCGTACATAGCCTTCTTCTTTGCTGACTGATCCCTATATGTTACTTATAGTATATCAACCTCCTGTAACTCTCGGATATACTTCAGTTCAAATATCAATTTAGTTCATGCTCATTCCTCTGTCCTCCGGACTCAAGCCTAGTCTCTAATCAATATCCGAGTCTTGGGATTGTATCCTATAGACTATATCTTTGCCTCTACCTTAGGGTAGTCCATCCCTTGTCTGTTTCTAGTACGGATATTATTCAGTCTAGTCTTAATCACTTATCCAAACCATATCTGGACATCTGCTGGATTTATCTCATGTTTCATGTTGAGACATCAGATATCCGCCCTTGTCAAATCCAGATACTCCAGATGATACTTGTTAGCTCTAGGAAATAAGGGTATATACTCAGGAAAGGGGCACACCATACAAGTCGAGGCCAAGCCCTTTAGATCTGCCCCCTTGTGCATGTAACCTTAACATGATGACAGTCCAGCAGGATTTGCTGCGAAGAGGCTCCAGCACCTCCATTGCTTTGACAATGAAACCCCTGATGCATATGGAATATCTTGATCCAGACTGTGTCATCCAGGGTGTGCACATTATTCTGGCATTCTCATTTGGCTGTCCCAAAGAAAATCTTAGAGTAATGATTGGTCAACATGAAGCAGACCCTGACTGGTAGATCTATTATGTGAACATGTAGGTTTAATGTTTTATTCATGATCTACATGCTAATATATCCTACTTAGGTTTGTAGACAGAGACATGTTTATGAGATTTTGAGGTGGCACTGTTGGTCATAAGGGTATGCAAGAGTGGGATGATATTTTGCAGTGTGAGGGACACATTGCCAAAGAGTATGTTGAAGCCAACAAAGATATTCGAATGGAAGATGAAGGCAGTGTTGCTGAGGAGTTGGATGAAGAGGGTGGTGTGGAGGAGGACAATGAGGAGGAGCATGAGGAGGACAATATCTTGAGTAAAGACACAGAAGACTGCGTTACAGCTGAGCACAGTGAGGTACTTGATGATGACATACTTGCCGACGAAGGGTATGGTGCTCTTTAGACATTCACTCTGACTTGGGTAAATTTTGCTCACCTTTGTCCTATATTTCTACATATATACAATACATTGCATCTATCTGGATCTATCTGATATATTCTGACAGCTACTCTATTGGATGAGTTGTGTCTGACAGGCAGTATGTTTGATGTCATCCTGTTGCTATGATATTTCAAATGTCAGATATCACAGGTATGTGTAATTGGTGGTGTCAGAAAATTCAACATGTCATGTGATGTCTGGATTCAGTAATGTTGGTGATGGCAGAGAATGGATAACATACATCTTTTTTGAGATGAAATCTACAAGTTTTTTGTATTTTCACAGGCCAGCTGTCCCAGCTCAACTGCCCCCCAACAGGTCACATGAATTACAGAACTTCAGAACAATGATATGAGAAAATACTGTTCTTCAGAAGTACCTACCAAAAAGTGTGCTACTCTACATGTTCCATTGAATGAGAGCCTTTTCCCCAATTTCACAGTGGAGCAGACTGTCATATCCTGGATTCTGGACCTATCCTATAGTTGGATGTATAGACTAATCCTTAGATTAGAATCCCAGACTTCGTCCATAACCAGTTCTAGTCTCATCCACTATCGCAATTGTCCAACTACCACTCATCTGTCCAATCCAATATGCCTATCTGCTCTGGATCCGATACAATAAGCTTTTTAATTCATTACCTGTCCATATAATGTTAACACAGCCTATTCCTTTATTTGGTATTCTCTACCTTCCAGATAACCAGTTCTATACTTACCCGATATCTTCACTACTTGTCTATTACCAGTACTCGGTTGTTTACCTATCCGTTATGCTTACTGATCCATTATCCTTTGACTGCGCTAATGTACATAGCCTTGGACACTGCCTCTGATTATTCCGTTAGCTACCTACAGTATATAAACTCTTGTAAATCTCGATAGATCCTCAGTTCGAATATTATTGTCTTGCAGCATTATTGTCCTCACACCTTAGTGTTGTAAGGATCCCTTCTCTATCATTCGGGCCTAGGGATTGATTCCCTAGGCCAGAGCTCTGCTCTTCCACGTTTCTGGACATTGTCCATTTCCGGATCCTACCTTAGGCCTAATGGATTGTATCCTTAGGTTGAAGTTTTGCCTTTCTAATACTTGTACTCCTTCCAATCCATATCCAACTCCGTCTCTACCTAAAGGTAGTCTATATCCATCCGCATCTGCTCCAGAACCCCTATCCGGAACTCCAGACCACTATTCCTGCCTCGGACTGTGTCTGTTGCAGTATCACCACCCTATGTCGTCACTAAGGATTGATACGCGCAGTTATTCCACTTCCTATCAAGTGGATGGAACTCCATCTGAGTTTCCTATACTCATCCAGAAGTTTCCCACACTTGTCCTGACGGTTCCTGCTGTGATAAATAAACTTGGCCAGGCAGTCTATAGAACACCTAACCAATATATGTCTAAGCCCTTGCCCTAGCTGCTACACTTGAGACAAGAACGTTCAACCCAAGGGAATAGCTACTGTTAACAGCTCTAGATACAAAGACCCAAAAGAGCGCTATGTGCAGGAAAGCGCATCGCTATAAGGCACACGGGAAGCGCATCGCTATATGAAGTGCTATAGGCGTCGCTATTGGAGCGCTATGTCGCTATCAGAGCGCTATGAATGGTAGAGGAGGGATAAGGTATCTCAAGGTAATGAAAGTCAAGGATAATGATTGCAAGGTTAAGGAAGGTATAAGGAAGCCAATAGGGGCTATAGAGCGCAACTAATGGTGACTACTTCTAAGTAAGACCTAAGGGAAAGGAAATACAGTCGAAGGGAAGTAAGTAAGTATTCCTAATCCTAGGTTACTTATAGTAGTCAATATCCTTGTTGGAGATGGAAGGAATAGGAAAAACGTGCAGTAAGAATGTAATAAGGCTGCAACACTTGTTACAAAACATGAGGCAAGGCAAAATATGTACCAATGAGGTAGGATGGACTTTGGATGGACACAAGCTGTCCTAAGGGAGTTCCTAAGCACGAGAACTAATGCACAGGTATGCGCGCAGCGTGGGAATGAGCACGCAGGTCCATAGAGCGCGGGAATGCGTCGCTAGATGAACGCTAAGTGTGGGAAAGTGTTGCTATTAGAGTGCAAGTGTAGAACTGCTCTATAACACTTTACTGAGAGAATCTGATAGCGCCAAAAGCGCGGGAATAGCGCAGGATATGGTGTGGGAACATGGATAGCAAATAGACGGGTATTGAATGGTATTGGAAGTTCAGCTATTGGGACCTATATGAAAATATAGGGTTCTACAGCCCAGTGGGAATTATATTGTCACACCACGCTCATCCGGAAGTCCTTCAGATGCTCCACCAGAGTTGTCTGCCTCTGAAGTCCTCTGGACTTTGTTTGGACCTTATTGGACTTTATCTGAAATTAAGGGCACCATATTCAGGTGAGGGGCACAGTGTACGAGCTGAGGCCAAAGCCCTTCTGAGTTAGTCATTCTCACCCCTCCTAGAGATTGTATGCACCCGTGTGCACGGTCTTTAACACAGACTCTGCAAGGCACCCATGGGAGTAAAGCTGAAGGACTTGGAGGGGAGGATATAGCTGATGAAGGAGAAGACGAAGAAGCAGAAAATGAGTTTGTGTATACAGCAGCTGGATGGCTGGACACATACACCTTTCAAGAATGCTTTGAGACACTTGTCAACAAACTCCATGATTTCTGTGATGCCCTCCAGTATCAAATCCAGTTCAATGATCACAGGATGCTAAATGCCATTGAGCACGAGGATGCATCATTCATCTGCTTGATTGAGAGTTGCCTTGATTGAGAGTTGCCTTGATTGAGAGAGACAAGAGAATTCATCACAGCAAATGAGTCCAACCACATGGGAACCCAGCTGGCTATTTGCTCCTCAAGCTTGTCAATGACCTTGATCTATCTATTTACCAGTGCATCAATCCCAAACCATCATTACTTATGAGGCACCACACTAGAGTCATCACACATTTATTAGCTTCATATTCAAATGTGTATCATCACTGCCCATTTGTCATTGCTTTTGTTCTTATTGCCTCCATTCCTGTCCATGTCATTTGATCAAAGTAGAGCATATTTCAAACAAGTTGAAAAAACTTTGCTGATCTGAATGTGTCACCAGGGCAACTTGGGCACTGTTCAAACCTGTGAACTACATAGCTATTAGTGGGTAAGGTAGAATTCCTCTGCTGTAGCAAAATTTGACTAGACTGCTATTTTGATCCCATAGATATACCTGTGTTTTCTATTTCAGATTTCATTCTGAAATACTTGCTCTAATATCGATCGACCAGACATCATCTTTCAAATCTCACTCTGGTGAATTAAGCACTGGATGGTGATATATCAAGCACGAATGCAATCCCCATACATTCACCAGGTTCTTCTGCTTGCTTACTCCTATTCTCTAACAGTATGACCCTGGTCTTGAACAATCCTGGTTGGTGGCCAATCATCAATAGAAATATTATCTCTAGCTATTTTATAGGTTTGTGGAGAGCCAGCCACATGATGACAGTGACTGACCTTTGCTGCCATCTCACAGTTACTGCCTTTGTCGGAGTAATGTATGATTAGGGTGAGCAAGACTAAGTATGAAAGAGTCACTGAAATTCTTATGGTGTTTCCAGCACTTACATTTGGACAAGAGGTAGGTTGTTCAATTACTGGGGCAACCAACTTGCTTAGCATTGTGTTATAAATTGAACTGATTTGGGTGAGCGGACTCCCACATCAAAGGAAAGACATGAAGAGTCAATGTACAAGTTATTCTGTGGCAGAGGCAATGCTGGTCCCTTATGACTTTTCTCTATCTCAGTGTATGTACCTTATGTTTTGACATTTCTGCTTAGCAAGTCCAAGTTTTGCTGATTATCCTAGTTGCGCTATGTTGGAATAGGATATATTATGTATGTTTGGAAGTTCAAGCCATTGATGTCATGCTCATTACCCACTTCTCATAATTAGCATGAACATGTTGAGTGTATCCCCTTGCATAGACTCCGTTTCTTCTTTCTTGTGACAGGTGGCATACAGTCACTGTACCAACTGTTTTGACAATGGATGCAGTAAGTGTTCCACACTTATGCTTTCCATTCCTGCTGTTCTATTTTTTTTTGCTAAAGTTCAGCACATTCAAGCTTCCTCACAGTTTCTTGTTTTCATCTCTGTTATTTGTTTCTAACATTCTACATGGTACGCCAATCTGTCATTGACCTCTGCATATGGCCATGATTCATCATTTATACAGGACATATCTTACATGGACTCTCAGATTTTTGCTGGTTTCATTCAACTATTCATATCCTTGCAGATGTTTGTTCTAGGACCACACCTCATCCTTGGTGTGTGAGCATATTACCCCAAGCTGCCAGTGGTGGCCAACTCCAATGCAGCAACTACTATGACTTCACTTGCTTTCCAGGAGCAAGTTCATGTTACCACTGGCAGTAGCATATAGTACAGGAGATACTCAATATGATTTATAATTGGTGGGTAGTCTGTAGGAAGCAATTTTGTATTGATTTATTCTAAGTTATATCATACTACTTGTTGTGGTTAACCCACCCAAACAAGTCTCATCCTTAAATATCTGCCATTTATGACAAACTCAACAATGATTTTTGCAGTGAAGCAAGAGCTCAAGTATCAATGTGAGCTGCAGCATTTTGTGAGAATAGTTGATGTGGAGGTGCATTCTATGGGATGTTGGTATTGATAGAGTGGTCTGATCTATAGCTATGTTGTATGTTCAACTCGACAACATGGTTCATGTGATTGTATGTCTCTGTATATATGAGTAGCTAGCCAAGGCCTGTATGATTGACTATGCCAATGTCCTGATAATGATCTGATCTGGGGGTTTCAGAGTTCAATGTACCATTATATATAAAATTTATTCTTTCATCACATTGAGTAGCACTGAGATGGTTTGGATGACACAGGCGGTGTCAACTATGTATTGCCCTGTTAGCTTTCTGAAGATGGGCTCCCAACAGGTTGCAAAATGCAAGGGAGGTGAACAATCCACAAAACAAAAAGATGATATGTGCTGCTTGAGGCAGACAGCAAGGAAAAAGGAGATCAAGATGTATGATAAATGACAGATCTACTGAATGGAATGCTACACCACCAGATGGATAATATTAGTGGCACATGGAGAGGACCCAGTTTGAAGATGTTGACTTGAAGGATGCTAAGTCATGGTGTTAATAACTTTGTATGCTTGTCAGTTCCAATTTGTGCTGTGCCAGTCTGGAAGTGAATGGTGGGTATGGTATACAGCACTGGATAACCAAAATATAGCAAGTAAATACTTGGGCCCTGGGCATCACTGTTGGCAAATTATTTGATGGTCAGCTGATACTGTGGTTAAAATTAGCCTATATGCTGGGTCTGACATGTTTGACAGCATCTAAGGTTACTTTAGCTTTTGTCCTGACCTTTGTCATCAGTGAACTGGTGGGTCCTTGATATTGTAGCCATGGCCATTGTAATCAAACACAATCTTGTTATTGCACTATAACACTGTAGATACACAGATATATTTTCTTGACGATGAAATAGACATGAATGATATCAAAATACTGCAGTACAATTGAAGTTAGTTATAAGACTGTAGAGGAGCACAATCACAGGAGCAAATGGACAGCAGCACACTTTCTCAACCTCAATGCATGTTCTCATTTATCAAGTCCTTGAGATTGTAGGTATAGTTATATAATCCATCATCATATTGGTACCTGAATTGCATGACTTTAGAAGGCTTTCTGATGGAAAGCAACTTTCCCACCCGACAAACAAATTTAGAGCACCATACCAGTTCTTGACAATAGTTTGACATGCTGCAGTCACTCAAGGCAAGAGACACCATTCCAGATGTGCCGATTTTGTTGAAGATGCTTGTATACCCTCACCTGTGCATCATGTTGCATGACTTTGCAAGCTTTCCAATAGAAAGTGTCTTTTACATTTGGCAAACAAATCTAGAGTACATACAAGTTCTCAACAATGGCAGGGCATGCTGAAATTACTTAGGGCAATAGACACTACTCTAAATCAAAAGTATAGTAGACTCTATAATGCCCAAAGGCCTTCCTTGCCCATTGCACCCCAAGCCCATCCATAATCAACAAGATTCCAATAGTGAGTACTGATACCAATATTTGTTACAACCACCCTGTTCTTTCTTACACTACGCTTCTCTTCCATTTCGCTATGCTTCTTTATCACCTTGCCGTCTCCTCATGCCTTCCCTATCTCTGACTCATTCTGACTCACTTTCCCATGAACCTTCCTTTTCTGTACTCCTACCTTTGGTCCGTGCTCTACTTCTCTACCTATTTAAGAACGTAGTTACTGGCTGTATTTCCTTAACTTGAATCTACTCGGTTCTCTCTGATAACTTGAACTCTAGCTCCTTGGGAAGGAGGCTAGCCTTGTTGACCTCGAATAACTCTAGATCCTTAGGGAGTCTAGACGATCGGATCCTGCGGGAGTCCATAGCCCGACAAAGCTACGCTTTAGTCGGTCCTGATCCAGAACCACCTTTATTGGTGTTAGTGATTGCCTTTGTTGGCGTACTCCATCCGAGTCCGTAACAAAAGATTCAAGTTACCTCTGAACCCCTCCATCTGTAGGGATTACCCTTGAAACCCAGAAACTGATTGATTGCCAGTGTGGCGCCCAGAAAACCCTTCTCCACGAAAGGACTTGAAAGAGTCCCTGGACCGAAAGCTATAGCAGCTCAAGCAGAGTTTACTAGACTCTACGCCCCCTACCCACCGACCTCTCCCAGGAGATCATCTTCACGAGGAACCTTTGAAACTCCTCGCACTCCCCCTCTTCCTGCACTTGCTGTCCCAGGCCCATCATTCTCTCATAGCGTCAGTACTTCCCTTGAGGTACCCGCACCAGCAGTTGCAGAAGACAGAGACGAAGAAATCCCAGACGCACCTTCGCCTGACTCTGACCCAGGCTCAGAACCCGAATCTGAACCCTCTATTGTAGAGGAACCCTATCCTAGATTCCCCCACCAGAACCAGAACCAGAACCAGAACCCTCTGACTCAGACGACTCCGACTCAGACGACTCCGACTCAGACGACTCCGACTCAGACGACTCCGACTCAGACGACTCCGACTCAGACGACTCCGACTCAGACGACGATATGCCAAGACCTATTGAACGAAAGATCTGTACCCCACCTGACTTCAGTGGTGACAGAGATGAAACCACGAAGTTCGTACAACTTGTCACCCTCTATCTCGATGTAAATTCCGAGATCTATGACAACGACACGCGGAAGATTGCATTCGCCCTTTCATTTATGAAAGAAGGCACCGCTGCAGCTTGGATGGAAGACACCATCGCACATGCACACCTGACAAACCCCGCCACAAACCGACCTAATGGTAATGGAACTTGGAGCGAGTTCCTAGATCACTTTGAAGAAGCATTTAACCCCATCGACTCCGCCGGTACTGCGCTCCACAAGTTACACGCCCTTAAACAAGGCAGCGACTTGAGCGAGTATATCTCTACCTTCAAACAGCTCTGTAACCGAGCTGAGATTTACAGCTTCAACGCCCAGAAGGACTACTTCATTCGCGGATTAAAACCCGCCCTTCTTTCGAAGCTCTGTAATTCCGGAGACATTCCTGATGAAATGGAAGCAATGTACAAGAAAGTAATCTCCATCGAGAACGCTTATCAGCTTCTCCTTTCCCACAGAAACACCACTTCCGAATCCCGAAACCGATCCAATAATCGAGGCCCGAAACCTCGTTTCACCCCGCGCAGGAACGACCCTGACGCCATGGACGTAGACCGTCTATCTGAGGCTGACAAGAAAGCCTATATGAAAGAAGGCCGCTGCTTTAAGTGCGGTGAGAAAGGACACAGGGCTAACGACCCTGACAAGCACCCGAAAAACGGAGATGCCGACAAAAAGAAGAAAGGAAAGCAAATGGTAAGGCGTACAGCGCCTGATGATGAAGATACCACCAAGATCGAAGAACTCTCTGACGATGAAGAACTCGACGCCAGAAGAACGGATTTTTGAATAGGAGGCCTACCGCAATGTTAGCCACCTCCTCACTAAATGTACGTATTGTTCAGAATGTAGGAAAAACCAAAGAATTAAGGGTCCCGGCGACCATCTTTTCCTCCGTACACCCTGAAAAATCATTGCAAACCACCGCTGTCGTCGACTGTGGCGCAGCTGCCACATTCATCCACTGGATGTTTGTCCGAAAGCATGGCATCAAAACCCATCGCTTTACCACCCCTTTCCCGATCCGAACTGCCGATGGAAAGATCTCCGAGAACCCCATCACACATTACTGTCATCTTGCAATCAAGATTGATGGAAGATTGATGTTCGGAAAATTCAACATCATGAACATGAGTGATCGAGACATGATCCTCCTCGGAAAACCCTGGCTGACCGCCATGAACCCCGACATCGACTGGGGTAGAGACACCCTCCGACTCCCATCGACCCCCAGATCCCTCCAACTCGAAAAAGCCTTCGAAAAGCTTTGGAGAGAAAACTCCATATCAAATCCTACTCCACCACCGAAACCTAGAAAGAAAGTTTCGATCGAAGAAGAAGAAGACCCGGAGCAATTCGCTCCACTTCACTCTCCACTTCCCAAAGACGGGAAAAGAACCCTTGAACGACGAAAAGAGAAAAAGAAGAAAGAACCCGTCCCTGCACTTATCCCTGACCCTGACGATGAACCACCCCTGTATGATACCATGGAGGATGTTTGGGACGACTCCTCTATGTTCGCCAGAAAAGTAGAAGACCCAGTAACCTACCCCATCAACGACGATGAGGTCTTGATCAAATACGCTCAAGATGGAACTTCTGTAACCCTTCACGAAAACCTTTCCTTCGACTCACCCCTCACTCGCGATGGCACTTCTGCCTCCGAGATCCGACGAACCGCCGCTCTTAGACCCCTAAGAAACTCGTGGATCTACGCACGAAAAACCGAAGAAGATGAATACCTGAAGACCAGTAATAAGGCGCAAGAATTTGCCCTTAAAGATGCCCAAGAAAAGAAGAAGAAGACCTTCGAAGAACTAGTTCCTGACTATCTTCACGACTTCGCCGATGTTTTCGCCAAAGACGGCTTAAACAAACTCCCACCATCCCGTCCTGGAGTAGATCACAGAATCGAAACGAAACCAGGATTTATCCCGAAGTCTGCAAAGACTTATCCTCTTTCCCCGAAAGAAACCGATGCTGTAAAAGCGTTTCTTGATGAACACATCGCAAAGGATTTTATCCAACCATCGAAATCCCCACAAGCTAGTGGATTCTTTTTCGTAGGAAAGAAAGATGGCTCTCTACGACCCTGCCAAGATTATCGCTACATCAATGAATGGACGATAAAGAATGCCTACCCCCTTCCCTTGATTCCCCCTCTGATCGCTAAGTTAAGCGATGCGAAATTCTTCACGAAGATGGATGTCCGATCCGGATATAACAACATCCTGATTCACCCTGATGACCGCTGGAAAGCGGCATTCACCACTTCCTTTGGACTCTTCGAACCGAAAGTTATGTTCTTCGGCTTATGCAACTCCCCAGCAACGTTCCAAGCCTACATGAACCAGACCTTCCAGAAAGAAATCGCCGAAGGATGGATGATCGTCTATATGGACGATATTCTTATATTTTCAAAAACCCTTGAAGAAAACCAGAAACGAACCCGCCGCGTTCTCGAAATTATCCGTAAAGAAACCCTTTTCCTGAAACCCGAAAAATGCACCTTTGATGCTCAAGAGGTTGACTACCTCGGCATGATCATTCGTCCTGGGCAAGTAGCCATGGACCCTGCCAAGCTGTCTGGTATCAGCCAATGGCAAACCCCTTCCTCAGTTAAAGAAGTCCGATCATTCCTCGGATTCTGCAACTTCTACTGCCACTTCATTTCCCATTACTCCAACCTCGCACGACCCCTGATTGACCTCACAAAGAAAGACTCCGTCTTTGCATGGACGCAAGCATGCACCGATTCCTTTGAGAAGCTGAAACAATGCTTCCTCTCAGAACCTGTTCTCCGAAATCCTGATCCCTCTCGACAATTCGCTCTAGCCACCGATGCATCGCTTGTCGCGACCGGTGCAGTCCTGCTCCAAACTGATGAAAATGGAGCATATCACCCTTGCGGGTATCTTTCACAATCCTTCAACCCCGCTGAACGAAACTACCAGATCTACGATCGAGAACTCCTCACTATCATCCGCGCCCTGAAAGCATGGAGACACTACCTTGAAGGGAACCCTCACCCTGTCATCGTGTTCACCGATCATAAGAATCTCCTATACTTCCGATCTGCACAAAACCTCACACGCCGCCAAGCTAGATGGCAATTGACTTTGAATGAATTCGATTTAGAACTTCACCACGTCCCAGGGACCAAACTCGCCGCTCCTGATGCCCTTTCGCGCCGCCCTGACCATTCCTCCAATCCTGCTGATAACGCAGATGTTACCCTTCTCCCCGATACTCTCTTCGCCCGGGTTGTTGATATCGACCTCGTCAATGCTCTGAAATCCACTGATCCATTCTCCGACCCTGTAATCATTGCCGCCCAGCAAGCCCTTGATGGGTTAAGCGCACCTCCTATGAAATCCGCCCTGTCTGACTGGCGTCTTGATGATGGAACTCTATTTTACAAAAACTGAGCTTATGTCCCAGCTCATCTCCACCACCGCATCCTCACCCTCCACCATGATCACCCCCACCGCCGGACACCCCAGACAATTTAAGACAGAAGAACTAGTCAAGCGTGACTACTGGTGGCTGTCATATCCCAGATCCTGGACCTATCGTATAGTCGGATTATGGACTAATCCTTAGATTAGGATCCTAGACTTCATCCATAACCAGTTCCAGTCTCATCCACTATCGCAGTTGTCCAACTACCAACTACCCGCTCATCCGTCCGATCCGATATATGGATCCGATCCGATACGCCTATCCGATCCGGATCCGATACGATAAGCTTTCCTATCCATTACCTGTCCATATAAGATTAACATAACCTATTCCTTTATCCGATATGTCTATCCACTCCGGATCCGATACGATAAGCTTTCTTATTCATTACCTGTCCATATAGCATTGACACAGCCTTATTCTGTTATTCGGTATTCTCTACCTTTCGGATAACCGGTTCTATACTTACCCGATATCTTCGCTACTTGTCCATTACCGGTACTCGGTTGTTACTTATCCGTTATGCTTACTGATCCGTTATCCTTTGACTGCGCTAGTGTACATAGCCTCGGACACTGCCTCTGACTATTCCGTTAGCTACCTACAGTATATAAACTCTTGTACTTCTCAATAGATCCTCAGTTCGAATATTACATTGTCTTGCAGCATTCTTGTCCTCGCACATTAGTGTTGTAAGGACCCCTTCTCTATCCTTTGGGCCTAGGGATTGATTCCCTAGGCCAGAGCTCCGCTCTTCCGCGTTTCCGGACTTCGTCCATTTCCGGATTCTATCTTAAGCCTAAAGGATTGTATCCTTAGGTTAAAGTCTTGTCTTCCGATACTTACACTCTTTCCGATCCTTATCCAACTCCGTCTCTACCTAAGGGTAGTCTATATCCGTCTGCATCCGCTCCGGAACCCCTATCCGGAACTCCGGACCACTCTTCCTGCCTTGGACTGTGTCCATTGCAGTATCTCCACCCTATGCCTTCACCAAGGATTGATACGCGTAGTTATTCCACTTTCTATCAAGTGGACGGAACTCCATCCGAGTTTCCGATACTCGTCCGGAAGTTTCCCGCACTCATCCGGACGGTTCCCGCGCTCATCCGGAAGTCCTTCGGACGCTCCACCAGAGTTGTCTGCCTCCGGAGTCCTATGGACTTCGTCAGGACCTTATTGGACTTTATCCGAAATTAAGGGCACCATACTCAGGTGAGGGGCACAGCGTACGAGCTGAGGCCAAAGCCCTTCTGAGTCAGTCACACTCGCCCCTCCGAGAGATTGTATGCACCGGCGTGCCACGGTCTTTAACAGTGGCCCGGTATGGGTACATTCATCAGAAAATACGTCGAGGGTTGCACCCTTTGTCAGCAAATGAAAACCGATACACACCCTTCCACCCCTCTGTTAACCCCTATTCCCTCATCCGCAACACGCCCCTTCTCGCAAATCTCCGTAGATCTGATCACTGATTTACCTGAATCCGGAGGTTTTGACTCAGTCATGGTCGTGGTAGACCATGGGCTTACGAAGGGGGTAATTCTCTCACCCTGCAAGAAAACCATCACGTCTGAAGGCGTCGCCCAATTATTTTTCAAGAAAGTTTTCTTGAGATTTGGTCTTTACGACAAAATCATCTCTGATAGAGGCCCCCAGTTCGCCTCTAAGTTTGCCAAAGAACTAGGAAGACTCCTCGACTATGAAGTCGCCCTCTCCACAGCATATCACCCCCAGACCGACGGACAGACTGAACGTCTGAACCAAGAATTAGAAACCTACCTCCGTATCTACTGCCGCTCCGCACCTCTCGATTGGGTTAAGCACCTCCCCATGGCAGAATTCGTCCACAATCACCGAAAACATGATTCCCGCAACGCCTCCCCATTCTTCCTCATAATGGGATACGAACCTCGAGGCATCCCTCATATTCTTCCCAAGTCCGCCATCCCTGCCGCAGAAGATCGAATCAGATATCTCCAGAAGACAAGAGAAGAAGCCATCGCATGTCACAATCTTGCAATGCAACGAATGGCCGCTCGATCTTATGAAAAGAAGTTCGAACCCTGGAAAGTTCGTGAGAAAGTATGGCTTTCAGCAAAGAACCTCATTTCCGCTCTCCCTTCAAAGAAGCTCGCCCCCAAGCGATACGGCCCTTTCACAGTCGAAGCCGTCCTCTCCCCTATCACATTCAAGATCCGACTTCCTCCTTCCTGGAAATCACACCCCGTCTTCCATGCTTCTGAGTTATCGTCCTATCAGGAAACAGAAGTCCATGGACCAAACAATACCGAACCCCCTCCTGACATCATCAATGGCCAAGAAGAATACGAAATCGAAGCTGTCCTCGCCCATAAGGGAAACATAAAAGGAAAACGCCGCTTCCTCGTGTCATGGAAGGGTTACCCCTCTTCCGATAACGCATGGATACCTGAAAAAGAAATGAACAACGCCCAACAGATCCTGAAAACCTATAAGAAACGTCTCAAGATCTCTCGACTCCTTGCCAACTAGAACTCGAAACATGTCTTCCTCGCAGTCTTCCCAATCCTCTCTTGAGAATCACCGCTCCCAGCTTGAACTCCACCATAAACGCGCCCTTGTAGAATCAACCCTGCTCTCCCTCCCATGCACTCTTCCTTTAGACCATTTCTTTTCTGAAGATCCTATCGCCCTTTCTCTCATCACCGCGTACCGCAGTGCGGACCTCTCCTCCAGCTACGCCCATACCATTAACGCTCCTGAAGAGGAGGCCACCAAGCGCTCCATTATCTATCATATGACCAAGATCAAGCTCGTCCTCGCCGACCGACTCCTTGAACGAGGGTTTGAGCAAGCACTCACCCCTTCAATGATTCGTGAAATCACCGAGTCAAGACATGGATCTTGTGACCCCTTTGGACCAACCCCTATGCAACCTATGCGTTCCCCATCATTAGACATTCCCAGCTCCCCATCCGAGGCTTCAGACGAGAGCACTCCAGTCCCACCACCGTCATCCCAGCTCGCCATTCGCTCAGCCGGAGCTCCCCGAAGAGATCGTGGAAAACGAAGGAACAGCGTCTCATTCGGAGTAGGTCTATCTCGACCATACACACCCTCTCCTGCCCCTCTTATCAAAGAGGAAGACTCCGAACCTTCTATCGCACCCCCCGAACCATCACGCCCACCTTCTCCTACCGACTCTCGTGCTCCTTCCGAGGAGACCTTTCGTGACCGAAACGGAGTTGACTACTCCACAATGACCTGCCGCTACTGCGGAGGAGATGGGCATCATCAGATTCACTGCCCCCGATACTTTTGCCGTATTTGCCATAACCATGCCCCCAAACACCTTACTTGCTTCTGCCCTCAACTTAAAGGAAGACGCATTATCTCGGCCAAACCAGGGTCGTGGCTCTTCCTTTCCGCGTTAAAGACGTACGAAGACCGCCTTGACGAAGAATACGAAGCGATCGAGAAGAGAACTCTCGCTGACGATACTTTCTCTGCGGACTTATATTTAAATATGGATAACTAAAGTCGGAGACTTTAGGCATTGACAGGGGGGTAATGTTACAACCACCCTGTTCTTTCTTACACTACGCTTCTCTTCCATTTCGCTATGCTTCTTTATCACCTTGCTGTCTCCTCATGCCTTCCCTATCTCTGACTCATTCTGACTCACTTTCCCATGAACCTTCCTTTTCTGTACTCCTACCTTTGGTCCATGCTCTACTTCTCTACCTATTTAAGAACGTAGTTACTGGCTGTATTTCCTTAACTTGAATCTACTCGGTTCTCTCTGATAACTTGAACTCTAGCTCCTTGGAAAGGAGGCTAGCCTTGTTGACCTCGAATAACTCTATATCCTTAGGGAGTCTAGATGATCGGATCCTGCGGGAGTCCATAGCCCGACAAAGCTACGCTTTAGTCGGTCCTGATCCAGAACCACCTTTATTGGTGTTAGTGATTGCCTTTGTTGGCGTACTCCATCCGAGTCCGTAACAATATTTCAGATTCTTGAAGAGAGAGAACAAGAGGGAGAGGACTAGGAAGGTGAGGGGGAAGATGAGGGGGAGGGAGAGGAAGGTGAGAAAGAGGGAGAGGAAGACAAGAGAGAGGATGGAGAGGAAGGTAAGAAGCATTAATGTTTTGTCAGGGTGTCCAGGTGGGGAGGCTCTTGAGTGTGTTTTGTTCAGCATGATCAGATTGATTGTGTGTGCTATCCTGAGGTTGGGGAACACCAACTAAACATAATATTAGCTGGAATTTGGTAATTGAAAGATGCTGCAGCTCATGTAAACAACAGTGATGGATAACTTGAAGATCTAATGAAAACATCAGAAGTCATACTACATTAAACACTTTGAAAGGACCTTACCAAAGTACCAATCAAATCAAGAAAGATGGAGAACCTCATCAAAAAACAGCAGACTCTGCAAATGTCAGGAAGAATAACAAGCTCACAGAACTTGTTGTGAAAGGTCAAGTTTGTTAATCCCAATAACATTCCTCATCTTATGATATATCTCAAGCTTTGGGTGGGCACATGGGTACCTCAAAGTGCACCCTGTTCAAGTACTGCATGTTGAACATGGTCTGACTGTCACACTTGCTGGGTTTCAAATGCTTACTTGCTTCCAGACCTTCTGAGTCACTGTGAATGACTGTATACCTGAACAGAATAATATCAGCAATGGCTTCATGTTACAGAGTGCTTAATGTACAAAACAACATGGCCTTCAAACCTATACAATCTGAAGTATACCTTGCAATAGTTGGGCTTTTGCAACTCAGCCAGAGAAAATGAGCGATCAGATAGTACTGCAAGTCACTGCTGCAGATAACTTGAAGTGACAAATGTGGCAGCTACTCTGAGCATCATTTGGAATTGATGATCATTACAGTCCAAAAGGTCACAATACGGCAGCACAAGTATCAGAAGGACTTGCAAAACCTAATAGATGACCTGTAAGTAAAACTTGAAATTTGGTGTTTCACTCAAAAAGAAAGGTTATCCAACACATCCTCGTCCAATCTTCCTTGTTGGGACTATTGTAAGCACACCTGTAGTAGTATGCTCAAAGCACATTTACTTATTCTGAGTTTATCCAAGATTTGTGATGTGATTCATATCTACAGTAAATATGGCCAGGTAACTGGTGCCAAGCAGACACCCATTGAGGATCTGGAGACTTTTTATGATCATATTTTGACATTATTTGACCATACTAACAAAGATGAGTATCATGGACCTAAACTACATCAAATGCTCAAAGCTTGGGCATTGGAAGGCATGTAAGTCTTTCCATATTTTTTTTACACAAGTAGCAGTATATTTACCATTGAGCTACTAGGAACACACATGATGCTGGCCTCGGTACTAACAAAGGCAACAACAGCTGTTCTGAGTGGGACATTGATCTCAATTAGTTCTACATACTACTATTACTACCCACTGCTACTATCACTGTTTTGTAGCATCATTTTGAATAGAATTGCTGTTAATTATCATTGATTTCATATTGATGTGCTGGTGTGCAAGAAATTGCTATATGTAGTATATTAAAAGTACTGCTATGTTACATCATATGCTGCTGTATGACACTGCATAGTAGATTTGTGCTATACAATGTCATACAGTGCTACAGCATTGTGGTGTTCACCCTTGGTCCAACCTCATATGAGCCTGTTTTCATATACAAGACACACCTAGCATTATTCCTCAGTTTTCTCGTTCCAATGTCCAATTTCAGTCCCGCATTGTTATAGTATATGTAGGCCCCTATACCTTTTTCTCATTGTCTTACCTTGCATTGTATGTCTTACCTTGTATTACACCACAACTGCAGCAGTGCCATCGCTAGGTGATGTTATCTTGTACTATATTTTTCTAATTTGTCTTATCTCTGACTCATTGCATACATTCCTAATTAGGCAGATACTCGTAGTACTACTTACTTGTGCTTGCCCTAAACACTCTTCCCTTTTCATTATAAATATGCATCTTTGTACTATGTAGTTCTTTACTTGAATCTTACCAGGCTTTACCCAATACCAGATATTCCTTCACTTAAGCCCCCCAAGCTTAAGTCGTCTGAACCTTTGACTCTAACTTCAAGCACTCCTTGTTGTTAGCCTAAACCCTTGACATTCTGAAATAGACTTCACTGTCATTGTAGTCTTATAGATAAACTCCAACCCTTGATAGTTCTCTTTTGAACTTTGGTTGTTAAGAACTACCCTAGTTCATAACAAAAGATTCAAGTCTCTATTGACCATCACCATCTGTGATGACTAGACAATAAGCCCAGGATGAGTTCTTGGCAAAGAATGTTTTGGTGGGAAAGAGATCCTACCTTACCTGATCCCGAACCAGAAGAACTGGACAAAGAAGAAGAATATCACGTGGCCCCAGACCTGGATATAGTAGAAGGCGAGCCTCATCTTATACCAACTGATATCGAAGATAGTTCAAGTTCTAGCTCGACATCTTCTGATTAATTCCCCGAAGAAAGACCACCCAGACAACTCTCTACCCACCCCAGTCTTAGAATGTCCACTAAAGAAACTGAACTACATGCAGGTGCCCCAACTGTCTTTGATGGGGATACCAAGAAAGCCACGTGTTGGCTATACTCTGTTAAAGCATACTTCGCTATCAATGTGACTGTCTACAATACTGATGGAAAGAAAGTCATGACCGCTCTTGCATATATGATGGAGGGGACTGCTGGTTCATGGGTGTCCACCTTTTACCAAGTATGTGAAGGAAGAACAGCTAAGTATGGCACATTTGCCGACATTGAAACTTCATTTAAGGATATGTTCATCCCTGTTGATGTGAGCATTGTCACTCTTAACAAGATCAACAAACTTTCGCAAAAGGGGGAGCTTACCTCCTACGTTGCTGAGTTTCATGCCCTCGTCGCTGTTGCCAATGTTAAAGAATCCCACACCCTTACCCACTTGTTCAATCTTGGACTCCAACCCCATCTTGTTTGAGCAATCCATATGATGGAAACCATCCCTAGTGACTTCAACAAGTATGTTGTGGCTGTTATGAAGATCAACAGCAATATCAATCGAGGTAACTCTACCATTGCCCTTACCACTGGCAAGAACAACCATTACTACTATCCAAGCCCCAAGCCCCAGCATAAGGACAATGATGCCATGGATGTAGATCGTCTCAATGAAGAAGCACGTGCCAAGCACATGTCCAATGGACTCTGCTTCAACTGCCATGAGCACGGCCATTGGGCTGCTAAGTTCCCAAAGAAGGATAAGAAGAAGAAGAAGAAGACAAGGTTGAAACCTGCCATCTTGCCAAGGATTTTTGATGTGGAAGACTGGTACGATGACAGTATCTTCCAGTGTAACTATATGACTTGTACAGGCTATTGGTAAATGAAAGGAACTTCGCATTCCAATGACACTTATTTCCAAAACTGGTCTGAAAACCATCGAAACCACTGCTGTTGTTGACTCTGGAGCAGCCAGTACCTTTATCTCTAAAGATTTTATTAAACTCCATAAGATCCAAACTCATCACCTTTTGAAGCCATTCAAAGTCACCACCACCAATGGAAGTCTTTCCAAAAGCGGACCCATTACTCATTATTGCGTCCTGATGATTAAAATAGATGACTGCACCATGATCGGCAAGTTTAATGTCACCCACTTAGGAAAACGCGACCAGATCCTCCTTGGAATTCCTTGGCTATGCGCCATGGATCTCTTGATCTAATGGAAGGCTGGTGTGACAATCACATTAGTGCTGGGTGGATATCAGTGCTTACACCCACTTTTCCCTTGATAATCACAATGGAGCTAACAGACTGAAGAAATTCCCATGACTGCCATCGCTTGTCGCATGCTTATGCAGAATTCGGTCCGACGTTGGTATCGTGCTCCCCCATGTCCTGTCTATGTCTGCTTACCTCCACCAGTGTGTCAATTCCCTTTGTTACCATCACTAAAAGCTATTGGCGCAGGTCTTATTACATGTAGCCTCGTGTTGCGCAGCGCCAGTTCTCCATTTACCTACGGTTACGATGCGCTGCGCTTACATCACTACAAGTTTTGCCTATGCATTCCGCATATTTGCACACTACGATATAAGGAACATCAGTAGATAGTTTCTACTTACTTCCCCTTCCCACGGGCAACTGTTGTATAAGTGGAGTCACCTAGTAATTCTCATAGTCTTGTGCAAATTGTCAAATCCCTTGCCTTTTCTGTGTCTGCGTGCACTACTTGAGTTCCTTCAGTTGTGTGCCACTACCTAGGTCCCCTTTTCCACAAGGTCGCACTTGTCGCCCAATAAGTCACACGCCTCAGTCTTTCCACTTCTTCTGCCAAAATACTCCTCGCTAATAGCTGCGCTCCTCTATTGTCGTATCTTGCGCCAGCACATTGCTTGCCAATACCCGCTCCTCTATTGTAGCATCTTGTGCCAGTGCATTGCTTGCCAATACCTGCTCCCCTTTATTGTTGTTTCTTCTGCCAGTGCATTGGTTGCCAATACCTGCTCACCACTATTTTCATATCCTCCACCAGCGCGCTACTTAACTACAAGTCGCACCCCATTGCGTTTCTACATATCGCACCCTTAGATAGCTCAGTGCCCTAACCAGCCTCAGTTTTATTCAGAGCGCTATCGCTATTGGGTAGATATAAGGTTGCTACAGATTGTTAAGTCCTTGTGGTTCAGCTTTCCTTGCATATAAGGATAAGTGGAACTAGTCCTTTCAGCCTAGCTAAATTTATCTTTCACACTGGCACACTCTCTCTTCCCCATACTCCTAAATCTGATTTGATAGAGGAGGACGTTGACACCAAATGCAAGAAGAATGGACTCCCACCATTTTTCGCCAAGGTACCTAAGTATGCCCACTCTAAACTCCCAAAAGAATCTGTGAAACCTGAATGTGTTGACTCCATGATCCCAGTATCTACTGTATCAGTGAAACCTGAATGTATTGACTCCATGATTCCCTTGACTGCCTCCATCAAGGAAGTCCCTGATGAAGAAGAACGACCGGCACCCACCCCCATCCCTAGCAAAATGTCATGGATCTTTGATACTAAAGAAGATATCTGGGAAAATTTTGAACCACCCGTTTATGATGTCTCCACCTATCTCCTATGCGACAATGATGTCCTTATTGAATATCAGGCTGACAGGTTGGAGATGTATATTATTGAAGATGTATCATTTGACACTCCTCTCACCTGAGATGGGACTTGGAAGGCTGAGTAGAAGCTAGAATTATTCCAGCCTAAGTTCAGTAACAAGGCACAGCAATTTGCTATGGCTGGTGCCCACAGAGAAGTGGAACAAAAGAAGAAGTCGTTCGAAGAGCTGGTCCCATCTTATCTTCATGATTTCACTGATATTTTCATGAAAGATGGACTGAATAAGCTCCCCCCAGAATGACCTGGTATTGATCATTGGATCAAGACAAAACCCAGCTTCATTTCTAAAACATCAAAAATTTATCCCTTATCAGAAAAAGCACAGTCTGTAGTCAAGGCTTTTATTGATGAGAACATCAAGAAAGGTTTCATTTCAGAATCGAAGTCTCCTCAAGCAAGTGGGTTCTTGCTCATCAGAAAGAAAAGCGGTGAACTTCAGCCCTGCCAGGACTACTGGTACATCAATAACTGGACGATAGAGAACTCTTACCCACTCCCTCTTTCCCTGACCCTTATCACCTGACTCCACAATGTGAAGTATTTTACTAAAATGGATGTTCAATCTGGGTATAATAATATTCGGATTAACCTGGATGATCACTGGAAAGTGGCATTAACTATGGAATTTGGACTATTCAAACCCAACATCATGTTCTTTGACCTCTGCAATTCCCCTGTCACATTCCAAGCATACATGAACTGCACTTTCCAGCAGGAGATTAACAAAGGATGGCTTGTGATCTATATGGACGATATCCTCATCTTTTCCAAGACACTCACAGAACATCGGGAGCGTACTCGACGAATCTTAGGGATGATCCGCCAAGAGAAATTATTCCTGAAACCAGAGAAATGTACCTTCAATGCTCAAGAAGTTGAATACCTTGGCATGATTATTAAACCTGGTTGCATTACTATGGACCCTGCTAAACTTGATGGAATTAAAGACTGGCCTGTACCAACTATGGTTAAAGAAACCCAATCTTTCCTCGTATTTTGCAACTTCTACCAGAATTTCATCTTGCACTACTCTGATCTTGCCTGTCCCCTGATTGATCTTGCCAAGAAGGATGTCCAATTCTCCTGGTCTGAAGCATGTAATGATTCCTTCCTGGCTCTGAAAGATTGCTTCCTTCATCAACCGGTCCTTTAAAACCCAGATCCTACCCGACAATTCGCTGTAGCTACTGATGCCTCCCTTGTCGCTACAGGTGCTGTACTCCTCCAGATGGATGAGAATAGCCAGTACCATCCTTGTGGTTATCTTTCCCAATCTTTGAACCCTGCCAAGTGTAATTATCAGATCTTTGATCGTGAACTGCTTGCCGTAATCTGCGCACTTACCAAATGGTGTCATTATCTTGAAGGGAACCCTCACCCTGTTATTGTCTTTAACTGATCACAAAAACTTGCTTTAATTCCACACTGCCCAGAAGCTTTTGGGTCATCAAGCTCGCTGGCAGCTGATCCTTTCCATGTTTGATATTGAACTCCATCATGTCCCCAGTACAAAGCTTGCCACCCCTGATTCCCTCTCCTGCTGACCCAACCACTACCCTACTGACTCAGACAATTCTGATGTCACTCTCCTCCCTGATACCATGTTCATGCATCTCCTGGACAATTCTCTTCATGATGCCTTGTCCAGCATGGACCCATCCTCTGACCCTCTTTTCTCTACTGCCTCTAATGCCTTGAGTGGGCTTTGTCTCCCGCCTATGAAGTTCACCCTCTCCAATTGGAAAATTGTTGACTCTGTCCTATACTACAAGGACCGTGCCTATGTCTCCCCTTCTGCTCGGCACAATCTCCTCTGCTGGCTCCATGATCACCCTACCATGGGCCACTCCAGCTGTTTCAAGACAGAAGAACTCATCAAGCATGACTTCTGGTGGCCTGGCCTCAGTACCTATGTCCATAAATATGTTGAAGGCTGTGCCCTCTGTCAGCAAATGAAATCTGATACTCACCCTGTGACACTGCCCCTCATCTCAATCCCCTCCACTGCCACTGTTCCCTTCACCTTCCTATCTGTGGACCTTATCACTGATCTCCCTCCATCTGGGGGTTTCGACTCTATCATGGTCATGGTAGACCATGGCCTTAGTAAGGGGGTAATTATTATTCCTTGCCTGAAGACAATCATGTCTGAAGGGATAGCCAAACTTTTCTTTAAACACGTCTATTGGCAATTCAGACTCTACAACAAGATTATCTCTGATTGAGGCCTCCAATTCATATTGAAGTTCTATCGTGCCCTGGCTAAACTCCTTGACTACACCATAGCACCTTCCACCACCTATCATCCTCAGACTGATGGACAAACCAAGCATCTTAATCAGGAATTAGAAACCTATCTTCAGATCTATTGTCAAACTAACCCTGAAACATGGGCTGAGCATCTTCCCCTTGCAGAATTTGTCCATAATGACCAAAAACATGACTCTCATAATGCCTCCCCATTCTATCTCATAATGGGATACAACCCTTGGTCATTACCCCACACCCTTGCATCATTTCCCGTCCCAGTGGCTGAAGAATGCCTGTGTCTCTTACAGAAAGCCAGAGAAGAGGCCATCACCTGTCACAAATTGCCATGCAACAAATGGCGGAACACTCTCATGGGACTAAATATACAATGTGGAAGGTTGGTGATAAGGTTTGGTTATCAGCAAAAAATCTCATCATCCCTATCCCAAAGAAGAAGCTTGGACCAAAGCTATATGGACCATTCCTGATCAAAGCCATACTTAGCCCGATCACATTCACACTCCAGCTTCCAGAACAATGGTGAATCCACTCCACGTTCCATGCTTTGGAGCTATCATCCTATCAGGAAACTGATATCTATGGACTGAATTTCACAGAACCACCTCCCAATATCATCGCAGAAGAAGAAGAATACGAAGTCAAAGCTATCCTTGCACATAAGGGTATGGATAAATGAAGATGCTATCTCATATCATGGATCGGGTACTCATCGGCTAGTAATGAATGGATCTCAGAAGAGAATTTAGGTAATGCCTCTGAGATACTGAATCCTGACGTGTTAGACGCAATTATTAAACACTGTAACTCACTTTCACATTCATCTAAGTGGGACTTAGTTTTTTCTAAGTGGGACCTAATTTCCAGTTCCTCACACACATTTGCGATAGCATTGCTAAATAACAAGACTTCCATTTGAGCTCGAAGCATTCTGTCCTGCATTAAACATTGTGCTCCTCCTGGAAAGAACATTGTTCGCTCTTCTTGCTGGAGCCGCCTCTGCATTGCGACCTCCGTGAGGCTCACATCAAGGAAAGCCATAAGATCGTGCGAGTCAACCTTTGCAAACAGCACTAAAGCTATGACGAAGAGAGATTCTGGAAGCTAGAGATACAGTTAGAAAAATATAAGAGAGATATGAGGGTACTGACAGTGTCACGTCCCTGTTTCTGGAGCCAAGATACAAGGGCTGCCTCACTCTGGTCATTTCCAAGAAAATGAACTCTCAGAGGTCTCTCCCATGTAGAAAGAAAACGTGAACAAATGATATCGAACATGCTGAAGTTGAAGAAAAGAAACTTTGGGGATGTTTGCACGATTGTTCAATGCTTACATACCTATAGTCCATTGGGAAGGAGTGGCTAGTTGATGGCGATCAAACTCTAAATCAATAGAAGGTTAGACGAAATAAATAAATAAATAACGACTCAATATGACCACATTTTGTGCTTCACATGAAGCATGAAAAATTTATAGCCTAACAGAGACCAATGTGTATTTCAAATTGCAGGTGAGATACAGAATGCGAAACTAAGTTCTATCGGACGTTGGACGGGTAGCATTCTTTTTCTTTTTCGTCGGCCGACCGACGCGGCAAACATCGGCTTCGCTGTACATTGAGATCATAAGCAGCAATACAGCAGTAGTATATATGAACCCACGTAATGATGCACAAACTGCGGAGGATATTCAGGAATGGGACATATCCAAGATCGCTCTCCTGAAGCAGCAGCATGAAAACAGTTTCGCGCAATTCTTGATGCACCTGGATGACGGTCGGAAAGTGAGGCATAATGTCAGTAACATCCCAAATTTTGATCAGCCGTGCCAGCAGGACCTCGTAACACTGATGTGACATAAGTGAACAAAACGCACGCCAGGACATTCAAAGGCACTTACGTTAGACCCTACTAGTGCAAGCGTATCTAATGGAGGATGTGGAGCATGTCTGAACGCAGCGGGATCGAGATCAGCCAGAACGAGCCTGAATTTGCATGTCCTGTTGATACGGAAGACGATATGATATATAATCTCTTTTGTGATTTGCTCTCCTAAGAAGAGAGCAAACCCGTTGTTCTGCGACACTAAATAAGGTTTGACAATAAAGAGAATTCAGAGAACTTACTGCGATAGGAAGGATATTTGCATATGGGCGAACGAACATTTGCACAAGACCCAAAAGCTTGTCCCTTAGAGCTATGCCCCATATTGTATTACCCCCGAGGTTAAAGCCTGCACGAACGTCGTTCATGGAACGAGTTACTGCTCGCCTAATATCATAAAGAAACAGCGATAGCCATGGACCCGTCTATCTTAGGATCAGACCAGTAATTGAAAAAAAAAACATGCGTACCATGAGCAACACTTCATCATGTGACAAGGGTAACTGGGTCACTGTGTTCAAAACTAGAAAGAAATGAGCATTTGTAGATATCCGGAAGTTGAGTGGTATACCTATTTCCAACTGTTCGGCGGTGACATTTGCCTTGACGAGGCACTGGGGCCAGATAGTACGAATAAGCTGGGATCTACGTTCGGCATACACACTAGTGACAAGAAGATGAGGATTCTCCGTCCGGCCGAGACATACCTCGAGGCGGTACTCGAGTCGAAGGTGCGCGAGGGCCCTTTTCCACTTGGGACATTCCTTCATGATCATGTAGAGATTCAATTGAGCTGGTGCGACCTTCTTGTCTGGTGCGGCCTTCTTTTCTGGTTCGACGTCCTCTTGGGGTGTCGTGTCGAGGACACTACTAGAGCCTGCCGACACAGTATTGACAGTATACCCCAACCAGGATATGGGGATTGACGACTCTTGGACGGAATGACTGTTCCCTAAAACGTCTGGTTGGGACGTGTTGTCTGAAGTCGGAAAGGAAACTGAGTAGTCAACTTCAGGAGTGGGGACGTAGAAGCCCATAGGAAACCCCGCATAGTGAATGATTGTTCGCGCCTCATGCTCGTGGGCAACACCGTCCTGCGTAATTTTAGCATGAGACACTCGTACCGTTGTGAGATGAACTTACATGATCATACACTCCGTACAGCATTGTGTCAATGCCTGTCCTGTTCCGCACCCACGGAAGATTCAAGGGTGGTACGACATCGTCATGGTTCTACATGACTGATCAGCATAAGCCATGATGCAGTCAAGAGTGTACATACGGCAAGCACGAAAATAGGGACATCGGTATCCGGAAATAATTCGAAAGCTGGAAAATGCAAAACAGGCATGGCCACGTAAGCAACAAGAACAAGATAACCCTTGAGCTGGGAAGAGGTCAGAATGTAGTACCCATGAAATAAAATGCCCTACAGCTGCATGGCAGGTAGGCGGGACCTGCATATATGTTAAGACATGACAACTGGAAAGGTACTGAAATACTCACATAGAGAGGATGTAACGCAGGCCGAGGGCCAATGGATAAATATCCGACAAAGTTGATAGAAAAAGTAGGCAAACCCTGCCAGCGACAGAACCATGAGCAACGTTTTATGGGGGGTACGTAAGACGAGGAAACAACTTGCACACAATATGCTCAAGGCAGAGAACTGGGGGTCATAAACGTATGACTCGTGTTCAAATCCTGTTTGAATATCTTCATGGGATCCAAAGCTCGCCATAGTAGACATTATGCAGTGGGTAAGCAAAACACGAGTGAGATGCAACATATTTAAAGAGAATACACACCTTAATCGCCGTAGTTAGTCACTAGATATCTAATTACATCGAATTTTGATCATGAGGCACTGACCATCAACAAGCAGTCAGAGCGCCATCGACGGATATCGACAGAAGGGTACGTACACACAGTTAAAAGTGTAATATCGACATGAGGCCGGTACTGCCAATGCAAAATCGCTGCGCCATCAGGCAAACGAATTAGAAGGTTTTAATACAATTCCGTAACTGATTTATGTACATAACATTCGGATGCCTAGTGGGATCCTACGCGCAATCGATGGTTTCTTGGTTTGGGAAAATTGAATAATCGATAATGAAAATATTCCCGCAAAACATGGGTCGGTGGCGATAATACACATCCCTGCTGGGACGACCTCTCGCGATTCTTTCATCCAACTTCAATACCGGAAAGGATAGTGGGCGATTCCAAGTTTTCCTATGCACTCACTATATGAAAAGCTGTTGTAGATGTGATTTATATCAGAACTTACCTTCACCATGGTGTTCCTAAGCCTCTAATTTTTCTAAGGCCCGACTGTGGTGGACGAGTTTATACAGTTAGGCTCAGCGCCATGAAATAGAAGTCATGGAGCATACTATGTATGTAATATGCTGGTACATTAGTTCTTGTAATCCAGCTCGACCTCCGAGTCATACATTTCCTCAAATTCGCCTATCAGTGACTCGGTGCTGCTGCCAAACTGCTCATCACAGTCCACCATTGGGGAACAGTCATCGTCCTTTTCAGATTCACTACTATTACCTTCTTCCTCTTCATCTCCGCTTTCGGCTTCCTCCATAACGCAGGAAACACCCCGAGTGACAGGAACCTCTACCTGCGGGGAACTGTAATGAGAAAACACGTGTCCAACACCCAAACCGAAGTGGAACCGCATCATCATGTCGCGGTCCACGAACCTAACACGAGTTCCAGAAGTGTCATGTGTGAAGCGGTGCCTGTACTTACCGATTAATGTAGTATTCGTGCCAATCGTCTTTGTCCCCTGCGCACGCCGACATACCCATGCCATCAGGGTGTTTCTTGCTGCTGGCAAATGAAGGTATGATGTGGCAGCTGCGAAGTACGTCTGCTGGATCCAGGGAGTCAAACGAGCCCTCGTCTGCTAGAGGTGGAAAAATAACCCGATCAAGGGTGGAGGTGTCCCAAGTAGAGAGCTGCTGTACGGGCTCATACCAACGTATCCATAAGAATTCCATCCGCCGTGGAGTGTAGTCCACCATACCAACACCAATCGTGATTACATTCACGTGGTAGATACCTAGTACCTTGCCGTATGTAAATCTATGACCTTTGGGCCCCATATCATTGTCAGGGCGCAGCACCATGATATTACAATGAGAAGTACGCGGGTTGATGACATCTTGCGATCGGCGAACATCGTACGTGGTGTAATTCACCCTGGCGATATTGTGGCAGTAGATTCGGTCGTCCTTCAAGATAATTGTGTTAGTGTTATGATTTTCTACTAACTCTGGGAGATTTGTCGAGATGTTGAAGCGACACAATAGGTGTTCTTTAGTTTCGGCATGAAATTCTAGGGACATGTGAGAGAGTGCTTGCAGAGGCACAATTGAACTGACTTTGACTGCCAGATCACCTTCGCGGATACGCAAGAAAGACCCTATATGAATTGGGTACCTTTGTGTCAAGCCGATATGGTGGTGAACGTGCGGGTTTCTCGCTAATTCAGTGAGTTCGATATGAGGGCGATGAGTGAGTTTGTCGCCTATCCGGCGAATGCAGACCTGCCGGCGTTCGATTTGAGTGAGCTGCTTGACAAAAGACTTGCGATCTGTGCGGCGATATCTAGCTTTGGGTGAACGGTGTTCAAGTTCACCCTGGAGAAGTCAGTCAGTTAAAAGCTGATATAGCAGGGAACGGACCGGTTCGGTACTGTATGAATCACACGTCCCATACTGCCGGATGGTCGATACATAATCTCCCAAGGCGTGGAATTTGTAAGTCTGAAAATTAAAAACTTTGATGCGCTGCACATTCTTGCTGGTGTTCTCTGACCCAGCTAAGTTCCCTTCGGGAATAAGGGGCACAGTGCCCTTGCCCTTCTGTACTCCCTTTCGTTTTGCTGCTTGTGCGGCCTGGCGTCGAGTGCGAGCCAAGATCTCCTGACGAAGTTCGCGGGTATTATATGCCGAGCAAACCATTGCTTTAAATTCGCGAAACAGTTGGCCGATGGATGAAGTGACTTCGTCCATGATGCTAAGGGTCAAATCAGAGTGCATCCGGAGCTTCGCTAGGCCGTGCCAATGAGCCATCGTGAATAGCAGCTTGAGGACTTTTGCATTGTGCGGTTCAGGGAGGAGACGGTCGAAGACGGGTATAGAGCACTGCACGTTGTATTAGCTTTATCCAACTATGATATAGATAAAACCCTACCTGAAGCAGGTCTTCAAAATTGCGAGCCGCCATTTGCTTCATCTCCGAAGAGTTGGTTGAAAACTTGCGGATGGTTGCTTGGCCGAATGTCGGAGTCTGCCTGAATCTGGTAGTAACTGTCAGTTGAAACTGACCAGTATGTGAGGATACATCATACCTTCGGTCTAATTCGTGGATAAGACCTTTATCTTCTGCGCAAATAATGCGTAACAGGTGAATGAAAAGTGATTTCCAAACCCCAATCTCAAACTCATGTAACAGATCGACTACAAGCGCACAAAAAATATTGAATCCAGAGGACCAAGGCGCTCTGAAAACGCATTCTGGAGGATTTTTAGCTAGTCTCCACAACGAACGTTCAAGGGCTTACTGAGGTGGGGACCCAGGACTGGGGTTTAAGAAGTCGTTCCACCGGTGCGCTGCTTACAGCGTAATTGTCCTCATAGATCAGTTTGCGGGCGGAACTGACCATAACTCGTTTTCTCTCATTATCGCGCTCCAGAGTCGCACGCTGTTGTCTGTCTAGAGACATTCCCATGTTCTGAATCCGAGCTTTTGGTATTAAGCAGCGAGGACATGGGCATCCCCCTAGGTTTCAAACTGTAGCAATAAGTACCCTGATAAAATAAGAATCAATGATATTTATCGGGCACTTAGAGTGCACACACTTTTCTGGATAGTCCGCTGAATAAGTAAAGATCCTTGGGTAAAATCTGCGTTTGAGTCCATCACAGCAGCAGATCACGATGCCGTGTTCATATGCCTCGAGGAACTCGTCGTCTAGCAAAATCCTCCATTGCTCGTGGAAGAATTCTCTATGACAATGTGTCGCGCAGTCGTTGGTCATGCCATCTCCATCTGCCAAATCTTTGAACGAGTCCGGGAGCTGTGAATGCGATACATATTATGACATGCAGCAGACCTAACAATCAAAGGACATACCGTCTCAAAATACGCGACATGATTGCTCAAATGGCACAATGGCTTGCAACGCCGATACTTCGACTCATTGCCAAAATACATGTAGGTAGGCCACAACTTGGAATTTCCGAACGATGTAAGCTGTGTAGCGTCAGACCAAAACATAAGGGCAGCTATGACTCGGGGCAAGTCACAGTCGGGTTCCCCCGGCGATCCCTGTAGTGCAGTGTGGGCTTCATGGAACACGGGCGACGTGTACAAGTCGCCATATATAGAGACTTCGACGTTCATATGAGGAGGAGCCCAACGGAGCTGGTACGGCTCGTAATGGAACAGCTTGTCGTCCCGGGGATTAGCAAGCTTTTTGCGTAACACTGCGACCAGAGATCGATGATATAAATGGGCGGCTGCTTTATAGACACGAGAACCTGGATTTTCAGTGGTACGCGATGAGGGTACCTCAATCGAGATTGGACTTCTGTGCCAGCCAGCATCTTCATCCTCCCATTCATCTCCATCACCTTCGTCGTACTTGTTCGAGCCAAGAACGAAGTTAATATTCTTCCACTTCGTAGTAGTGACATCGGCATTGTTAAAGGAGGGATCACCTAAGATATCCAGCAGCTTCTTAAAGTCACCTTGTGACTTTTGCACCCCATGGTTCCAGTACCAGTCACCAAGCCGGAAAGAGGATCGATTGGGATAGGGGTGGAAATCATAACTGGAAGGTTCCAGGGGCACTTCACCATCTTGAATGGTGCCAGGTATGAACGAAAGGTCCGCTATCGTCACGTACTCTTCCGGATCGTGACAAGGTGGCCGTGCGGAGAAATATTGGCGAACAAGCCCAAAGATGTTTGGGGGCGTGCGAAACATTGTGCGCATAGGCCGGGCTGCTGCATCTACAACACGTCCGACATGTTCCGGAAGTTCTTCACCAAGTTCGGCAGGGACGGTAGGTGGGGGCTGGGGAAGCACATCCCGGAATCTAAGGGGCAGCTGGCAGTTCTGACGTCTCGTCCTGCGCTGCGCTAAACACATGCCCTCTCCTCCATCAAGGGTCCCTACTCCGTGGTCATCACTTCCAACCCCTCCAGAAGGATTGGGCGATGGGATGGGCAAAGCCATTAACGCCTCTGGTGGTGCAACATCATGAACGTGGACGGCCACCTCCTGTGAGGTGCGAGGCTTTTTCCTGCGACCAACAAACTCCTTGAGCGACGCAATCGCCGAAGATAGACGTTTTTTCGTGGATACACATGAATGCTGGTGTTGAATGTAGTAGTTCTGCGCAGTGAATGAGCGCTTGCAAACACAAACGTAATTGGATACTGACATGGTGTGTAGAAACCCGAGCTCTGTCGCTGCAGGAGCTAAACAAATAGCAATGACGTGATGTGATGGCGCATTGATTCCTGACATATTGCTAGGAACGCAATGCCACTAGCAATCAAATTTACGCGCTCCTAAAGTAATAATACGATGGCGCGGTGTTCACCTAAAAGATGTCGGACTTAGTCAGGCACACTATGGCGCTCGGAAGGATTACACCAGTAAATATATACACTGCATTGTACGCGAAGCAGCAATACTGCAGAATGTCTGCGCCCTCTTCTCCTTCTTCTGAAGGTTCGAGTCTGGAATCTAGAGAATTCGTGCCCGACCCAAAGGTCGTGAAGATGTTGTTCATGATCTTGACTGCGCGCCATGGTATACTCCATTACCATGGCCAAACATGAGAACTAGCGACATTTCAATGGTTAGTTAGCTGCTTTCATATAAAGGAAAGCTCTCACTCGGAAACAAAACCACAGGCCAACAACCAAAGAGGGATACAAGATCCACCCGTCACAGTTTGACGCTTATCGTAAAGCGCATGTATTTCGCTACCCCTGCTGCCTGTGCGCAACAGGGGACAGATATGTTGAGGTGGCAATATTTTCACGAGCTGCTGGAATATGCCGGGGGGACTGGGTTGCCGAATGCGCAACCACCACTTGCGGATACATGCGTTAGTGAGTCTTCACTGATCGAAAAGAAGGATCGCTAATCTTGTATGAAGTCAACTTCGAGAAATTTATTGAGAAAGCTTATGTACCTGCGCAGTACTATCCTCCTAGAGGTGCGTGAGTAAATTGGCATGAGTTGTTATACTGAACTCTCCACGGAAGATGGAGAGCCCTGGACACTTCTATGGTGCGACTAACAATGTCGTCATCAGCACCAGTAGTGCCGAATTTGGAACTCATACCGTTGAGGAGTTCGGTGACGACGTGCAGCGATTCGATGACCCATCTCCATCTATATTCATGTCAGATGATGGCAGAATTATTGTACGAGACAATAGCACCTCACCACCATTCTGATGCGCCTTGTAATACGACTTGCGACTATTCCTTCAATAGATCACATGATGTGACAATAGTATTGTGGCATCATGGGCATGTACGCCAAGCATGGCCTTACGATTTGCGTTAAGTACAAAACACTACAAACTATGTGTATCATGAAGGAAAGTACTATTGTAATGTTACGGACAGATGATGGAAGTTCGAAAAAAAGGCGGCAAGCAGCGAGAAGGGTTCATATATTGAATGACTTTGAAATTCAGACTCCGCCGGCAGTATCCGAAACAACCACAATTGCATTACCTTTAATGCAGTGCACTCAGCGAGGACAACTAGACTCGTTTATTTCTCACCAAAACCCACTAGGCGGGAATATTCTCTTCCATGGATGGCTCGAACACGACTCACGTGTACGCTTCTTCGAACCAGAAATTAAGTTAAGAGTAGATATCACCACATGTATATTGAGTATTGACGACAGGGGCAATTCGATATTGCCCCCAACAAACGACTGCCAATATTGTACTATACATAACATTCAGATCTTAGAGAAAAAAAAATTGTCAAATCTGTTAACAAGGTCATGAAGTCCTGACGTTTTGGGGACCTCTCCATGCATGCATGAGCCCAAGGTGCGATCATAGAGAAAAATTATTGTGTCGGAGTAACAAGGACGGAACAGACTTAGCGCAGGACAAAGGGAAGGAGGCGCCTCATTTAAAACACGCGACTCGTCCCGTGCAGAGAATAATACCACTCTGGTTCTCCCGGATCTTCCGGAAGGCTGAGACAGGCTTGCATCGCAGGAACGCAGAATCCCCAACGGAAACATCACATGCATCACACATTCCTGCAATTCGATCAGTAGAGTTGCCCCAGCGGACGACGTGGTCGGATTTTTCATATACGCCAGAACCGGAGTGTTTGAGTTATCCAAGGCCGCTTTGCATTGTATACTCAAGGAATGTGAAGATGATTGTCAAAGCCAGAGCGGCAGCGAGATTGCCCTCACGTTGGGCCTTGCAATACAGCGTTCTCTGGATTCCATTGTCATCACACATTTGCTAGCCTTCGAAAAATCGAAGAAGCTGGCTCTATCGTCAACGAGAGATACTGTGAAAACCGGGGAGGCGCTCGGGATGTAGGCATTACAGGCTCAGTATCTACAGGAATGAGCGTAAACCCCTCTGGTTTGGATCTGGTACCCACGGCGTCTTTGCAGACCCTCGACACCAGAGCAAGCGTAATCTCGCGAAAGCTTAAGACAGGAGATGTTCGAGTTGCGGAGGGTTCAGACGAGGAGCATGCAGATAGATAAGCCTATTCTGTTGTCCCTATGCTTCAAAGAAGCAGGCGACGAGGAAGAGACCGACGAGGACGATAAGCCATTTGATACAGAAACTGAAAGTGCTCCCAGCGATAGCACAATGATGACACCCCCAATTGCAAACCTGCTTCTTCCGCCAGGATGCGATACAAGCCTACAGCCCAACCTTCGAGACCTCCTCGGGTCCCAAATGACTCTAGCGACCCTGGCAAGCAGCTACAGTGCAGTGGACCTCATGACTTTCCTTTTCCTCCCACTGTACCGCAACATCCATAAATCAGGATCAAATTAGCAAATTCTATCATAACGAACAGAAACACGGTACGGATTGAAGGCTTTAATGAAGGGCTGAATCCAAGAAGAAACTCACCAGCTTGGGCAAGCACAAATATACATCCGTTCCTTCGCAAAATCAATACGGGGCCCGAATACAACAGGCAAATATTACTCACCCCAACCATCCAGGGAAACCAACTCCAGCGTGCCTCCAAAAAACCTATAAAGGTAGCTCAGTTGAAGGCACCAGCCAAGAACAACGTACATTGTAAATATATTGCTCATAGGTAGGCCTAGCCCAATTCTGGCATGTGGCGCAACGCCAGCCTCACGTTCAGGATCTTTATTATTTAGATTCACATTCGACTGTTCAGCCCGCCATGAGCGTATTTGTTCTACAACAGTTGCTTTGATGCCTCTTGAGCTGGCAGAGTGTAGTACGCCCAGCCGCGTGTCATCCATGCGTGTTGCATTGCGGATGTGAGAGAAAGAAAAGAGGTTGAAAGGCGACTTTATCTGAGCTGATGAGAGACCACCACCTGCAGATGTTGACTTTAAATTCGCCTGTAGGCGAGAGCAGGGGTGCTAACCTTGATCAGATATTCTAACCCCAACGTCGTTTTCGCCAATAACGATGGCAGCATCTAGATGAACTCTGGTGATTTAGTCTAGTAGACATCATTGCCTAGAATGCCGTGAGCCAACTACCCGTTTATGTGATCCAAGAACCTGCACATTTTTGAGAAGTTCAAATATAATACACCTAGAGAATGAGGCGTGAGTGAGACTAAACACAGTGCGAGTAAAAATATTTACTCAAGGTGTTCGCGTATGTAGGAGAACTTAGTGTCGACATGACCATCAACGATCACTTCTGGCCAACCACGATTCGAGACGCTCTCCCCAATTTCATCTTCTATGTCGTGCGGCCTGCCACGCAAGAGCACGACACACTTATCAATGGAATGTCCGAAGTTGTGCGCCATGTAAATGATGCCGACATGGGGTTCTTCAGGGAGACTGAGGTTGTTAGTTCCAAGGAATGTAGAGAGAGCAAGGTGATGTTCGGCGAGGACACGTCTTGAGATCCGGAATACGAGCATGCGTCTCATAAATGCATCTAAGGAATCTGGTGGAAGGTATGGAGATGAAAGGGAGAGTCCCAGCGAAAACCTGGTATGACGGGGCACTGGGAGTTAGAATCAGCAGTCAAGAAACGCAGAGTACTTCAGATACCAAGTGAATACAACGCTGGATCGGAGACACTAGTTGTGGGGACGTACGGGAAAGCAAAACCCTTCCAGAAATCATTAGGATCCCAAAGAATGTCCATGAGTATTGCGGCAGCTTTGAATGCAAAGTCAAAGCTTCCATGATTCATCTAAAGCCGCATCAGTGTCGAACGAATGAATTGCCAGCCAATGCTCACCGGCACCTTGCAAGGCTGCCACGTCCGCCTTCTAAAAGGGGGGCTTATATATCTAGATCAATCGTTTGATGGATTCCCCTGAATCACGTTTCTTGTCGATATCGATTATCTGTATCATATTCAAAATCTACCAAATAGAGTCCAGACTGAAACACAAACCTGCACAAATTGCAGTCGAAACCTATTAAATCTGAGTCATCACAGCTGATATGCGAATTCAGAAGAGGAAGTTTGCAATACATTATGAATGATGTCACAGGCTGGACACGCTGCTAATCTATCGGAAGCACGATCAATACAGCGCGTAGCATGCGTGGCGGTGGCAGAGTGACCTACAGAGGGAAGCCACTGCATTTATTAACACCATAGTACAAGCTCGTTGAGACATTCTGAATGTGGTTTTGGAACCATGTCACGTCATAGTCGAAATCAAAGCACAAAGTCAAGTACAGCATATGAAAAGTCAGAAAAAGGCGTACATGACGCAAGGAGCGCGGTGATATAGTGAACAACTATATTCAAACTCAGCCGGCATCCAGCGAACTGAATCGGGCATTGCCGGCTGAGTCTGAATATACAGTCATTCAATATATCAACTGCATCCTTTGCGTTCTAGACTTCCCTTCGACTTCCATGTATCATAGATGTACTTTATATATTTAGTACAAATGTAATTGAGTAAAGTAGTACTTGTGATTCACGCAGGTGCAGCTGGTGGTGCTCGTTGCTTTACACAAAAAAATTCAAAAGCTAGCAGTAATCGTCATCAGAAATGGTCCTTTGTTTCATGTTTTTACCCCCGTCAGACGTCACTCGGTCATGATATCAATATTCGTTATGTTGTCGGCCCACAACTCTGCGAAAATTCTTGCTGCTGTATCCATTGGTCCACAATTCCAACAATTCGCCTGATTCATACAAGACAATGCTGCTGTCGTGAGTCCACAACCACAATTTGTACTGTCAGCATTAGCTAATACAAAATAGTCGTTCACTATAAATGCTGACCTCATGCATTAACAGATCTTCTTTCTCCTACTACTGCTGCCTCCTACTATTCGATACGATAATACGACGGTTATTAGTATTACAGAAAACATAGACAATCGATTAAACTATCAAATAACGTACTAGTATGTGAAAATTCAAGTCTACTATGTATGATTCCGACTCAGAATCGATCATATTTCAGATGTCGAAACGTGTCAGATCCACCAGTGATGAACCGCCCCCAAAGCGGCATTGCAAAGTTGGTGAATTTCAAGGCAAGTCACAATTCGACGTCCTCAACATTGTTACTCACGAGCCTGACACAGGGAATCAGGCACTGTGCGACAACGGTGCATGGGATATTCTCGAGCAATTCCTGACAACCTCAATGTGGTTACCTGAGATGGACGACGCGCTTGTCACCTACCTCGGTGACCGGTACTCCCCAGATGACTGGGTAGAACCTCGACGTATATTATTCTCCGGCGATGAAGACGACGCTAAATCCTTGGAGAACCTTAGGGTACTGAGAGAAATGTACATTCCGAATCCACCAGAAAAGTCGTCGAGGATAGCCGACGGTTTGTCAAAGTCACGGGTTCAAAAATCGCGGAGGATGTCCAAAGTAAGTAAATATGACGGCTTATATATATAACATACATTAATAAAGTAAATAAAAATATAGGCCGCATATAAGTATATTCTTGATGAGGCCGAGGAGGAAGAGGACGATGATGACGACGACGACGAGGATGAGCAAGAGGGGGGTGAAGACTCTGTGCAGTCGCTGAAGGATATGCGCTTGTCAAGACCATCAGCGAAACAGAGGTTAGCTGCAACCTTCGACAACATGGCTTCTCGGTTCGAAGAGAATCCACAAACCTCATATGAAGGTTACCAGGATCCCACTCTCAGAGCTATCAAAAGGATGTATCTACTCCGTGTTCAACGTAGGTTTGTTTTCATTCACGATGTACTATATTACTGATCCTATTGTACTAGGAACCACTACCGAGTACATTGCTGAGCACCTTCGAAAAAAAAAAATCCTGTTGTTGTGTCAGCGTGGGTAGCAGGCCAGCTTTACGTGGTGGCGGACAGCCCCAAAACGATCGCGGGCTCCCTGCCCCTCTCTCTCTATCTTGCTGTGAAAGATTATATTCGTATCACAGAGGAAGAACGCGAGGTCGTTGAGCGTTCACAGTCCAAGTTCCCTTTCCCTGCGTGGGTGAGAATCAAAAAAGACAAGTACAAGGGCGACCTGGCCCAAATCTTCGAGCAGCTACCAAATGGTGCTGTCTCAGTTTTGATTGTTCCACGAAATTTTCCCTATCCCATGCCTCGGGGATCTCGAGTGCTGATCCAGCGATCGCGCCTTCCGGATAACAATACTGTGTCTGACATCGTCCATGATAACAAAATAGTGGGATGGAAGTATAAGGGAGAAAGTTATTATCAGGGCCTCTTGCTGAAAACCTTTCCCCGCGACCGACTCGAACTGGTTTCATCCCCTCATATCGACGACATTCGGCTATTCCTAGACTCTGGATGGAATAAACACTTCCTGAAAAAAACCGTGGTCGCATTTTCGAAGCAGTTCCTGTGCGTGGGCGATCGCGCAAGGGTTGTCGATGGCTCTCTTCAGGGAAAGCTCGGTACGATAATCTCTACCGACCACGCTCTTGGGACCGTCGGTTTGGATTTCGCCTTCGATGGTCGTGTAAAGGAGATAGAAGTTCAACTCCAGGACATAGAGCGCGTCTTTCATGTCGGTGATTCTGTTAAAGTTGTTGCTGGTTCATACTTAGGTCTGGAAGGGCACGTAATCCAAATGTGTGAGGACACGTTTCACGTTTGTCAAGCTGCTACCAATGAGCAGGTAGGTCAAATTATAATTGAATTTTTAACTTTTTAAAACTTCGTGCGTAGATAGAAGTATCAAAATACTACTTGGATCAGCGTCCGTTGAACTTCACACTGAAGTCCCAGCTGTCGACAGAGCAACATTTCAAGCCCCCTGAATCCGACTCTACGATTCAAATAGGCGATTACATAGAAGTCATGGAAGGAGAGCATATGGGCAAACGTGGCGTTGTGAACTGGTTTGCTAAGGGAGATGATAACCTCTGGTTCAGGAACATTCTCACTACAGATGATACGGAGCCCAATGACGGATTGGGGACTATCTTAGTTCCTGCTGCAATCGTTCGGCGGACGGACCTCACAAAAACACTCCCCTTTACCAAGGAGAGGAGTTACGATGTTAGGCCTGGAGACGTTGTGATCGTCACTCGTGGGCCGGAGTATGACGCGAAAGGGGTCGTGCAAAGCGTGGATTTTCTAAATACTCGATTGACGTTGCTGTGTGACGGGGATTGTTCGCTGGTAAGTATAATTTGTCTCAATTCGAGCATCTCTGACGTGTGTTAGATCACTGTTCCCATCGCCTTTGTTGCGAAAGTGCGCAACATCAACTTTGACTCTTTTAAGAAGGATATCGGGCAAGAGGTTTACATTATTGGTGGCGACAGGAAAGGCTTTCGAGCGACGCTTTACGGTTTTGGCTCGGAGACTTGCAGTGTTGCTCTGCACGGGCAGACGCACACCACGCTCAGCCTCTGCGATGTTGTCACCAAGTGAGTAGCACGCACTTTCGCAGCGATATAAAGGTTCACAGTTTTCAGGTATGGTATGAGACTCAACAGTTCAATGCTCGAAGGCCCGGAATTGGCCTCATTCTGCGACATGCGGAGAAGATCTTATGTAGCACCACCACCTCGATGCATCACTCCACCTGTCGAAAAAGCTCACTCCAGCTCGTCGGCTTCTGTCATGGCTCCCACTGCTTCATCGTCTAGCGTGTGGTCCACCTGGTCTGAAAGCTCGGAGAGTCCTAATGTGTCACAAGACCCGCCATCGAGCGCCAATCCCAGCTCATCAACTTCCCAGGCGTGGAATGTCAATCAGTTCGATATTCAGGACAGCAATGATGACCTAGCAGACAAACTCAAGGACAGTGGTGAGTCCTCCATGAATTCATCATAACCTTAACTTATTGTTTCAGGCCCACTAACTTGGTTGAGGGAGTTTTCTTCGACTTTCTTCAAATACCATGCGATGTTGAAGGTCTCGCCAATATTCGATGCATCGCTTTCTAAAAGATTTGTGTCGACAGCTTGTCCTGACCCTTTCTGCGGCGAGAATGGGCCTGCACCACAGGGTTGCGTCGCAGCATTCTGCACATCAAATGCTGCAGGTGCTGCAATGAAGCACTATAATATCCCCGCCATCTACCTGAGCCCTGCCCCTCCACGCAAGAAAAATCAAGAGTGTTTTATTCTGGACGGGCCTCATCGTGGTTTTGTCCGACCTTTGGCGTCATGCAGCATTAAAAATAGTAGTGTCACGATTAGTATTGCCCCTACGATTACCATTATTCTGCGTTTTGATCAGATATGTTTAGTGGAACCAATGCGATAGATTACCGTGTACAGCATGTGTTACAACATTTCGCGACTAGCATTTATTACGGTTCATGACCATAGTGGAATTTGTGAAGAGATGATCTGGGGGTATTGATAGTCAACTCCTGTTTGATCACACTTTATGCTTGCAATAGTGATGGCACGCTAGGAAACAATTTTGGGAAACGGAAGTGATGATCCCCGACTCTACGAAGTAGGGATGGTTCTGTATGCATTAACTTTAAATTACATTACGGCGCAGGACGTACGCGAGCAGGCAGTGCTCAACGCTGGATGACAGCTAAGACGAAAGGCTGCAGTCTATGCCACCAGCATTTAGGAGACCCAGTCCCATGTAGGATACGTCACAGTTAGATGTGACGAGTATGCGCACAGACCAAGTCTCGGCCAGAACCGAGTGCGAGCGTTGATTCAACGTTCAACCTGAAGGTACTTGAGTCTAACGCGTCTAAATTGTCACAGGTCCACAGTTGAGTGCCTTTACTATTGACCACCTCTTTTGTTTCATGGGATTCACAGGGCAAGTTACTTCAGTACCAGTTTGTTGTGGTTATTTGATACGTGATCTAGGCTTGCTCGATGGATAAATGCACCAAGTACAGGTCTCGAACTGCATCCGTGAAAATATAATGCGAAACCACCATGTTCGTTGCAACGAAAACTCAATCCTCATCCCGGTTCGTTGATGCCGCTCGTAGGGTTAGCTCCAAGGAAGGTGGTTCTCGAGCGTAAAATTTTACCGTCCGACACTGGGTTGAATACCCGACCTTCAAGTCCACTCAGAGCGCTCCATGTGTACTCTAACGATGAATGAGAATGTCTTCGTCCTCCTAGAGGATCCTGCATCACCTACTCGTGCAGACATTGTAACGAGTGTCCAGAACTCTCAGACTATCGATGGTCAGGTTTTCCTAGTCCCACCACACTACCGAACTACTTTCCTCACACTCCGTCCACCCGGCGCATTAGAACAAGTTCTGCATCAGTTGAGAGCATGCTGGATCCCCGTCAGACAAATAGCCCCTGACGCACAAAGAAGTCAGGGTGGTCAGCGACTCTCTGGAAGGTTTTGTTTTTGCTATTGGTAATGATTGGATTGTCCGCGTTGGCCATGTAGTCCTTGCTGGTGGTGCCGTCAAAGGTATGCTTCTTGAGGTGAGCGATCAACCTTCGTATGTGACAAATTAATTTATAATGATGCACAGGTCGAGTATCTCCTGTTGCCAGTTCTTCACTCTCAAACTGCAGACGGAACGTCAGAGCTTTTATATAACCTTCTCACATCTGTCCTCCCAAATATTCGAGAGGCTAAACTAGTGGCGGTCACTATCAGCGGCTCTCAGTGGGAAGAGGTACTCTGGGATCATGAGGAAGAGGGAAGACAGTTATCACAGGAGAAGGTAGAGCTGGAAGGTGATCCAGATAATATATATCTTCTATTCGACCATGTCATGGCAGTTTCGAAATGGCTGGCATGCAAGCGCTTGCACCTGAAATTTGCAAAGGCACTCTTCCAGTCAGGTCCAGCCCCAGTCAACTGCGCTCCATTTTTATCAAAATTACCAGCTAGAGCTCTATGCCTCAAAGGAAGCAAACAGGCTGAGCCTCTGACAGCTCGTGAAACTGCTTTTGCAACCATTTCTTAACATACTCATGGCGTACTAATATGTGTTCTTTGGGCGGTCTATGTATGAGGAGAAAATGATAAAGGTGAGCGCTTGAGGGAGCATGATGCTAACGCCAATGTTCAATCACATTTATTACAGAGCGCTAACTATGTCCGCACCGAGCTGCCTATCCGCATCGCACAGGCTGAGGGACTTGCAAGCCCTTCCGTACTACGTAGTGGTAACTCAAGAGGGTGCAGCTCAGGTCTATGAGGTTTGCTCCAATACTACTTTATAGCTTGTTCTTGACCTCGGCAACTTTACACAGTTGTATTGGTCTGCATTTGAGAAGTCGGTGACTTGATCGTGTAGAGCATACTTTTTCTGACTTGTTTTCAAGGTTTCGGCGCTACCCTCAGGTCACCACCCTGGAAGAGAATCGGGCTTTTTGTGAGTTCCTTGAGAGTATCCCGAACATTTGTCGATCGTTGGAGGCTTGGGTAACTTGACGCTGCATGATCCTTCTATTATTGCGGGCCAGCTTTGTTAGCACCCTTCTGGCAAGCCATCATCCCATGAATTAAGCATTAATCACTATAACCTCCACACAGGTTTCTTAGTCAATAACTTGACTCATAACAGCATTACATGTTTCTATTAGATCGGCAGTTTTTTGGAATTTTCTTATCTCTCCCCGCCAATTGCTTTGTCGTGGGTAATCAAACTTCTTGTTCGATACACATTTCTGTCAGAATACTCCTGCGTGTATATGATCTTGTCGTAGGATGATCGTACTTGGAAGCTGATGTACATTTCTAACAGAATGGTCATCGTCTTGCGCTTCCTTGTCCAGTCCCGTCGCTTTGCTAAACCCAATATATAATTTTATACTGTCCTGTCGCAGGATGATCGTACTTCGAAGCTGCTGTACATTTCTAACAGAATTGCCGTCGTCTTGCGCTTCATTGTCTCGTCCCGTCGCTTTGCTGACCCCAATATATAATTTTATACTGTCCTGTCGCAGGATGATCGTACTTGGAAGCTGCTGTACATTTCTAACAGAATTGCCGTCGTCTTGCGCTTCATTGTCTCGTCCGGTCGCTTTGCTAATCCCAATACAGTAAGCAACAAAACTGTTGCAATGTTTGTATTAATTTGATTATTCTGGCTATATCATTGCGAGGATTTCTGCTATAAAAATGTGGATAAGAGCAATATTGTAGCCCTACATCCAGGCTACAATAGTCATACTATAATGAAGGTGTGAAACAACTTCCATAAAAAGATATGAGCAATTTATGACAGGGTATGCATTGCAACGGTTTTGTTGCTGATTGTCACAACTCAACAAGCGAATAAACGCGATGAGCAGAGACTAGGACTTAAACGTCTAAGATAATCACAGGAAAGAGCAGGTACGCCTTGAGTCGATTCAATGATGAATACACAAGAGGTTTGAACTGAAGAACTACTGACTACAATCGACTAACTATATACACTATTTGAAACTGAGACCGAAACTGAGTTCTAACTACTAGTCAATCATTAAATAGAATGAGAATTGTATGATGTTCCTGAGACTAATAATAGTAATGATGTCATGGAATGTTCTGGATCATGTCACGTGATGTTATCTTATCTAATCTAATCTAATCTAATCTTATCTTATCTAAAGACAATCATAGAATGTGTCCTCATCTTCTGTTACAGGAGTAACATGTGTGGTAGGCGCTAAAGGAATTGTAAGGGGAGATTTAGGGGTTTTAGGAGGCGTTTGTGACATTACCCCCTTTTTAGGACGAGCGTCTCACGAGTTACCGAATGCGACGTAAGGGTGGATAAACTTCTTTCGGAATTCCAGGAAATCAGGGGTGGTGAATACGGATTTATTGATCTTTCGAGGGTTTACGGCTTTCGGATTTTTCCGGTGGAAGTCTTGTACAAGTTGCGAGGCATTTCATAAGTTGCCTTCTGGTTCCCATGTCGCTTCAGATGCAGGATATCCTTCCCATTTCACTAAGTATTGCAGTTTGGATCTGTGCATTCGCGAGTTCAGCACTTGTTCTACTAGCCATTCTGAACCGTCATCGTTTTCGATTTCAGGTGGAGGCCTTGCAGGTTCGTCGCGGGGAAGGAGTTTAGACAGGGTATAGGCGGTGAGTAATTCAATGTGGAACACAGGATGTATCTTATATTTCGGTGGGAGTTTTAGGCGATAGTTCACGTCGCTTATTTTCTCCATCACTGTGAAAGGTCCCAGTCATCGATCTGAAAGTTTCTTATTTGGTCTTTTCTGATGGATATTCTTTGCTTCTAACCAAACTAAGTCGCCTTCTTTGAATTGTGGTGTGTCCTTGATGTTCTTGTCGTAATAACGCTTCATCCGCTCATTTGCCATCCTTAGCATGCTTTCTGCATCTTCTCGAGCCTCTTTCATCTCGTTCATTCGTTCATCGGCAGCAGGAATGTTGGATACAGAGTTAGGAGATATTGTGAATTCGGGATTATATCCATAAAGGACTTTGAAAGGGCTATGTCCAGTTACTGTGACGGAGTTGTTGTGGGCGAATTCTGCTATAGGGAGCCAGTCTACCCAATCGTTTTGTCTGTAGGAAGTGAAGAGTCTCAAATATTGTTCAACTTCCTGATTGATCCGTTCTGTTTGGCCGTCGGTTCTGGGATGATACGCTGTGGACATAGACCACTTGATTCCTATGCGTTTCGATACTTGTCCCATAAACTTGGACGTGAATTGTGTCCCTCTATCCGATATCACTTGTTTCGGTGTTCCATGGTGTTTCCAGACATGATTTAGGAAGATCTTCGCTATTCCCTCTGCATCAACGTCTTTGTTGGTGGGAATAAGATGTGTCTGTTTTGTGTATCGATCTACGACAACAAAGATGCTATCAAATCCTTCGCTTACTGGCAGATCTACGATCAAGTCACAGGTAATCGTTTGCCAGGGTCCTTCCGGTATCTCATTTGGTTTTAGAGGACCATGTGGTTTCGCGGGATATGTCTTGGTTGATTTGCATCTATCACATCCGTCTACGAAGTCGTTGACGTATTTTGCAATCTGGGGCCACCAATAGTTTCGGGAGACTAGTTCTAGAGTTTTGGCACGTCCTGGATGTCCAGCTGCTGGTGAGTCGTGGAACAATTCCAAAATCTTTCGACATATTTCCTTGTTATTTGGAACGTATACCAATCCTCTGAACATTACTAGTCCATCCTCTGTATTCCATTCTTCCAAGCCTCGATGTAGTTGAACCGGTGCTTTCTTCAAGTTTTCTAATGCTTGCATCACTTCGGGTTCTCGTTCTGTGCATTCTCTTATTTCTTTCAAGAGTGTTTTTTCTCCTTGCACTAGAACTTGACCCCTCCTCATGGCATTCACTCGGAAATATTCCGGTTTTAAAAGCACGCGATTGGAATTGTCGTTTTCTACCCCCTCTTCATGGTCTGATCTCCGAGATAGATGGTCTGCTTTGTCATTTTGAACCCCTGGGCGATGGTTGAGTGTAAATTCATACTTGGCCAATAATAGGCTCCACCGTGCTTGTCTCCGGGTTAGCTTCTGACTCGTCATGAAATACTCTAAGTTCTTATGATCAGTCCAGATTTCCACAGGATGTGTAGCTCCTTGAATATAATGGCGCCATTCTTCCAAAGCCCTGATTACGGCGAGCAATTCTTTATCATATATCTCGTAATTGCGTTCCGCATCGTTCATTGACTTTGAGTAATAAGCCACTGGGTGCCATAATCCATCTTCCATTTCCTGAGAAAGCACTCCTCCTGTTGCGTAATCAGAGGCATCTACTTCTATCTTATGCTTTTTCTCAGAATCTGGCATTACTAAGATGGGAGCGGAGGTAAAACGTTCCTTCAACTCATCAAAAGCCTTCTGCTGCTTCTCTCCCCAATTCCATTCAACACCTTTTCGAAGGAGATCATTCATCGGTCGTGCGATGTTCGAAAATCCTAGGATGAATCTTCGGTAGAAGTTTGCAAAACCCATGAATGCTTGGATATCTTTAACGCATGTGGGTGTGGGCCATTTCTTAACCCCTTCTACTTTGACCGGATCCATGGATACTTTTCCTTTTTCAATGATCATGCCAAGAAACTCGACTTTCTCCTGTTCGAATGAACATTTTTCTGGTTTAAGGAATAGGTCGTGATCTTGCAATCTCTGGAGCACCTCTCTAACAATCTCACGATGATGTTCTTTGCCTTTATTGGTAAAGACCAAGATGTCGTCAATATATACTACGACCACCTTGCCTTCCTTCAGGTCTTTGAGTATTTCATCCATCATCGTTTGGAAAGTAGCCGGGGAATTCATCATCCCGAAATACATTACTAGAGGTTCGTGATGCCCAAAAGGAGTTTTGAACGCCACCTTCCATTGGTCACCCTCTCTGATCCGAATATTGTTATATCCCCATCTTACGTCCATCTTTGAGAAGAGTGTGGCATTCGTTAATTTATCTATGAGATCCTGAGCACGAGGAAGTGGGTAAGCATTCTTAATCGTCTTCTCATTTAGCTTCCTATAATCCTGTACTGGTCTCAATTTGCCATCTTTCTTTGCTACAAAGAAGAAAGGTGCTGCGACTGGGGATTCTGAATCTCTAAGTCTTCCCAGTTTGTATTCGCCTGCAAGCCAATCTTTCAATGAGTCTAACTCTTTCGGGGACAGAGGATATGCTTTTGCATTCGGTGGTAAATCGTTCTCGTCTTTGAAATCAATCTTATGGTCCCACTTCTTTGATTCAGGGAATTGTTTAGATTCTTCTTCTGAAAATACTTTCTTGAAGTCATGGAGCCATTCTGGTACAAGTTCTTCGAAGGTTTTCTTCTTCTGTTGTTCTGCTTCTTGAACTGCCAGTTCTGTTGCCACCGAGGCTTTAGCTTTAATAAAGAGATCTTCGTCTTCGTCGGTAATTTCTTCGACTGTGACTTGTCTTGATATTGATCAGACATTGAGTGGGATTTCTGCTTCTCCTTCGATCCACTTCTCAAGTTCTTCCAACTCCTTCTCTTTTGCTAAGCGTCTTTCCTTTTGCTTCGCCTTCTTCTCACAACTGATAGGGCATCGTGTTAACGCGAACTTCCCTGCATTCCAGTCTATTTCTGGATTATGGTATCTCAACCAATCTATCCCAATGATGACATCATCTGATCCTAAATCTGTGACCATAAATGCTGCTTTCTCTTCTTCATGATCTCCTATCTTGAGACCTAGTTCAGCAAAACACGAGATTGGACCTGCTACATTTGATGTTCCATCAATGTTTCTTACTGGAATCTCCTTTGTCAATTTTCTTGTTCGGACTTGCTTTTCTTTCACAAATCTCTCGCTGATAAAGAGGGTTGACGCTCCACAGTCTACCAGCGCTCTTATGTCTGCTTTCTTGTTTCTTCCCTTAAGCGTGATCGGAATATCAAAATGATCTGATTTGGTACGTATATACACTTCTGATATTTCCGAAAACGTAGAGAGAATAGAAACATAGTCCGGGTCTTCATCTGCAGACTTTGATGTCGACCCCTTTAAAAACCCTTCATTTCTGCTTTGAATGCTTCAAACATCGCCTTGATTGAGGCGTGGGTTAGAGGTTCCTCAGCTTCCGTTCCAGCGGTAGCTTTCACCTGAACACCCCCTGGTGGAGTCTTGCAGTTTCTGGCGATGTGACCTTCTTGACCACAGCGGTAACACTTGAAGGAATTCTTCCCTTGTGGTTTTGGTCCGCCTTTCACCTTGCTAGAGTCCACGTCCATAGCATCATCAGCCTTGGGTTGTGGGTTCCGAGGAGCAACCTGTTCTTTTCCCTTCAGGGTCCAGTAGGAATTACGCTTCTTCTCAGCATCTAACTCCTCAAAGTTCTGTCCGATCTGGATAGCTGAATTGATCATCAGCTTCAAGGTATTCTTCTCGGCCAGCTTCACATGAGCTAGTTGTTCTTTGACCCGGGTTTGGAGGCCGGATCGGAATTTGACACGAAGGTCGTAGTCGGAGAATTTGGTGTATGCAGCTTTCTGTTTGAAAACAGCCACATACTCAGGGACAGAGCTAGAGCCCTGTTTAAGGGTTTCCAGATCTCGAACCGCCTTCGCTTCTTTGTCTTCTATTACCCACATTCGTTGGAATTCTAGAAGAAATTCATCTTGGTTAAGCGATTTCTCGGCATGTTTCTTGATCCAGGGTTCTGCCCATCTTCCCGCAACTCCTTTTAGGTAAGAGAGTATGAGTGCGGTCTCCTGGTGTTTCGTGTAAGTCGGGTATTGTGAGATATACAAGGCAATTTGTGCCAAGAATGTTTCGGCTTCGATCGTCCCCGGTTCTCCTGTGAACTCCGAGGGTTTGGCGATTTTCACCGAGGGTTTGGATCCACTGATCCCTTTAGATGCCAACTTTTCTTCTAGCTCTTCTAGGCTAGTTTCGAGTATACTGTTTTGTCTTTGCAGGTACGAGTTGTGGCTTTCCAGGGTAATGATCCTGTCTTGCAGCTCTTTTACTGCTGCTGCTACACATTCATGGACGTATTTTGCCACTGTTTCTCCATTCCACATTTGTGGTGGTGGGACGGTCATCTCTTCGTTGCTTTCACCAGTGGGTGGGAGTGGTACATGGGATTCAGAAGCCATTGTGCCAGTTGTGTTCTGGAACCCTATTCACAAATGACTTTGGAAGACTAGTCGTAACGGTCTTCCCGGATAGGAATGATGGTGAGAAAAATAGGAGAGTGAAAAAGAAGTAGGTAAAAATGGAAAACTGAGCGGTCCCCGATATCTGATCGGATCTACCACGTACTCAGGGTTAAGGGGTTCTGGTAAAATCCCCACTAACGCTTCCCTAATACTGACTACTAAAGGATACGTAAACTATACTCTTTCGAGTGGGAGAACTAGAAGGACAAGGTACTCTTCCAGCCGAAGCTTACAAGTCACCGAGTCGTTCGACTAGAAAACTCCACTAAATACTCGGCGGAGTAACCTATGTGCGTACGAAAGAAAACTAGAGGTAAAAAGGGAAATTATAGTAACGTAGAGCAGGCAGGGTCTTGGGCCAGCACTCTAAGTTGTAGCAGGACGCCTAATGTCGTCACTACCTCCGTATACTGGCGGCTGCAATGTAAGGCAGGGCCTGGTATAGGACTACTAACTACGAAAAGATGTAACATGAAGAAAATGCGCTCAAGTGAGCAAAAGGGTAGATGAAAATGGTTTGAATGTGTGTTTTCACCAGTCTGGTAAAACAAACATACAAAGCGGACAAGATGATGATGCGAGCGGTATGCAAAGTCGGAGTCTCCTATAGTTCAAACCTAATGTCACAACTCAACAAGCGAATAAACGCGATGAGCAGAGACTAGGACTTAAACGTCTAAGATAATCACAGGAAAGAGCAGGTACGCCTTGAGTCGATTCAATGATGAATACACAAGAGGTTTGAACTGAAGAACTACTGACTACAATCGACTAACTATATACACTATTTGAAACTGAGACCGAAACTGAGTTCTAACTACTAGCCAATCATTAAATAGAATGAGAATCGTATGATGTTCCTGAGACTAATAATAGTAATGATGTCATGGAATGTTCTGGATCATGTCACGTGATGTTATCTTATCTAATCTAATCTTATCTTATCTAAAGACAATCATAGAATGTGTCCTCATCTTCTGTTACAGGAGTAACATGTGTGGTAGGCGCTAAAGGAATTGTAAGGGGAGATTTAGGGGTTTTAGGAGGCGTTTGTGACACTGATATTTTTAAATAGAAAAATCCTATCAGTAGACATCAGTTGTGATATTTATTATGTCTTATCATGTTATGTGACATGTAAAAGGGTCAACATAACATAAACAAAGCCAAATGTTGAACTTTTTCAACATTCATCATCATAAAAATCCTCTCTGCTGACAAAACCAACCAAATCCTTTTTCACCTTGATTTTAATCAATATACAAGGGAGGTCTCACATGATACTAGTGTATACCATAGTCACACTAGCAGAGTTCACTTTAAACTTCATTTTGACCTTCAAAAGTCCTCTGGTAGTTGTCCTTCTACTGTTTCCTCCTGTGGTGTTTAATATACTATTTGGCTAATCAGTACAGGCAAGACTGAAAATATCACTGAAGTCACAAAAGCACTTCTGGACATCAAGAACAAGTCTATGTCCTCTCAGACAACACACAACTACTCAAGGAAATCTGGTATGAAGGCTGTAGTCAAGCAAAAACACCCTCCTCTCTCCAAGTGTCATAGGAGAGCAACACCAGACTTTGCTATGAGTTAGTACCAATGGATAGTGTATGACTGGAAAAGTGTCATATGGTCAGATAGAACCAAAATTAATCATTTGGTGTCAGATGGAAGGAAGTGGGCTTGGAAAGGGCAGGAGAGGGCCTAAGTAATATGCTAGTAGGAGAGAGGAGAGCGTTTTTGCTTGACTACAGCCTTCATACCAGATTTCCTTGAGTAGTTGTGTGTTGTCTGAGAGGACATAGACTTGTTCTTGATGTCCAGAAGTGCTTTTGTGACTTCAGTGATATTTTCAGTCTTGCCTGTACTGATTAGCCAAATAGTATATTAAACACCACAGGAGGAAACAGTAGAAGGACAACTACCAGAGGACTTTTGAAGGTCAAAATGAAGTTTAAAGTGAACTCTGCTAGTGTGACTATGGTATACACTAGTATCATGTGAGACCTCCCTTGTATATTGATTAAAATCAAGGTGAAAAAGGATTTGGTTGGTTTTGTCAGCAGAGAGGATTTTTATGATGATGAATGTTGAAAAAGTTCAACATTTGGCTTTGTTTATGTTATGTTGACCCTTTTACATGTCACATAACATGATAAGACATAATAAATATCACAACTGATGTCTACTGATAGGATTTTTCTATTTAAAAATATCAGCAACAAAACCATTGCAATGCATACCCTGTCATAAATTGCTCATATCTTTTTATGGAAGTTGTTTCACACCTTCATTATAGTATGACTATTGTAGCCTGGATGTAGGGCTACAATATTGCTCTTATCCACATTTTTATAGCAGAAATCCTCGCAATGATATAGCCAGAATAATCAAATTAATACAAACATTGCAACAGTTTTGTTGCTTACTGTATATAATTTTATACTGTCTTGTCACAGGATGATCGTACTTGGAAGCTAATGTACATTTCTAACAGAATGGTCGCTGTCTTGCGCTTCCTTGTCCCATCCCGTCGCTTTGCTAATCCCAATATATAATTTTATATTGTCTTGTCGCAGGATGATCGTACTTGGGAGAAAATACCCATTTCTATCGGACTTGCGGCTTTCCTGCAACACCTTATCCCATCATGCCACTTTGCTATTGTTTTATGTTGTCTTGTCAGAGTATGATCATACTGAAGAATCAATATACACTTCTGTCGGAGTTATGGCTTTCTCACAATACCTTATCCTGTCATACCACTTTGCTCATGTCTGTGTATTGTTTTATATTATTATATAATTGGATGCAATGTGATAAAAATTTGGTCTGATTTTGTCAGCCCTATCTACAAAAAGCATGTTCTTGCCGATTTCCTGATGTGGGGGGGACCTTCCTATGAACCCTGAGTCACTGTATGGCAATGTGTAGTACCACATACTCCATTTGGGTTTTGCTGATGAATGAAAGAACACATTCAGCACTTGCTACAACAATGAGTGGTATGATGTCCAAGACACATCAAATGCTCAGGGAGAGTCCTGGTGACCTAACATGCCTAGAGGTTCTGGCTCTTTTATATAGAGCCAGGACTCATAACCTTTTAGAACTAGATGATACAGTTAGACCACAATCCAGAATAAGTGACTGAAAGAAGGGGTGTAACTAAGCAAGTCTGTATCATACACATGTTGGTATTCCAATATTCACTCCCCACAGTTAGTGTCAGCATTAGTCCCAACATATCACACTGTATGTACTTTTCTCGAAATCTGATATTGTGCTACAACATAATTACATCATCAGTGTCACATCATGCTTAACTCAAAATAAATATTAAAATAGCCGTACTTTATCGACAAGATCAGCCACGCCAATACCTAGTGTGTGTATCTGAGCAGACTCTAGGTTAGTGAGTTTTGATGAGTAATTTACAGTTACTATGGAACAATTGTACATAGTGAATTGGCAATAATGCATGATCAAATTGATCAAGTGCTGCATGTTACAACCTCTAAACTAGATAAATTTTCAGACTAGCAGGGCTCCTCAGTGCCCTCTTTGGCGTCCCCCTTCTCGCTGCATACTACAGTCAGGCGACCGCATCCTGTGTTCTCAGGGTCGTCGCTCGCGATTAGCTGGGACTGCTTAGATGGCGATATCTTCCAAAATTCCAGCCCGCCTTCATGACCAAACCAGCGATTCCTAGGACAATGGGGGCCTCTAAGGATAAGCACAACGAGCTGGAAGAGATACATGGCCATGAACAGCGCAGAATCTGCACGCCAGCCATATCCAACAAAAACGTCAGTCCCAACTGACGTCCCTGTAATTTGACCCAGAAAAACCTGGGACAGTCCGTTGACTCATCAGGCTGATTGAAAATGTGATTAACGCACTGATATGATCGTCAGTGCGTTCAAACGCGACCGCGCAGTCTCCGAAATGCTGGTTTATTGTCGATCAGTATGGCAGAACTGCAAAACACTTGATATTATACCTGAACATTAGCGTAGAGAGTGATACGGATTGAGTTTGGCGGAACAAGTCTAATCCAAAGCAAGAGATGACGACTGCGGCAATGCTTATGCCTCCCGCCCCAGTTTGTACTGATTGGAACACCAAAAGACACACAGTCGAAACAATAATGGACCACCATGGCACAAGCCGATCGAGCAGACGACCAAAGAATGGCATGGTAATTACACCCAACATTCCAACAAGGCCAAACAAGCCGATGACCACCCTAACGTTATTTCGTCAGCAAATGAGCAGGCAACAAGACAAGTGTCACGGACGTAGAGTAGTTATATGGGGGTCCACCGAGTAGAAACGTGAGGGTCACCCACCAGTTGGTGTAGCATGCGCTGGCAGCCCAGTTTGTTAACATGATCTGGCTGACCAGAGGTTCGGTGATAATGTATTTCGCCATGGAACGAAATATCCCGAGGTAGGATAGATCACGGTTCTTCACTGGATAGTCCGGAAGCAACATGTATGCACCACCCAGGACAATACTCTGGACGCCGATAGACATACAGTACACAATTCGCCAACTCGTGAAATTGGCCACTATTCCAGACAGTACACGTGCGATCAGGATGCCAAGCAGAAAGCCTGACTGGACAACTGAGATAGCTGATCCACGACGGGCGGGAGGAGCGAGATCAGCGGCCAGTGGCATGAGGATTTGAGGGGTGACAGACGTCAACCCGATCAGAAACGAGATTATCTCAAACACCAAGAGGTTGTTTGTAATGGCGAGTCCTATTGTTAAGGTAGCTGAAAACACAACCAAGAGCAATATCAACTGGCGCCGGCGAAGCATGTCACCGAGTGGTGTTATGAATAGGAGGCCGATACCAAACCTTATCAATCGTTAACAGTAACCAATTGTAAGGGTTGTGGAACCTTACCCAGCTTGAACTAGTGTTGGTATTCTGTGCGAATGTCAGATTCACCGATCTCAGTCAGACTTTGGCTATCCACACCTTGCCACCCTCGTCATACGTGACATGGAAAGAAGCCGACAGTTGAACTTTCAGGCATACACGTCAATATAACAGATAGATATTGCGAAGCTAACGTACTTAGAATTGGCTGACAATAATATAGGTTGGCAATAACTGCATCGAAGTTAAACACGCATCTGTGAACGTCCGGTGTCATAGCTGACCTAAAGTACTGCCTATGCCAAAAGATACATTGAGCAACATTCCGAAGTGGAAAGGCTTATCAGGATCATAGCGAAGTCGTCTCGGAATAGGAAGGCATCGGAAGTCTTTCGAGAATGTCGGATCCGTCTGCGCTGGGACAAGTGACGGCGGAGTAGGTTGAACTGCTGCTGAACTGACAATTTTTTCAGCGGGAGAGGTCATGGCTCATGCAGCAGAGGGAGCGTACCAGTATTCTGTAAGACCTGACCACTAATATATATATAAACTTGCCTGTTCGAAAAAGACCACAGTACTGGTATAGGTATTTGAGTAACAAAGTCGTGATGTTGATGACCACTGAACAGTGGGCCACGACTCAGAGCGGAAGTCCGAATGCCAGAAACGCCATTCACTTGTAGTGGTGTTAGAGATTGTGCTATTATCAGGCACGGCACGGGATCACCGAGACCTCATGCACTACGCATCATGGGAGACAAGCTGACTGAACATACGAAAATGTCTTTGACAAATGAATACTTCTTGATAGGACCAAACTAGTATACGGCGATTCCGAATGTTCACATGCAGTGTAAAGTCACAATGCGCCCAAGGCTTTCAGATTTATCTGTGTCAATTACCGTAAATTTACAAGGTTATCAGTTAATTTACCGTGATTTTGGGTGATTTTGGGTGAATCAGGGTGAATTACTGCCACTGATTCTAATTATTCAGAAGGATTACTGAGGTAGTAACCGGGACGAACTTTTGGCTACAGTCTTTTTAATGGGTGCAGATGCAGGCCCTGCGAAGCTTGTTTAGTACCGTCATCAAGTAGTCCGGGTAGAAAATGTGAACGCAAGTCAATACCACGTCATACAGCAAACACAAACAATTTTTTCTCCATTGTCTCGAACTCCGCGGGAAGGCTGTGATCACCATTCAACCAGTCCACGCCATCATCGAATTCATCTGCCAAATCCGAGTTTGAGAGTGTGTGGCTTTGGTGGCAGGACCAGCGGCAGGCATATCACCAGGGGAGTTCGCAGCCATTGTACAGAGGGAGTAGGTCTTGGATGTTTAAAAAGAGCTGTAGTTTGCCTTTATTTCGTAGCCCATGGTATTCTAGCGATCACGATTCACTTTCCAATGCTTTCATACAGTTTGTTTCGTCAGCTTATTTACTGTTTGAACAACAAGCGAAGAAAAATATACTGTCAAAGTTGTTGCCAGTTTATTTCATGTGAAGTCGTCAGCAAGATGTCAGAGTACACTGTGTGATTGTGTGCCGCGTGCCGAAGTGCAAAGATTACATACCGATATCGAACATGGGTGGCCACTGCACGAAGATGGACAGCAGAAGCTCTCACTCGCCAAGAGGTTTGTTGTGGATTCTCTCTTGCTGTTCTGTTGACGTTGACGATGTACTGGATTATCGCGCGCCACGAGTAAACTGGGTTTTTCCTTCGTGGCAGCCTCTCGGCAAGTTGGTCGGCTGCTCGTGCTTCACCCCAAGGATCACTGTATAAGACCCTTGAGATCACATCTCATAGACGAGAGATTTCACGAACGCACCTTTGAAATTAAAGTACTAGACAGCCTCATGGCTCCATGCAGAACGCTGCATGACTGGCTTAGATTACTCGCCTCAGACTTCATACCAAACATGTATTTAATACCATGAGCGGCCGTGCAGAGCACCTCTAGGATCCGCACAAATGGGCGCTGATTCCTGAAGTCTTTGGACCAAGGAATGACACAAGGGAAGGGCACGTTGTTTTCCCTAAGTTTGTAGCGAGATGTCGATGAGTCTATCGAAGCCATTAGGTCGCAGTAACTGTTTTCTTTATTGGATACAGCCAGTTGCCGAGTGTAGACTGAATCGCGTATGTCGCCTGCAACATAACCTGTATCATGACTGCGGATCGTTGGGTAACCGACGACTCGGAGTCTAAGGTTTGATCGAGGAGTACCACAGCTGCGATTATCAGCCTTAATCGCTACAGCACATTGGCTTGACAGTTGCAGTTCGTAGTACTTTGTACGGCATCTCTTCTGAAAATGAGACTGACGTATGAGCCTGAGCGAACACTACCGTATAGAAAAGGCACTGTCCGATAATCCACGTCAACATGTAAGATATTTTAAGGCCCACTTTTTTGTACTTTCTCTTTGAAAGAACTCCGGACGCGAGTTTTGTTGCCAGAGAATAGCCAAGAGCCTGAAAGTTGGCTTGGAAGCTGCGCACTGCGCTTGGCTGGACACAGGACAGACACGGTGGAAGAGCGGGGGGCTGTGAAAAACACTCCCACACTGTAACAGCCTTCCACAGTATTTAGAACTTCTGGTAAAGTCTAGACTACTAACGTTTTTCTTCAAGTTCTTTCATTTAGTTGCTCACATAAGAGACAACCACACGCGATGTCGAGGTACTACGAGGTGCGTTTATTACCATCATCGTTGTTCACGGCGCCTAACAAGACTGGTCCATCGTGATGGTGAATAACAGGCTGACGAGGCACAGCGAGGACACTACAATGACGGATACAACACTCACCCGTCTCAGACGCCTAATCCTTATGGAGAGCAACCGTATGACTCGTATGATCCCAATCACTATAATCCTCAATTTGAACACCAACCCTACGATCCGAACCAGCAATATCACCTCCCTGACCCATTCAGTACCCCGCAAATTCAATCAACCCCATTCCCCCCCTCCCAATCACAAGATTTGTATCAACAACAACAACCTCCGCTACAGCCACCGACAGACTACCTCACACCGCATGTCCGCTATAGTCCTTTTGACAGCTCGCCACCCGCTCCACGTCCACAGTCACAGTTCGGCCTGGATTATGAGATGGTAGAACGTGAAGATAATGATTTGGGCGATATGCCACTGCTGCGACACAATAGTCCCTATACAGCAGCACCCATGCCTGGAGGTTACCAGGAGGCCGTTTCTGACGATCGCTCGGAAACTAACATTCGCTACGGACACATACCACAGCGCGTTCCCCGACGGTACAAGACCATCAAGAAGGTTGAGTGAGTGTTTCTTGCCCAACATCGTTTTCTCTTCCTCACAATGTACAGACTCTTCCACGGTAACTTCGTGCTTGACTCCGCAGTACCAACAAAACTACTCGATATGTGCGCAATACGCAATGAACGCGAATTCACCCATATGCGGTACTCCGCAGCCACATGCGACCCGAACGACTTCAAAAATTCTGGGTTCACCCTCCGCCAGGTGCACTACGATCCTCCACGGAGGACGGAGCTTTTCATTGTCATGACGATGTACAATGAAGACGAGGAACTATTCTGTCGTTCAATGCATGGTGTCATTAAGAATATCGTTCATTTGTGCAAACGAGATCGGAGCAAAACGTGGGGGAAGGACGGTTGGAAGAAGGTTGTAGTCTGTATCGTTAGTGATGGGCGGTCAAAGATCAATTCCCGGACGCTGAGTATCATTGCTACCATGGGGGCATATCAAGACGGCATTGCGAAGGTACGTTTCAATTTTGGCAAACGATCATCTTATTGATGATAGAGAAGAATATCGTCAATGGAAAACCTGTCACGGCTCACATATACGAGTATACTACGCAAAGTTTGTCTCGTTGTCATTTGTCTGTATCTTGTCTTAACGCGATCACAGTATCGGTATCTCCTTCAATGAAGATTGAAGGCGCCGAAAAGGGTGTCGTGCCCGTACAGATTATCTTCTGCCTTAAGGAGAAGAACCAAAAGAAGATTAACTCTCATCGCTGGTTCTTCAACGCCTTCGGTCCAATACTGGAGCCCAATGTATGCGTTCTCCTCGACGTTGGTACCATGCCTGGCCCCACCTCAATCTACCACCTGTGGAAAGCCTTCGACATTAATTCAAACGTTGGCGGCGCATGCGGCGAAATTGTTGCTCTGAAGGGCAAGTATGGACAGTATCTTCTCAACCCACTCGTCGCAGCGCAGAATTTCGAATATAAAATGTCGAATATTTTGGATAAGCCGTTAGAGAGTGTATTCGGGTATATCACTGTGCTGCCTGGTGCGTTTAGCGCATATAGGTATATCGCCCTGCAGAATGACCAGTTGGGGGAGGGCCCACTGCAGAAGTACTTTTTGGGTGAGAAGATGCATGGTGCAGGTGCAGATATCTTCACAGCGAACATGTATCTTGCCGAGGATCGGGTGGGTACTGAGTTGAATAAGATGATGTTTCCGCTGATACTTGTTCAGATATTATGCTGGGAGCTTGTTTCAAAACGCGGGGGAGCATGGATTCTGCACTATGTCAAGTCTGCCTACGCTGTGACTGATGTTCCCGACCAGGTCAATCCAGGCATTCAAGTTTTGGTGTGGTGCATGTTGACCCTTTCCAACAGGTCCCTGAGTTAATTTCTCAAAGACGTCGCTGGCTTAACGGCTCTTTCTTTGCTGCCATACACTCTACCGTTCATTTCCACTACCTGTATCGCTCCTCGCATTCATTTATGCGCAAGTTCTGGATTCACATCGAGATGGTTTACCAGCTATACAATCTCATATTTGCCTGGTTTGCCCTTGTAAGCCTCTTTCTCTACACCACCGTCATGACGCTCATACGCATTAGGGTAACTACTACATTGCCTTCATCATTCTCTCCCAAGCGCTCGAATCCTACGTTCCTCAAATCCACGTCGTTAACATCATCCTCAACTACTTCTATCTCGGGTTGCTCATCATGTGCTTCCTCCTCTCGCTCGGTAATCGGCCGCAAGGCTCAAAATGGGGCTACACCCTCGCCTTCATCGGATTTGGCGTAGTCACGATTTATATGACTTTCTCAGCGTTGTTGCTTGCATACAAGGCCATCGAGAGCGTCGCAAAGAGTGAAGGACGGGCGATCCAGGCTAGCGATCTACTCTCGAACTCGACCTTTAGAGATGTCGTGCTTTCGTTGGCGGCTACGCTGGGGCTGTATATCGTCTCCTCGTTGATATTTGTGAGTCATTATTGTTTTTTATCTTGCTTGTTATGTATTGATGATCCTCGAAGTTTGAGCCATGGCATATGATTACGTCCTTCCTCCAATACCTCCTCATGGCGCCGTCGTATATTGCGGTCTTGAACGTCTATGCAGTATGTCCCTCTTCATCAGCATGGCTCCCACTCGTTCACAAAACCTCAGTTTGCCAATGTTCATGATGTCTCATGGGGAACGAAAGGCGACAACAAAGTTTCCACTGATCTTGGTGTCGTCAGCGCGGGCAAGGGTGACAACAAGAATGAAGTCGAGGTAGCAGTACCCACTGCTGAGACTGACATCAATGCAGCGTATGAAGATGCTATTCATGTTCTGTCCTCGAAACCACCTAAGGCGGATTCCAAGCCTGATCCGGCAACGCAGCAAGAAGATTATTATAAGACGTTCCGGACGAACGTACTACTGGTTTGGACTTTGAGCAACGTGAGTGACTATTAAATCGGTTCGTATTGGAGACACTTGAATTGACCTCGTGGGTTTGCAGGCTCTTCTGGCTGCTTCTATAATGTGAGTATCTTGAAAGGTCGCAGGTGTTACCACCCACTAACACTTTCTAAATAACAGAACGGCGACGAGTGGGACTGGAAGTGCGGCTGTGACCGGGTACATGGCGTTCATTCTCTTCTCAGTCGCTGGACTTGCATGTAAGTAGAAGCCTCTGACCCACATCATCGCTAGTACTGATGACTTCTGTTCTTTAGTCGTTCGTTTCCTCGGCTCGACAACGTACATGCTTGTGCGCTTGTTTGCAGGGGAGTAATCATTCCCGAAGCCCACTACGACTATACAATACGATGCAATATATGGACTTGTATGAAGACAATTATGTCTCGTTGATATTAAAATATCATCGTGTTTTGTAGTTTTGTCCTAGTAGGAATACTACCCGAAACCGCACCAGCTTTCCGAATAGCCAGTGTTCCTTACCATCTCGCCATTGACCGTGAAGAACTCATACCAAGTATTACTTCTCAATTGCAGATTTCTCGTCAAGTATGTTCGTCATCACGTCACTAATATCAACTTCGCCTTAAATTCGATTTCCTCTCTTACGTAATATGAGAACTCAAGAAATAGTTTCCTTTGCACTCGTCTTCCGGGCCCCAACTGAGTCCAATTTAACTTCCTAGGGCCAGTACTCGGTGTGGATCTTCAAGCCCGTGTCTCCAGGCGTGCGGTCGGTGACAACGTTGCTCCACACATTGTAGTTATGGATGCCCATCATCCCGAAGAACTCCTCCGGCACCATTTCTAAAGTGGAGCGCACCAGCCGTACCGCTACCGCCCATGACGAGCGTCTCGATAGAGTCTGTGTTATACCCGCCATTGGCGTAGTACCACACAATTTCTCGATGTCCGTGAAACCAGGGTCACTGGTGGTGGCATCGGTGGTTTTGACTGCAACAGTGTAAGTCGTTTCTCTACGAGGGTGATGTCAGACATAGGGAAACGCACAAGTACGGGTAATATCGTAGTCCTAAGCTGACGGATTTACAGGGTACGGGTACGGCGCAGGGTAGTCGTACCCTTGAATACACCAATCCGCGGTGAAGCTCACGGTGACGGTGGCCTTTACTGCGGGTTGTTGGTGTTTGGACTGTATGACTTACCGAAGGAACCTTGGCGATCTTGCTATCTTTCTCCCAGAGCTCAACCGAATGTTATTCTGATCTCAAAATCCTATACTAACTCTGACAGCTATGCAGAACAAGGATGACTTTGGCGACTACTCACTGGGTTCCATGTCTCGTACTACTAGTAGCGAGCTGCCAGTGGTCGAGTTCCTTCAACTACCAACTAGACTAAGGAGGTGACAACATCACTGCCATACTTATTTAACGTTTCATTGAATGGCATCAGACTATCTCTCTGTCTTAGTATGTCACCCTCGAATCCTCCTTCAATCAGTCAGTACTTATTATCTTGCCCAGCGACATCAGCTACAATCGAACGTGTATTCTCGCAGGGACGGCAGCTCCTTCGATTTATCCGCAACTAACTTGAACCATGCATTTATCTGCGAAGTGATCTTCTGGTGATAGTCTATAGAGGACCTTCTAGCCTCTGTAAGTAGTCAAAGATGGAAGCGAAACGAAGTCGAAGCGGAGGAGAATGACAAGGAAAAGCGGTAATATTATTTCATTAACGTTAATACACTCTTCTTGGTAATGTACCCGCGGTATTCAGAGACACCGCGGTGTTTTCTATAAACCCGCGACATTGACGGGTCGATAAGTACCCATACCCTCCATAGGTACGGTGCCGGCGGGTGCAGGTACAGTGTTAAATTTCCACCCCTCTATGCATCACCCGTGCGGTACCCAACCATGATGAGACGGTACTTGTGGAGCCTTTCTGCGTGTCGTCCGGAGAAGATGGACGGGTGACCTATGATGCAAGCTCATACAAGGTCAGATTCAAACTCCATTGGTCAGAATTTACGACACATTCATCGCTTCTCTTCCCGTCCCACCTTCCCGTAGGCAAAAATAATGCAGAATATAATTTCACACTCTAGGAAGGTGTGCCGCGACATCTTGTTACCAAAATTTGGTTCTGCCCGCACCAATAACTCACACTTTTGCCTTTTTAAGACTACTCACACCAGCGATATCCGCTGACATAATTTTACGGTCCTCCGTCGTACACTGCACTTCACGGATCCCTTGTATACTTTACCTTATTCCTATATACACTTGTCGTTTTATGATGAACCAAATCTCTGAGCCTGACACTAACGCTCGCCACAGGAACAGTGGTAACCCCTAACCCCTAAACCCCTATGTTTCAACTCGTCAATGTACGTCCCCTCGATTCTCTAACCCTATCATCTGTTTTTGCACCACGGTGGCGGGGTACTCATCCTTAAATTTGGAAGGAGCTGCGTACGACAGGTATAGCTGTCGTGATTGACTCGGTTGTCGATGTGTTCTCGTCAAGTCAGCTTAATTCCCCCGAGTACAGCAGCATAACTACAACAATCATTGCGGATTCTTCTTCGTCAACTACTTCCATCTCTATCTCATTTTTAAGCGCTTGATGCTGATATTCCGTTCACCTAGTTTGGTTATTCGTCTTTTGTCTACGATTGGCGCTCATTCCCTATACTTGACAGACTTCTAAAGGAGACGAAGAGACGATCTCGCTCATGTGCCAGAGAAACTAAGTGGAGCCTCATCTGATGACAAGCACGACTTACCTTTGACAGCGTTGTAGTGTCATGCACGGCGAGGGCTTCGTTGCTTGACCATGGTGATTACCTACGCACTAGTGTCATAGTACCACATCACCATGTGCAGCTGGTCGCAGATGTGCGCGCGCGCGGTGATTCCAAGATCTCGTCAGAGCATTTATACCAACCCGCACAAGCCCCACAAGTACCACTTACCGTAAAAAGTAGCTGGCCTAAGCGCCTCTGATTGGTGTTGCTCCGATAATAAATAAATGCGGCTAAGTGAGTTTTCTGGATTCTGGTCTATCGGTATGAAAATAGCTGTCATCGTTTTGATGGTTTATCTCCGTGTTGATGACAGATAGTACGTACAGCTTCGCCGACGGCAGGGTTTCATATTTCAAAGCTCAAAGCTCTGAAACTATAATCTTTAAGACCCCTTCGAGTTACGTGAATGAGGGGACCGTAGAACCCGGCGACTATTATTAGTACTAGCCGTACCGCGAGAGTCAAAATGCCTAGGATAACAAGCATATACAGTACACATACAGTACACAAAACAACACCACGTTCCATTACGTCCCTCTAAGTTCTCAGCGCTTTCAGAGGGGCGAATGCCATTGGTGGGACGGACAGTAATTTGATTGTAACAGTATCGGAGCACTCCATATATGGAATGTTAGCATATATACAGTAAGTGAACGCTATGTAATATCACTGTTACATGTGCGCTACTTTCCTACATGATCTGATGGACATGTGAGCAGCAGACCTTCTAATCGAATACCTTACTCACATAATTACGGATGTCTTTTGGGAAGCTTGAGAACGACGAATGCGCTATAATTTCTTTTGATGTGGCAGTGGACGAGTCGTAGTTGTTGATCAGGGAGTTACCGAGGGAAAAGTTCCCTAGGTTGACACCTGGTACGCATTGTTTATACAGCTGGCTTTGCATCTTGTCTTCGTGCGACTGGGGGCTGTCTTGACCCAGGAGGTTCAGAGGTGTACTAAGGCGATTGCGCGAACAGTTTGGCTCGCGTAAATTGGGGTGAGTACAATTAACGTTAGCGACGAAAGGCGTATTGGCGTGATATGCGGGGTTTGGATCCATGGAAGACGGGTGCATGTATATGGGGACTGAGCACCGGAAGTGGTATTTCGCAGAGAAGATAAGAACAGGACGGGGACGACCTGAGGACCTTCCGAAGGGTGCTGGATCTTGGCGGTATACGTCCTGAATGATTGTGTACATAGTGGGGTCTTGGGGGGAGTAATCATTTATCTGTAGCCGTCAAGGTCGGAAAGTACGAACCTGGGGATTTGCACAAGACTTCCCAGAACTTGGGAACTAAGGCTGTGCTGTAGAGCAGTGGACTGCCACAGGACGGAATGATGGGATTGGTGAGATATGGTCCAATGCATTCCAGTTTCGTGTCCTCGTTGTGTATGGGCGCACCATCCAATACAACTATATAGGATGACTTGCCAATGATAACAGTGGGCGATATGAAGGTTACTGTGGGATCAATGTCCCTTATGCGACGCGGCGTGTTGAAGGAGGGATGAAATGCGGTGACGACTTGAGGGGACTTTGATCGAGAAAATGGCGGTGCGCGTGAAGAGGATGAGCTCGAACTGTTCAACCATGAGATGAACTCTGGCAAAATGTCGATGTATACTGGAGTGCGTGTGTCAGGAAGCTGATTGTGTTTAGATGATGACATGGCTTCTTGTGAAGAGGGTTTATGGACAAGCCGGCAGATGGGTTGTCGAGTCGTAATACAAAGACATATGAAAGATATTTATCCCCACATTTAAGAAACATGATGATGACGATGAGGAGAAAACCTCCACGACCCGGCTTCCCTCTGCAAAAGATAGCATACGCGTGATAGATTCAATCACTTCCTAAGTTAATATTAATGACGCTGTTTCAATAAACGCACATACGGCAGTTGTCGGAGGAGATAACACCGTACGCACATTTAACCGTGGAGCCGCTGAGTTGTTGCAGAAACCTAACTCCTTTCTGTGATGATCTGGGCTTGGCTACCTGGCGGAAAAGGTACTCACGCTAAGATAAGGTCATCGGTGCGACTCGGTCGTGTACGTATACCATCCAATATGTTGCAATCTATTGCAAATGGCTGGAAGGATGTTTGTGTGTTATGCAATCTATCGAAGTTAAGAATACCCTACATACTAGGTATGAACCTTGTGGTACCAATTGAACAAGGTTGCCGTGGTGTTCTCTGAGTACTAGGCCGGTCGATTTTCCTCTTTCTTGTCTTCTGGACATCGAACCCTTGTAACTTTTATTAGGGCGTCTGTAGTGAGTTCTGTAGGTTACCACACGGCACTTGCCGTATGCAGAAATGAACAAGCTCCGATTCGAATTTCCGCCAGAGTCGCAGCGCCCAACCAATCCACTGTAACATTCGATGGAAGCTGAGAGCTCCTGTATGGACACCGAAACTGGTCCAGGTGACTTCGAGACTGCGCTCGCTTATTCATCGACTATGGACAATATTAATGCAAGTTCTTGGCGAAAGATCCTATGGAAACTACTTACCAAATGGTGCGTTCCTTTCTAATGAATTGGATACTGTAGATATCGGTACTGTCCAATCCGGTTCAAAGCTTCCATGGTCAGCCTCGCGGCCAACTTAACCTGGTCCTGATGCGTTTCTGTCGACCATCCAGACCTTTGTTCCTATACGAACCATGCATTTTTTCCTGTCTATAAACGAAACAGGGATACATGATATAGGAATCGCCGAAGTAAATCCATAGAAGAAACCTGTGTTCCAACCCTTCTTTCAGTGCAAGATAACTGTGATGCCGGGTGTTGCGTCCGCGCAGTCACGATAGATCATTAAATCACAAGTTTGGTCAGCGCCATCTGGCAGACTCCCTACCCTTACATAATTACAGATGCCTATAAAAAGATTATCGTACCTAAAGCCCTTAAAACGTACTAGAGAGACTTTCACCCACAGTTCTGAGTTCTCCCTCGCTTTATAGATTACATGGTACCCATGAGGCCGGCAACTACTTTCTGACATAAGATATTATTATTCCACCCCTGCAACTCAGCACACGAAACCCACGATCCTTGCACCGAGTCCACATCTTATAAAATGGTGCAGCTTATTCCAAGCACTACAGCCATTCGAGTGTTTGAAGGTCATACAGACAATATAAACGCAGTGGCAGCTTTGCCAGATGGGCTGCGTATGATCACTGCATCAAAAGACAAGACACTCTGTCTGTGGGACTTGAAGTCAGGTGTGGTCTTGAAGAGAATAGAGGGGCATCGCGGCGCACTGAATGCGTTGGCGGTATCACGGGATGGGAAATTAATAGCAAGCGGTGATGCGAGAGGAGAGCTCATTGCCTGCCATGGAGAAACAGAAGAATCCCTCACCCAGCCCATCAAAGTCCACTCCGCGATTATCTTATCACTAGACTTTTCTCCAGATGGCGCGATTCTGGCTACTGGTCTAGATGATGGAACGACAAAGTTTGTGAGCACGAGGACATGGCAGGTACAAGGAAATCCAATCAAGTCTAATTGTCTAGTCCGCTGCGTTCGGTATTCACCGTCTGGCGCACTTCTTGCGATTGCGACAAGGGAGAGAATCGAAATTTATAAACCAGGCAAGAGGCAGTGTGTCGCAAAATTCAAGGGTCACCGTAAAACGAACTTCTCGCTTGTGTGGACACCCGACGGAACACGTCTTCTCACAGGCGGCGATCATCAAGATCCCACCATACGAGAGTGGGACATATCGACCTGGAAGCAGGTTGGTGAACCCTGGATAGGTCACGCTACCGTTATAAAGTCCATTGCCATTAATTCTGCTGGTACGCTCGTCGCTTCTGCATCTTACGACAACCATGTTCGTCTTTGGCGCCTCTCGGATCAGCGAACCATTGCCAGCTTCCAGCATTGTGCTTTGGTGGTTTCCGCAACCTTCTCCGTGGACGGCAGTCGCATCCTCAGTGGAGGTGTCGATAAGAAAATCTCAGAATGGGCAGTACCCGAGGACGCCTCGCTAAATGATAATCCAAAAGACCCCGCGCCAAAGGTTTTTTTTATGGTCTCCCGCCCTTTCGCCATCTCATTTCGCATCTTTTTGAAGGGCCCAGACTCTGATTTAGGAGATATTCCAAAGGATCCGGTGCCAAAGGTACTTTCCCGTTGAATCCCCGCCTCTTTGCCATCTCACAGCGCGTCTTTTATTCCAAGGATCAGGGTTCCGATTCAAAGGCATGTTTCTACTATATTCTTATGTCACACGAATCGATCATTTGTCCGCCAGACCATCGTCGCGATTCAGACTGTTGTCACGGTTGAGACCCTCGTCACAGTTCAGACCCATGTTATCACCAAGACCTCTCGCAACACGTGCATGACAGAGGTCTTATCTACTGCTGAAAGAGTACTGACCCAAAATATCGACGCTGGCGCCAACAACTACGCCTACTATGCCAACCACTCTTTTGTTATGGCACGCGAATTCGACTGGGACTGCGCGCTTCAGGATGCAATAAAGGTGACGACTGATCGTACCCCCCTACGAAAATCCTAACTTTGATCATAACATAGTCCCTCACCATATGTCCCTCGTTGACAGGCTATATTGCCCAAGGTATCGCCCTCTGCGGAAAACAGCTTGTCGAGGACGCGAGAACAGCCTTTGACCTCGCGTTCACATTTACAGACGGAAATTCAGATGCTACTCTTTTCCTGATCAAAGTAGGTTGAATTTTTCTTGCGTACTTCCGTGTTTCATCAGTTTCAGGCCATCGCATTGTTCAATGCAAATGAACACGAAGAGGCAATGTTACTTGTCGAACAGCTGGCTGCCGATCCCAATGCTGATCCCCTCGTTTGTCGTGTAGTGGAGGTGAGTTCACTCATATTCGTGCGCTCGTTAGTATTGATGTGTCTGCGCTTCGCATATAAGGCGAGTCTGCGAGTCCAATTAGGAACCATTGCCTTCGAGGGTGCGCATCACAATGAAGCTGTTGAACAGTTCTCTGCCGCTGTCAAGGCTAGCACTTTCTTGGCTAAAGTAGCCTCTCCTTTCGCATGCAAGGCTTTTACCGTGGTATGTTGTTATGAGGCAACCAATTATCCCTTCTACATTCAAATATGCGTTTTTTTTTCAGCTATTCGGGTGGGAGCTCGAGTCATTGTGGCAAACTGCCAACAAGAAACTGTGTCTTGCACTCCTTAAGGCTAGAAGACTTGGAGAAGCCTTCGAATCGTACAGATATGGGATGGACGCAAGCGATGAAGCTACGAGGGCAAGCTTACATGCGTGGATCTTGAGTAAGTCTTTCAGTAATGCCACCATATTACGGTTCTCAACTGCCTTTCACTCAGGCGTCTCGTTATAACGAATGGTGGAATTTTTCTACCAACAGAGATAAAGAACTCACCGGGACCGGTTACACGTGCATTTCGAAACACCGAGATCCTTTCACTCAGCTCTCAAGAATGAAGCACGCTGCATGCCGCTAATGGAGATGCAGTCCTCAAGCAATTATATACGCATTTTAGAACACAAGCATCATTTGTATAGTTACCTCGACATTACCTGTATTTTTTTTTGTACTTCATATATTTAACATGAGCGCACGCCGCAGATCCAAAATTGTAGATCCTAGACTCAGTGATGTTCGAGAATTGCGTTTGGTCGTGACAAACGGTTGAATGGATGCTGAAGGAACTGAAGCCCCATGCGAGAAGAACATTGACTTCGTCTGTTCTTCCCGCCTGATCATATCTTTAATGCAAGCTGCGGATCGCAATACAGTCCGCTGCGTTCGGTATTCGCCACCGAAATATCTAAATTTACAACAGCAAAGCCGACAATGTAGACTCAAACCAATTCGACTGGTCATGAAGCTTCCTCTGCGCCTAGGTGCCCGCCCACAGATGCCCAACAGTAATGCCCGCATCCGGCTGCGCACAGATGGCCCGCCAGTGTCCTCTCCCCCCTGCCCTCAGAGCAGGTAACCTCCTCTCCCTCCTCCCCGTCATCGTCTCGTTCTCTGACCAGCGAACGCCCTCGCGCCGATAATGAGGTTGGGATATCGACCATCGGACGCCCCATGTGATACCGTCTATAGCACTCCTGGTGACCACCGTGGGCGCAAACAGAACATTGGAAAAGTAGTGTGCGGACAGGAAGATGGCTAAGATAACGAGTTCTCAGCGCACAGAATGACATAAAGTGCTTGACTGACCATATCGAACACTTCACAACCGCACTTTTGCATGTCATACATAATGCATGAGCTCCAGTCACTGTTCGAGCGCGTGAAAGAAGAATAGGTTTTCGACAACGTCCACAGGCAGTATAAATGATGGTTTCGAGCTAAAACCTATCTTTAACACTGTCCCTCCATCAGCTGAACAAGACCTACCTTAGTGGTACTTGAAACATCCTCGAAATTGCTGCACTTACGCAAGTACGCAGCACAGGTGTGCAGTCGGAGACGAGTGAGCAGTTCTTACGGGTATTGGCTCAAACGTTCATGACAGGTAAACACTAAAGCTTACCAATATATGCCTCTAGGAATTGCAAACCTCTTCTCCTGCTGATCCCCAATTCCTTCGCTGCAATGAGCGCTAGCATAGCACACATTTGAACATCACCCTGTTTCATGTTGTATCAGACACTAAGTGAGACCACGTCAATTTATCCCTTACTGCTTCTGCGAATTCTTCAATCGCTTCCCTAAGTGCGCGCCATGCTGCCTCGCGCAGCTGAGCTTCTTCTTCCGTCACAGCGCGACGTCGAGATTCGGTCATACCACGCCAGGCTTGGCAATCATCCGACTCCGCGTCCGCCTGTGAGGCATCCTCATCATGATGTATGAGCCCGGTATTTTGCTCCTGTTCCCGGACAGATCCAGCAGTGACTGTACGAATGCTACTGTGGCTCGCCTGCTTCACCAAATGAGAACTCTCGGACGCTGGCTGCGCAGCAGATGGTAGTGATGCAGCAAGAACGGCGACGGTGGCACTCCGCGTGCGACTCTTCAGTCGCTTAGCGGCCGAGTTCTTTCTGGGGCGTGTCTTCGTCACAGAAACTGCTTTCACCCTGACCTTCTGTGGTCTAGTGCTGCACTCCGAGTCACGGCCACTGTGTCCTTCGCCGTCAGTATCAGTGGATCCAGGTGACGGACTGGCCTCGTCGTCGTCCTCATGCTCCTTACCACCATCATCCTCATCCTCCGTCCAACGTTGCCCAGCGAGTCTGGACAGTGGGCTGGGATGCGCTGGGCCTGTGCGGCCCATGCTAAGACTCCTCGACTTCAATATTATGGGTCGTGGAGGGATATTAGGCGGTACATCTCTCTCGTTTTCGCTATGGCTATCATGGGCATCGGCGCTCACCACTACGCAGTTTTCACTGCCATCTGACGAATCAGAGTCATCCAGGGCGCCTTCTCCTACGTGGCGGAGGCTTCGGTCGCTCACACTGATACTAGGTGTGCTAGGGCTCTCACTGTGTGTTGCGGATGCACGGTTATACACAGACGGCCGGCGCGCATGTCCTTGTGCCTGTGCCGCAGTAGAAATAAGAACTGATGGACGACGAGGTGTAGCAGGCGTCATGATTGCCGAAGGCGGGAGTGCTGACGCTGATGGAAGGGAAGTAGGTATGTGACGAGGCGATGAGGATGTAGACGACGTAGGCGTCAAGTTTCGTGAATTAGGGGGTGGTTTAGTTGTGGGCGGGCCGTCTCGTTCTCCTTCACGCTCTCTCGATGCAGAGGTTCCGCTGCTGTTTTTTGATGTGGAGCGTTTATCTTGGGGGTGAGGTTGAGGGTATGTTTGACTGGCAGTACGTGGCTGAACAGGGGAAGTGGAAGTGGGGCGTGTCTGTTGAATCATCTTGGAGACAGAATCTGACGAGGCAGCACGGTGTGAGGCAGGTTTCGAGATGGATCCTGAGGCATGTGATCCAGATCTTGTGCCAATTGTGGGGATAGCAGCAGGGGCTGAATTAGAGTGCGTGAGGTGTGCAACAATTTGATGGTTCTTCTCCGAATGAGGTGAAGGTTTAATGTAGTCTGGAATGACGTCGGTAAGCAGAGAGCCAAGCAGCAGCCACACTTGCGCTGCGTGCACGCTTCCCGCTTGAATAGATGCCTACGGACATTTATTCACTTATAAACACCCCCATAAGGGAAAGGCACTGACCTCTGCGTTTACCTTACAAACGGAGGCCCTGTTTCTCCCGTCAGACTCGACAAGGTACTTTCTCGCCAGGTGCTCAAATAGCCCGCCAGATTCAATATCACGAAGTCCTCCACGTACATACGTACCCATAGTCTGTAGAACGGGCATGCGAGGCTTGTCACCAAGGCATTTGGGTTTAAGCTTTCGTTCAAGAAGTACGTGTCGTTTGTCAGGGTGACTGCATCACAAATAAGAAATAGCTGCGACATAAAGTGGAGAGTACTGACATATCATCATAGGGCACTTCCCATCTTCCTCTCTTGTCTGAGACAAAAGCCAATGTTCCGTCGGTATCTCCATCAACACCAACATTCCAAGAGAGCGCCACGCGCGGAACAGCATCAATAGGGCGTACAGACCTACGTAAGTCAACTTGAGCAAATGTTCCAGATGCATGCTGAATCCAAAGTGCATGCGAGTCGCGGAATATGGCATCTACAGATGCGGGGCACAGGTGATTACTTCAATGAGACCTGACGTGATTTGGATACGTACCAGTCACTCCCCCTTCCGATGAGCTCGCTTCAACAGTCCATTTAGCAATCCAGCCGCGCATTACATCCCATATCTCTACGGCATCGGCACCGTTACCTTTGGGATCCTTGTCTTTGACCACAGAACTGGAGGCATTGATGAACGCTGGAGTTGCGGACTGTAGTCGAGGACTGGCTAATAGCTCACTGCCGCTCCCTCCGCCAAAGTCTTCATTGGATACAAGCGCAATCTCGGAGGGAAACTCAGGACGCCAGATTACTCGGCGTACAGGGAATGACGGATGTAGCGTATAGGTAGGTTGATGCGCAATATGAACAGACGTGCCAGATGTGGCGAGGTCCCAAACCTGATCTCCATAAGTAAACATAGCGCAATAATGGTAAAAACCAACGTGCTTTGACAGTGTGGTCCAAACCTCCGCTGACTATCCAGCTCCTATCGGCACCAATAGCATCCCCAACATTACTGGAACCCGGAGTGCTACACCAGTCCAGTGCGAGAATTGGTCCTGCATGGGCTACAGGTAACCTGTCGAGCTGACCCCTCTGGCCCATTTGAAGATCCCAGCGATAGATTGATCCGTTGTCAAGACCTACAACAGCTTGAAGGGGATGGGATAAACATGGTGAAAAGACCAGAGAGCGAACAGAGGTTGGATGGTGGATCTTCATGATGGACTTCGACATATCCCGAAGATCCTACATCAAGTGTGAGCTATAGAGGAGACCAGAACACGATACGTACACACCCAAACACGCATATCGCCATCAGCAGAACCTGTAACACAATAGTACGGAACTATAGTGGAGCAGGATAGCTTGTGAATCGAACGGATATGAAACTTCGTCTTCCTTTCTAACGGTATTTGAGATGTAGAATTGGATATCAAGCTAGTCTACGCACCGTACTTGGCATTGCCAGCCCTGTTGAGGTCCCACATAATCAGATCCCCATTCCGCGCGCTTGTGAGAATCTTGTTGTTATAAGCTTCAAAGGAAGGACGGGGAATGAAGCGCTGAACATCGTAATATCTGTAGCCGCTTACCGCCATGGCACCAGGCAACATCAGTACTTGCACTATCAATCTTCAGCCCACTTCCATCCCATATGTTCCGCGACGCTTCAATACGATGTCCACCGCGACCAATAGAGGCTTTGTTGTCGTTATTTGAGACCTCTTCTGGATCAAACAGACGCAAGATGCGCAGGGCTAACCATAAGATTCAATAACGCGTCAATCTCATGCTACACAAAATATTGAGAGATGACTCACATTCTCGTCCTGCAACAACGCATCTTAAACCATCGTCACTCTTCGATATCGTTCCTCCACCATTGGTTGTTGCACGGTGCAAGCGGACATTTCTCACTGGTCCCTGGTATCCGTACTTGCGCGAGTCCGAGTAGAGGTCCGCCGTATAACCTATGAGAGACAACGGTACTGCAGAATTCAGCGTCGACGCACGTTTGGGGACCGTTGATTGCATATCCCAGGGCTCGTCGTTCGCGTCGATGAATCACTCCGACAAGGTATGATTGCTCGCCATTTTAGGCAGCCATCCGAAATTCCGAACATATGATTACCTTCTTTGTCAGTGCAACCCTCATATTCGAATCATATGGTTCTGCACCTGATTATGTCCTAGGCTTATCTGCATTTGTTCGGTACCAACATTGTATCACGCAAGCATGAAGTTGGCTCACAAACAATTTGAGAAAGCATTGGATCGATGTTATTTTACCGCTGAGGCTCGACGCACGCTGTCTGTTTCATACCCTTCTGCAACTATATTCTCATACTATCACGTCCAGATACTGGTTCATACCCGATTAATCGAACTCCTAGAGCTGGTTTCTGGCTCAATTTAGCACCCCCATCCTTCCTCTGAACTTTTAATCTTCAATTTCAGCTACATACAGGTGCTACCGCTGCTAGAGTCCGCAACCAAATTCGTCTCACTCAGGCTATTGCCAGTTGAAAATCCTCCGATATCAGCTAATCATGACCAACAGCTGTTGAGCTGGTTGGATCAACGAAGAATTAATTTGCTCATACTAGCCAACCGCTTCCTCGGATTCACCTCTGCGCAACATCAACCGAGCAGTAGCCTATCAAGATATCGGAGCAATAGTCTTCCCAAATCCTGCACTGACGCCTCCAGTGATACCCTCGATGAAGACACCCGAATATGTTAGCGCCTCGGTATCACCCTCTTGGATACCGAAATGCACAACATCACCTTGCTGCGCAGCTGTTTCGTTGGGATTCGCAAGCGGAAGCTACATCACAATTTGACAACCCTTTATCGAGTCATATAGTGGCTTACTTACCTTTAGTACACCAAAATGATAGTCGCCCTGGCCAGCTGCACCGGGTGAAGCGCTCGAATTCTCCACAAGGCCAGTGACAGCCATCAGCGGCTCTCCATTGGTAGAATAGAAGACGCCAAGGGTAAGATGTGTCCAGTCGATCTGGACCGCGAAGTTATGCCAGTCGTGGGATGTAAAAGGCGTCTCGAACAGAAGATCAAGCGCGTGGTTGCGAACTTTCAGATATCGAGCATTGGAGACAGGAACAGCGCCTGTGGGGATCGTGAAAGGCGAACCTATATCAGGGAGTGTCAGGGAGAGGGAGTTATAACAACTATTACATTATGTAACACGAACCGAGCTGGATCTCGAAGACGTGGGTTCCATCATTAGGCTCAATCCAGACGATTTGGTACTCATGGCTCATATTCAAAGGTTTCTCCAAATCCTCCTGAATGGATACATGGAACACGGTGGTTCCTACATCGGCAATAGCGTTCAAGGCTGTGTGGTTGCCATCCTTTTGCGCAATGAGCTCCGTCCTACGGAAACCGTTTTGAGGTGTGCTACCTCCAGGGACGAAGATAGAAGTATTATCAATTGAAATCGTCATCGGCTGCTCTATAGGAGACAACGGATTGGGCGACCACAATGGGGTAGCATTGAGCGAGTGCCCAAGGAGTTGAGTGTACTGCGAATCGGTTGTTTAGTATCCTATCATCAAGTAGGATACAACCATACATATGAGGCATTCATGGATCCTTTCACCACTCTGAGATGAAGTTAGCCACTCGGGTATGGTGAAGTAGCAGATGAGACGATACATACGACAAGTAGGGATCTAGGGAATTGTCCAGGTCTTCAATGGTATAGCTGAAGGGGGCGCGGCCATCATAGATCAAAGAGTTTGCCAAAGTAAGTGATACTAAAGCAACAAAAGCGACGACAATTGAGCGCAGCATTTTAACCAGCTTGAAACCCAAGGCGAGAAATTTAAGGAATCCAACGCCGTAGAACATGTCACCTGCCCTGCAGTGCGCATTTAAATTCCTAATATTGGGTTAAAGGGGAAACTGGGAATAACTATTAGCATTCATCAATTACAGCATTGCTGCCGGGGGAGAGAAGGAAGCGATGGGAAGATGTCTACATAACATAACGATTCAGAGTGCTCGTTAATTAGGATCATTAGAGTATTATTACTTAGGCCCCATGGGACGAAGGTTTCTTTATGAGAAGAATTCGGAACTCCGCCCAAACTTAATGACCAGAGATCAGAGTCTCCATGGCCTGACGGGGCAGGTCGTGATTTGTCATGACAGTCGTGGTAGGCTGCGCTGCTGGCCTGACGCAGGCCATGCATATGTTTGATCACCAGGCCACGTCAGGCGGACGGCTGCCTGGAGACACTCATGAATAAAAAGAAATCAAGGGAGGCTGGATTGTACGCAGTAAAAGAGCCCTTGCCAACAAGCCAAGTTCGCCACATATTGAATTAAAGCAAAATTGCTGAATTCAAAATTTTGCATTATCCTGCTCAAAAACTACATAATCAGGGCGTTCCTAGGACTGGCAGCTCGAGAATAGGACCTACAGTATAATCAATCATTCTGGAGAAAAGGGTATTTCGTTAGTAGGTGTATCGACGTCCAAGTCGGCTACACGTGACTACTTATTCAGATAGTCCTCGGGGATATTGACAACCTGCAGCTGAGGAATATGAGAAAGTATTGCGTGATCTATGTGCAGAAAATGCAGAGCCTCGCACCCATATTTTTAATTCTTGATGCCTAGTGATGTGAGCAAAAAGTCATGATTGGTGGTGACTTACATGAGTAATTGAGTATCGAGTGACCACTGGTGCGGCCGAAGGCAAAACGACTGCCGATCGCACATCTTTATCGTATGCCTTCAGCGCGCCCAAAACCAGGGTGGCATTTATAAAAATTGGCCCAAACACAAGCATCATGTGATACCAGGGTCTTCACGTCAGACTCCACGTTCCACCTGCAACACATTCGGTCCATCAGGCGCCCTGCCTCCAGCCTTCAGATGCCCCTCATCATCCAATGCGAAGGTCGGGGTTTTTGTTGACGATGTGAACTGGGATGCAATTTTGGAGTAAAAACGCTATTACCACGGCCTACTGGCTCAACGCCTACCTAAGACGGAGGAATTTAGTCCAGGTGTAATATAGGTAAGCCACTTACGACTAGTACACGAAGACAAGTGAGTTTCATGCGTAAAGGTTAATGAGTTTACAAGTCTGGTGCAGAATAGCAAATAGTCGTGTCGTGCGCAGCGGATCAATTGGGGAAGGGAAGGCCCGATCGTACGCCTGCGGACACTTTCATGGCTATAATGTGGGCCGCGGCGTCGGTGCCAACGAGATATCTGTTTAATTGATTGTGAAATTTGAGTGTTTCCATTAAACTTCGAAGACACACGTCGCCTTGTGGGGTTGGCTTCTTCTCGATTGGCTTGAATCCTCCACGTAGGCCGCTCTGGTTTGCAAAGAACACCATCTTGCCAACGAACCTAGAATACTAAAATGAACTGCCGGTAATGGTGAAGGTGGCAATGCATTTGTGTGTAAAGCCCAACGTGAGGCAGACGTCATGGATGCTCACAAGTACACCTAGACTTTAGCGCGCAAGATGAGACTCGAGAGGCAACCCGAGGGAGCTGCAGGATTATCAGACCACTCTCATATCCTGAGCTACTTCAGGCTACTTCTGATTGCCGCCAGCTATGGTGCCTGTTCACCCAGTGTACAGCAAGCGGATTCAAAGAGCAAGCGAAAGGCCAGGGTCTCGCAAGACATGGTACTCCCTCCAAGAAGGCGCATAGAGTTGGTGATACTGTCGCTTGCAAAAGAAAGGCTTGCATTCCCGTATGAGTGGTGTATAGAACATTGTCACGGTGTGGTTCAATCTGTGAAAGAAACATCGAGGTGCGCTCCTACGAGAATCAGGCTGCAAATTCTCAGCTGAATGGGAGCCTGGGCCTGGGCTTGTCGCGTGAGGAGCATTACAATCAACCATGGTAGTTCCGCAAAGACTAGGTTGAAAAACTTAATCTAGTCAATTTCTCACCCGAACAATCGGAAGACACGTGAGTGACATTGCCGTTGATCATTATCATTTAGAATCACCGAGTGACACAATTGCTGTCTTCCGGTACGAGGAAACTAGCACATGAGCATTGAATATTGAGCATGCGGTATCTAGTATCTGGTATCTGGTAGATGTATGCAAAAGTAAACTATATTGAGCCTCATACAATGAGTGCCCACGCCGAGATGGTAACAACAAACAACATGCGGGGTATAAATAAATAACCGACCATGCAATACCGATAACAGAAGAACGAAATAGGTGTGATGCGAAGCATACAATCCGCATAGAAACTAACAAAAGATAGTCGAGCCTGCTCAACAATAAGAGATGTCGCGTTGTAGTCCTGATCGACAGGATAGTAGAGATCATCTACTTGAAAAGAAAGCGACGACGGACGGGTCTGTGGACCATCCGTTTGCGACAGGTCCCGGGACTTGTCGGGGCGGCACTCGACGTGCTCGACACAGCAGTAGCCACCAGATTGTTGGCCGATTGTGAGGTTGTCAAAACACTTGATGTAGGGGTTGTTGCAACCGCGGGTGGTTGAACCGTAGATGTGATGAAAAATGTGCTGGTAGAAGTCTCGCACGACGGAGCTGAGATCGTGGAGGCTGCGACACTGGAGGAGTTCACATATGATGAAGCAGGTGGTAGAGCAGGTGATGAAGCAGGTGGTGACTGTGTTACAACAGCTGATGAGGATGATGCAACAACCGGCGAGGATGACGCAACAGCTGACGAGGATGATGAAGCAGCTGATGAGGCCGATGAAACAGCCGATGATAGTGGTGAAACAAGTGCTGCAGGCGCCGCCGCCGCGGACGATGTGCCAAAGATATCGTTCTGTGCTCCTGTGATTATGTATCAGACACGTTTCCAATGACAACCAAAGCATGGAAACCTCACCATCCTGGAACCCGCAATTGCTGTTGTACGCCGGGCTCTTAGGATTGCCGCTCTGGTCAGTGCCGTTTACCACGATGTTATTTCCCTCAGCCTGGTTCCAGATTATGATTTGCTTGGCACCCTGAGTACATGTACTCTGGTCCTCCTGGCACCAGACGGGAGGCTTGGGAGTGGCAATAGGGGTAGTGGAAGTAGCGCCGGTGACCATGCACTTGAATCCCTGCATGTAAATGTTAGGCTCGCCGCATCCATTCGGAATCTAGAAGATATTGTTATTTGACGGTAATGAAACGCAACCGAAAGACAACGAACCCAAACCCACTGGTGGAGATTAATGAAAAGTTAGCCTTGTCAAGGGAAACCATTAATAACTTACAGCACAAGTGCAACCATCTGCGGGACAAGCAGGCATGTCCTTTGGGACATCGTAGCTTGTGACACGTTTCCAAGGGGTGCTATAATGAAGGGTCAGGGGAAAATTGCAGGGTTGTCGGATATGAAACGCACTTATAGCGGACGGTAAACACGGCGAGGTTGTCCATCGTAACCTGGCTGATATCCGACTGCCCGATTGGTAAGATTTGGGTTCGATTAGACAACAAACAGGAACGGACCTGGTAAGAGATTGCGAATGCAGAGCCAGCGGCCATAGACTGGTTCTGTGTATGCACTGCCCATCATCATCAGCGCGACTATTCGACCAGGCTTAACTTGAACTCACTGTTGGGACTACCTATGCAACCACTATCAGTAAGAGGGGCACCCCCTAAATTTGTGATGGAGTAATCCTCGGGGTGGTTTCCACCATCACCCCACTCGGTTGCGAATTGTCCATTAAAGGACAGGGACGTCACACCACGGTTAGCGGCTATTTCGACAGTAAAGGAACTTCCGGCGGGTCTGGAACACAGTGAAATTTTATACAATTAAAACAGAATGCAAACGTACAGTTCAAGGAAGTCTCCTGGCGCAGGGGGGAATTCATCACACTAGAAATATAAGCATGAACTCATAGACCAAAAAAGCAAACACACCTGGTTGAAATGATGAAACCAATAGTCACTCTTCGACAACATCCACAGTGGGCTGACTGGATCGTCATTGTTATAATTGACCTGGCCCGCCACAGTGCCCTATAGACGGAACACTATCTGAGTTGAATCAAGCGACATGGAGTGTTGGACTTACATTAAAGCAATACATTGCCTTGTGAAATGCGGCCATATGCGCATTCGTTAGCAGAGCGAGAGACGACAGTGTGAGCAATTTTAGAGACATTGCGTTAGTACTGGAAAGGATCGACAGGAAAACGAGTGGAGTGTTGAGGCCAAATTCGCGTGCAGCGCGTATGATAAACAGAGAGAAAGGAAAGACAGCTTTACGAGAAGAAAAGAAAGATGAGAAATAGCAAGCGTCTCTTAAATCTTGACACACAGTGGTGGACCATCCATCCGCTAAACCTCTTTTGTTCTTATATCAACCGTAATGGGGCTAAAACGGCTAAAACGAATCACTTCCGTTTTTGGTATTTACAAAAGGTTAAGGTAGAAATTATTCCCTTGGATACCCTCGGCCAAGTCTTCAACGTTCTGCTAGGACCATATGCTACCTGATCTCATCTCCGTCTGCAGCATGAAAAGACCATGCGTCGTCAACATTGAAGAGAATCAATAAATCATCACAATTTAGAAACCCAGAGTTCTCGATCGAATCAAACCATTCAACATTCAACACTTGACATTGACAAGACATGGGATCGGAGGCCGTTTTAGCTCCACCAAATATTAGGCCTGCCGCGCACCTACCACGCACAAGGAGTGAATAAATTGTCTGTGTATACTGGAGTCTAGGAACGTTGTATGCCACGATTCAGCTGGATGATAGGCCTACAAGTGCTTCGCTGAGGTGAGACTCGCTTCTAAAATTAGCTGCGTATATGGTTCTCGCCCTACGAACTTAAGCTAATCGACAAGAAGGCAGAAAATAGTACCCCGCGTCTGGAGCGATGCTGCTCCAGTGAGTCGACTTGCAAGTGTCATTTGATCATCTCAGCTGATCTTTGTTTCCTTGTCTACGTGAAGAAACGACGAGAAGATGCCTTATTGATTTCTGATAATGCAAATATGTCGATCGATTGGCTAGAGTATTTTGCGGCACTCGGTTAGCATAGCTACTGCATAAGGTTTGAAAATTTACGCATCGCGTTGGTTTCAATGATATCTTCCCCTCAGTTTCTCCTTTCTGGTTTTCCTACGTAAGTTATGTGCGACACGGATACGGCATTTTCTGTGAACTCATGTTGGACGCCTTGCAGACCGCATGATCACCTTTGGTTTTGAAGTGAAAAGGCGCCGTAAACAAAATTGGGGGTGCTGACGGAGATCACTTTGTGCCTCGCGCCATACTATTACTCCTGTATCCCGCACAAGTCCAGCATCGCAACATGATATCCAAGAGCAACGGCGAACGAAACTTGCGTGCGGTAACCTCAGGGTGAGTCTTCGTTACGAATTTGCTTTGGTACTCAAGCTCAAGTTCTGGATCGCGTGTTAGAAACACGCACATGGTGCATTCCATATGTAATATCATCTGTTTATATTAGCTTTGGGCTGAAGTGAAAAGGTGCATTGCACACTTGGTCTCGCTATTGTCAGCGGAAATATTAGTAGCCATATTTGGTACTTACATGTCTAAATGACATCATTACATGACGTTCACCAGTACTTCATGTAACACACGAACCTTCTTGTTCACGAATTTTTTGCACCTATTTTGCGAAACATGGCAGCTGCTAAACAACACTTCGTCGGAGACACGCCAGTCGATTCTTTCCCATCTGAAGCGACACAGAAGATTCCAGACGATGAACTCACCAAGAAAGAAGCAGAGAGACTGACCAAGTGTGAACAGAAGGAACCTGGAGCTGGTAAGCGAGCTGGAGCTGCTTCGCGAAACCCAGATGGTGAGAAGAAAATTCTGCTGTGCAGAACGCTCAATGCAAGTGTTATGCAGACTATGATACTCGTGGTCGAGGAGGACAAGGCAATACACAGCCAACGGCAGGTGCATTACATTTTTGACAAATCTCAAGTCAATCATTGATTCAGTTTTACCAGACCCTGTTATCTGAATTTTGCGCACGCTAGGGGGCCATTTTGTTTGTATCGCAATGTATTATCAGGCAGCGGACATCGGGCTGATGAAACAGGTTGTAAGAGCGTTGTAACAATTATTGTATAGTAATTTTTCAAGATCAGTATCCGACCACGCACAGACATCGCACTATGATACGCGTGAGTCTGACCCTTGACGTGTGATAGCAGTACATGATCCATTCAATTGACCAGTCGTCGCCCCTAACTTGTACGGCAACGCAGTCAGCGATCACATGAGGACACATGCAGAGAACAACATGTAGGTTGAGTAACGTCTTACAATCTATATAATTTGATGTCATATTGTTTTCAAGAGTAATTGAACTCGAGAGGGTTGGAGTCGTTGTACCGCATCCTCAAGCCGCGGCTGCAGCTCTCACTAACCCATATTCAAGCAAGACTTCGGCTAGGATCGAATATCAAGACTTTGAACAATCAGCTGCAAAGACTTCAGGTCGCTGTTGAAGACATTAAAGGGTAATCAAAAGTCATTACCGGTACCGGACGACCTCAACCTTTTCGCACTTAGGGGCCCTTTCCAATTCAAGAATCTTGTCGATCGTCCATGTCCGCTTCGTAGATCCATGCGTGTCATTCCCGACGAGAAATTGACAATTCCATGTCCGACTTCGTTTCATCGTGGCTTAACATCGAGGTGCTGAAACACGATACACAGAACGCCGATGTCGTAATTGTAAGTTTGAACTCGCGTCTGTATAACGCTGTCATATCGAAGGAAGCGCTGACGGACAAATAGCAGCTTGGAAGAACGTACGCGAGCCAATCGATAGCCAGGAACAAGGTTCCCCGCGTTGCACACCCACAAGTTGGCTAGTCATTGACCGTAATGGCCCATGGGTTGAAATGGCAACAATGAACGACGTAACTTTCCAAATAGAACATTGATAATGTGATCTTGAGCAAAGCCCCTGCCAGTGCCGTGTTGTGATACTTGAAAGTTACATAAATCTAGGACTGCCCTCGGCGAGATCCTTTTGATCAGTTTTAGGAGGCACAGGGATACACCTCTGTGAGTATTGACAACGAAGCCCTACTAGGTTCACCTGCGTAGTAGCTAGAGTAGCGTCATCAAATTCTACAAGAACTCACTCACACTTTCAAGTTGCGCCCCGTGACAAGGATTAGGAAAACAAATCCCAATCTAATTCTATATGCACAGATTTGAGGAATATATATAGCAGATCCGGTCTTATATATGACAGCTTGTAGTGAGACAATTCCAATTATTCGCTTGAAACTCGAAACTATAACTTACTATAAATTGGGTTGATACACTTGCCACTACCGACGGCAATGGAAAGTAACTTTCCGAAATTACGTACATACACAAACACAGTTGCATAAGCTCAACGCGTTCAACGATAAAGCAACGATAGCGACTTCCTTCTAGTAAGTTGGTCTATCTACGGCCCTAGCTAGTAGCTGCAGATGCCCGCACTATATAATTTACTGTTTCGCTTCTCAATTGCAGCCGAATTCATCAGTATTCCCTCCAACTCATCATTCCTGTGCAATCGTCCTCTGCTCAACTAGTGACCATATCGCCCACCAAATGGTAAAGGACTCAGCGCATTGAAAAAAAAAACACGCCCACTCAGTGGTCTAAGCCAACCTACGCAACATTGAACATACATCATCTATGGTTTTACTTCACACGCAGCAGACGATCAAGGTACGAGCGGGTGATACTTCATTATCCAGCTTTTTGAAACTACGACTCGGACCATTACTCTCGCGCTTTGTTTACAGTACTTTCGAGGTTCGTTGTTTGTTTCCCTCGTTCGTTCTAGCTTGTGCTCAAGTGTTAGCAAAGTTGCACCGGCCGCTATTTGGGTGAGCTCAGCGTGCACTATTCTCGCATGTCCGTCTGTGAACTTATCCCCTTCGTTAGGCATTCGACTATTGGTTGACTTTTGAACATGAAGTTCGTCTGTTCAGCACCATGGGCCGTTGGAACATCGCCCACGGCATGTTTATCATCACTAGATATGTTCCCATAGCATGGATTACGAGTGAAATCTACGGTGAGTAACTGTGACACTGCACTATTCATTATCGGGGGGAATAATCTTATTGGTTTGCAGTCACTCTTGGGCAACAATCAGTGGAAACAGTAATAATTATCTCTGAACCATACTGAAATCACATTAATGCCAAGTAATACAGTGCCTGGCAACATATCGGGCTGCTGGGAGTAAGTCACCTCACGATCACTAATTACATGTCCCCTGACGTATCTCAGGTACCCTGCTTCTTATCATGGTGGCTACCGAAGGTTTGTGCACTTATGTCGATCAAGTAATTCCCCCTTCATAGTGTGTATATTTCAGGTCTGCTTCTTATGCGCACCCTTGCCTTATGGCATCATAACGAGAAGATCAAACGATTTCTATCGGCAAGTTTTTTGGTAAGTGATTCAGTAATTCTGTCACCCAGGCGATAATATTAGGGCTTGAAGCTTGTTACTACCTCAATGCTCACCTGCGATGTCCTGGCGGCATCTGCGAGACTCGAAAGTGTATGTGCACCCACATCAACTCAGAGTTCAATGGAGGAGGCTACAAGAGTGGAACACCTAATTATGGGCATGTTCGTTAGCTCAGCGTTTTTTGAACTCAGTGAGCGACTGGAGACGCTACCTCCCTTGAATTTTACTGATGAAATTCGTGCAGCGGTGGTCATTGTTACAACGTATCACTCTTTAGTATCACGCTCTGCTAGCATATGTACTATCAATAACTTGGTGCCAAAATTGTGGCAAGGAAGTTTGCTATATGCGTTGTCACTCTTAGGTACGTCATTCGTGAGTTTATTTCTTCTTGGTCTCGTCTAACTGTGCTCTAAGCAATATCGATTGCGAACATTGTTTCTTTTTCTTTACCGGTACGTATTTTTCACGTACTCTGTCATCATTAGGTATGAATTATGAGTGCAGGTTTCAGGCGGGCAGAGCGGTATCATTGACGTGTAAGCAGCTGCCCTTCGTGTTCAATGCTAACTACTCAACTGTTATAACCAGGTTTCAAGGTGTCCTGCATGGTGTTATGGCTACACGTATTCTCTTTGATTTGCGTGATGCAGACCGGAGTGATGAAGATAACCCTCAACTCACCTCATATGTGCCCTCTTCTGATTTACAGTTTGTATCACACACCATACCCATGACCGCCTTACATGGCGAAATCAATGTCTGAATTACATGTGTCCTATCGTTCACGTCTGGATCTCGAATGGCTGGAGTCGTGTCGGCTGAGTTGTGATTTAATGAATCCTGAAGTTTATTGCTATCTCCACGGTCACTTGCGGCCTCATTGCGAGCCTCTACGGGAAAATGTATGTATGCCTGCGTCAACTCAGATCATTGTAGAAGTCGCTACGAGATTGGAACAAAATTTGTTCTTTTCAGTGCAGCGCTGTTTAAACTCGGTGAGCGATTTCGGACGTTGCCCTCTTAGTTCTACTACTGACGAATTGTGCATATATTATTCGACACCTCTACATTCTAATGGCATGCCCACCGTCAGTAAACGTTAACTAAACTGGCGTCGGCCATGCCGAAGGAAAGTTTGCTATATGCGCCGTCACTTCTTGGTATGTAATTCGAGTGTTTCCGACTCCTTTCTATCTCGTTGATTAGGTTTTAAGCGATCTCTGTTGCAAGTATTTGGTTTCTTTTGTCTTCCCGGGCATTGTTTCCACGCACTTCGTTAGGATGGAGTACGAACTTATTAGTGTAGGTCTCATGGTGGTACCTCGTATCAAGGACTAATGGTTAAATTGTCATACCTAGATTTCAAGGTGTCCTACATGGTATTATGGCTTCGCGCATGCTTTTGATCTGCGAGAAGGCACAGGGTGAGTATATCGAGAACGTTCAGTACTCAGTCAACAAAAGTTTGGATCGGCCGAATATCATTTGCTATTTGAATTTTTGGGTATCCGCGGATACCTGCGGGCACCCGACTTTAGCAAGCCCTCTGACCTGTACCCATGCGGGCGGAACCATCCAATGTATCCTCCATCCGTACCATTCGTCCCACGTTCCGTCTGCGAATGGTACCCGGGTGGATATCAGGGTAACGCCCACCTGTGTCACACCCCCACAGTACCGTAATATCTTAATTGACACATTTGCAAACCTTTGACACCACAGCGCCATAAAAGCCGCGGAGGCTGGTAATTTTATCCGTCGCCGACATGCTCGCATGCATACTCGTGAAGAAATTAGCATTGCTGTCGAGACTGCAAAATCCGAGCACACCCGGCACGACCACCGAGTCCGATCAATGCACATAAACGCACGTGCACACGATGATCTCTTTCAAGAACGTGTGTTTTATATGTCTCCTGCCAATCTGAATTGCCATAGGGCCCCGTCCTCGTCATAGCAACGTAGCTCCGGAGGCTAGGCCACATGCTGCTACACAGCAGACATTCAAGTTGTCAATACTTTTGGTAGGTACAACGTTCACCACTCCGGAGCCTGTAGATCTTCAGAGGACATCGGCCAATGATAGACACTGTTACTTATTCAACGATCTTCTGACCGCAACAATGGGTGATGTTGGGTGGATTATGGAGCTATCATGTGTTTTGATATATCTATAATTAATAAATAGTCCCAGTATACTATAAGGCAGCAACCTGTCATAGAAGTGCCAGGTGTTATATATTATGTATTATCAAGTTGCTCTGCAAAATCATTCTAAGATCTCGGTTGTCAAGCTTTCAAGGGTGTTCAACGTTCTGTGACTATTAAAAATAAGCAACACCGCCTCAGGAATTGCTAACATTGTGGCATGCATGTTGCCTGTTGACCAGGCTGGTTTGACAAAACATTTCCGATGGCGGTCCACCGCACAAAACGAAACTTTATTATTGTTAATAATTAATGTGGCCATTATGTAATACAACCGTGTCTCTTCTATCAACTGCTTGCTATTAACCAACAAATCGGCTGAAGGCATGCGGCCGAAACTGATGAAAACTAGTTCAAAAATGGGGCGAAGGAATGCGTGGGTGGCGCTATACTGTAATCACCAAATGCGCTTCGCGACAGAACAGGACAGAACCTTGGGCTGATCCGGTGCTACACCGAGGCCAGATATTATGCCGCAATCAGCTCCTTTGCGTTTCGGGCAGAACCTTAGGTGGATCCAGGGTCACACCTTATAAAAGCTTAGCCGCTGTGGGCATATTGCCTCGTTGATCCCTTATCTACCCGTACGGTATGATGTCTGGTCCAGCAGGAGGCAAAGAGACTCGCCAGAGAACCGCCCTCGAGGAGTATGAGCAATCTGGCGAGGGTAGGCCCCCATTCATTCTGACATATACCGAGGTGAAACTCCTGGGTATCGCTGGGGTGAGTGCTATGAGTATTGTGTCTGAGTCTGCGTGAACTTATTTGTCGTCCAGGTTGGCTTTTTCTTGGATGGTAGGCCCATATAGCTCTGCTCGAATGCAAAGTCTCATATCTTTATGTAATAGCTTATGACTTGTTCATCATCAATGTTAGTGCATAATTTCATATGGTGGCATATGAGACTGATTCGATATGTGCAGCCCGTGTCTACCATGCTGCAGTACAGGCTTTACCCGAATCAAAACATGCCCGCCAACCTGCAGGGATTATTGAAAGCTTCTGCCAATATTGGAAGTGTGATCGGCCAGTTTCTGTTTGGTGAGCTGTGTAATAGCATCATGTTTTATACCGCTTCATACTGAATTCGTAATGATACAGGATACTGTGCTGATGCTTTCGGGAGAAAGGCGATTTGTCAGTTTTTTCCATTGTTCTCACTAGCATCCACATTCATATGCGTCGACAGACGGAAAAGAGCTTATGCTCATCATCCTTGCGACTATCCTCTGCATTTCTACACCTACAGGTGTGTCTTTCGATTATTCATTCGTATTCGCGAGTACTAAGCTATTGCCAAGGCACGCTCTCCCCAAATGGATGCCTGATTTACTTGACAATGTTCCGCATCTTACTCGGCGTGGGTGTCGGTGGTGATTACCCTATGTCGGCCTCCGTAACAAGTGACCGTGCCACAATTCGTAAGCGTGGAACCATGCTCGCATACATCTTCGCGAATCAAGGATGGGGTAGCTTTGTGGGGTCGCTGGTGACCATCATCGTTCTGGCATGCTACAAGCACGTCATGAATGATGAAGGTGAGACATCCAAGGTCGATGGAGGTGTGTGTCGTGTACTAGATGTATGATGTTGCTGATTTACGATTTACCCCAGTGTGGAGGATCGTCGTTGGATTATCGCTCATTCCGGCTTTCGGGACACTCTACCAGCGTTTGACCCTCCCGGAGTCCACGCGTTACGAGAAGTCACATGAGGCAGAACTGGTCGAGCAGGGTGTTTTGAAGAAGGAGAAGATGGGGGTTGAAGTTGGTGTTCATCCTACTGAATCTGAATCAAGCGTCGATGAGGGACCTTCTGTGCCTGCAGCAAAGAAGACTCACTTCCTAGGTATGGTTCCTTGGTGTCGAATACCTTCCTTGGTCTCACGGATGATTTAGAGGTCATCAAGTACTTCTCCGAATGGAGGCACCTGAAGATACTGATCGGAACTTGTTCATGCTGGTTTCTACTAGATGTTGCGTATGTCGGGTGCCGATCACTGGATAGAATTCCTTCTGATGTGGTGATGTTAGTTTCTATGGGATCAACTTGAACACAAACGTGGTGCTTGCTGAGATAGGTTACGCCGGCAGCACAGGCACGCCCTGGGAGAAGCTCTTCAAGGTCGCCACGGGAAACATCATCATCACTGCACTAGGATTCGTGCCAGGTACACGTACAGTGCTATTTCTCTTGACATGATCACTCACTTCGAAAAGGCTACTACGTGACTGTGCTCTCCATTGAGACGCTCGGCCGCAAGCCCATTCAGCTCATGGGATTCTTGATGGAAGCTCTGTTCTGTGGGTCGTTACAAATGCTCTAGAGGAATATCTGTTGACGGCATGTTGCAGTGGGCATCTTGGCTGGGAAATTCCATACGCTGAGCACTGCAGCATTCATAGTAAATTTCACGCTGCTCCAGGTACGTGACAGGGGTCTGATGGAAGATCTCGACTTATTCAAAATTTATTGAGTTCTTTTTCAACTTCGGAGCCAATGCGTGAGTTCTTCGCTCAACCAGAACATGCTCCTCCTGACTTGACCATTGCACAGCACCACCTACGTGCGTTGCTATGCACTTTGCTCTGCACACTGGATACAGCTAATGGAACTCATAGTGTTATCCCGCTGAGGTGTTCCCCACCCGATACCGAGCGTTTGCGCACGGCATGTCCGCGGCATGTGGGAAAGCAGGAGCAATCATATCCGCTCTCGTGTTTAACTCCCTCACGGACAAGATTGGTATACCTGCTGTGCTTTGGAGTGCGTCCGCAATCAACCAACACGTGCCGGCAACTTATTTTTTTTTCCCATAGTTTTCGTCGGCTGTTCAATTCTTGGTGCAGGTATTGAGGGCCATAATTTCATTTTGTGACAGCGTTGACTGACAAGCTAATTCGCAGCTTTCACTTTCCTCTTACCCGAGGTTGCTGGTCGTGATCCAGATGCGATCCTCGCAGAGGAGCAGAGGGAGCAGCAGTAATTTATGATATTACCAATACTTGGGACTCATTATCCTGGTTTGTTGTTTTAGGAGTTATCGCTCACTATGCATTTAAAGCTACTTCTCCCCCTTACCTATGGAGTTTTACATAAATCAGACAAGCATCGGCGACGTTTGCCTGCTTCCCCAGGAGATTTCATTGCGAATGGCGTTACTCGAAGTACCACCAGTTCCACAGAGCAGCAGGCTGCTATTACTCCATGAAAATATGTACATTAGACTTTCTCGGCTATCAAAATTGAAGCTTTCCAAGCTAGATCTTTTCTCTTTCTTACTGTAGGACATGAATACTTGTCATGAACCTTCTTTTGACAAGACACCACTCCGATTAGTCCACTCCATTCCCGTCTAGAAAACAAGGATACATATCCGCGGAATGTGAGACGACAGCAAGACGCATACAAAGTTGATGATGCTGGCATGAAGAATTATAGCTTGCCACCGCGCACACAACGGAGTATATGCGCGCTACCTGGCAACGGTACTGGGTATCGGCATCCACATCAATATTGGACCACCACCTCGGCGATTGATCTATTTACCTATAAGGTGCAATGAGATTGACATGTTCCGATTGTGTTACATGTAGAAGATGCAACACATACGTGAGGCAATCGACCGAAACGACTTGCGGACAACATGCAAGGTACCCAGTTCGCACATCAGACGAGCCAACTAAGAACTTATCCCCAGTGGCAGGTCGAGCAAAGTATCAGTTACTATCAGTGCTCAGCGCTCAGCCCGGAACCATTCCAATGAATCCCAACAATGACTGGGGACCCAACTTGAAGCGTTCACGTACGAATTATATTTGCGAGGGCCATAATCTGGTGTCTCTTTGGAAGTCCAAGTTCTAGACTAAATTTCCAGTTGAGCGAGGATGCCACATTAGGTCACTAGCAAAGTAAGCACCAATGATTTGCGTGGGCCAGAAATACAAAATTCCTGAGGATGGTCGGGCTACATGCATAAGTACATAGCAGCTTGCTCTCAAGCTGAGCGACGGATACACCCGGGACAGTTACACACGCTGACTAAGCTATCTCCACAACAAATTTGTCAACAGCAATAAACACATACTGTTCCGAACGTGAAGGACGTGATTCGGGATCGTCACCGCCAACGACAGCGACAGGCTCAATTATGCTCAAAGCCTCAAATTCAGTCGCTGGAATCCAGCGGCAAGCAAATATCTCATTCAGACGTGGTCTTGCAACTGTTGCTGACCCACCTGTTCGCCGATACGGCGGTCTCAAAGACCAGGACCGCATCTTCACAAACGCGTATTGTAGACATGACCATGGTATCAAGGGCGCTTTGGTGAGTCTAATGTCCTCATACAGTTATTTAGTATTCATTTGTCTTGCTCTGACAGTCTCGTGGTGACTGGCACCGCACGAAAGACATTCTTTTGAAGGGTGACTCTTGGATTATTCAAACAATCAAGGATTCAGGACTCAGAGGCCGGGGTGGTGCCGGATTCCCAAGTGGTCTCAAATGGTCATTCATGAACAAGCCTGACTGGCAAAAAGATAAACGGTATATATGTTCTTGAATTGTAGCGTTTTGTCCGGTTCGGTACTCACTTGTCATTTTGTGCAGGCCCCGCTACCTAGTTGTCAATGCTGACGAGGGAGAACCGGGAACTTGCAAGGACCGCGAGATTCTTCGTGGCGACCCACATAAACTGGTAGAAGGCTGTCTGGTTGCTGGCCGCGCCATGAACGCAACCGCAGCCTACATATACATTCGTGGAGAATTTTTCCAGGAGGCCTCTCACCTTCAGCAAGCTATCACCGAGGCGTACAAAGCTGGACTCATCGGCAAAGATGCGTGCGGCTCCGGTTACTCATTCGATGTATACCTCCACCGCGGAGCTGGTGCATACATCTGCGGCGAGGAAACTGCGTTGATCGAAAGTCTCGAGGGCAAGCAAGGCAAGCCTCGACTAAAACCACCTTTCCCTGCAGATGTTGGCTTGTTCGGATGCCCCACCACTGTTGCTAATGTTGAGACTGTTGCGGTGGCACCTACTATCTGCCGTCGTGGCGGGTCTTGGTTCGCCAGCTTCGGCCGTGAGCGTAATCAGGGCACAAAACTCTTCTGCATTAGTGGTCATGTTAATAACCCTTGTGTTGTCGAAGAGGAGATGAGCATTCCGCTGAAAGACCTTATCGAGCGACATTGCGGAGGTGTCAGAGGTGGCTGGGATAACCTACTTGGTATCATTCCTGGTGGAAGCTCTGTCCCAGTCCTGCCCATTGATAAATGCTCGGAAGTTCTGATGGACTATGATTCTTTGAAGGACGCACAGTCGGGTCTTGGGACGGGTGCCGTCATCGTAATGGACAAGAGCACGGACATCGTATCTGCCATTGCGCGGTTCTCTTCAGTACGGACTCCGTGTTTTGCTCATGCTTTTATGATACTTAATTTTCCACCAGTTCTACAAACACGAGTCTTGTGGGCAGTGTACGCCCTGCCGAGAGGGCACGACGTGGATGATGAACATGATGAATCGCATGGTGGAAGGCCGCGCTCACAGACGTGAGATTGATATGCTCCTTGAGCTCACGTAAGTTATCACTGTACAGCTTTTCTCAACTCACTGTTGTCTGCAGTAAACAAGTGGAGGGCCGGACCATCTGTGCTCTAGGCGATGCTGCCGCCTGGCCCATTCAGGGCCTCATGCGCCATTTCCGCCCAGAAGTGGAGGCCCGTATCGATGCTTTCCGTGCTTCTCATGGTGGTGTGATGTTTGGTGGCCGTATGATACGCGATGCGGATCCAACCCTTGCGATACCTGATAACCTGGGTGCCAACCTAGTCGAGCCTGGTGATAGAGTATGACCTGTGCATGTTACTTACCTCAGTATGTCCATGCAATGCATCAAATGACCCCTCAACAGTCAGCAGGGATGGGCCACAAGCAACCACAATATCGGGTTGACATATGAATTATGTGTTACTGAGTTGCTAAAAGTACGTAAGTACTACTGTTATGGGCATTCGTCATGTGGCAAAAGTCTGGGCGGTGAGACTCACTAACCTAAAACCAACCTGTGAAATCGGCCTCCGGGGAAATTATCGATCAAGACTGTCAGCGATGCTCGGCATTTGCTTTGTTCCAAATAAGTGCATTTTTAGGTTCATGTCCAATGTCTTACAGTTCAAAATTTGCATATACTGTTTCAGGGTGTTCTGCTGCCCTGCAAGGCACAGCCAGGTCAACGTTGGCTGCTGCGATCCACGGCTCAGCGCTCATCAGTCAGCTCGTGCAAAAAAGGTCAGGGTCGGAATCCTCGTTACAGGAGTCTTCAACCTATGATGGCTATAGCCTTGTCGGTAGAAATACGAAGCCAAGAGACGACATTATCGCACACTTTAAATTTTCTTTCCTTTCCGCCGATTATGATGCTCCCTCTGCAAATTCCCAGTGATGCTTGGCCAACAATAGAAGGTAAGCGCATATGCTGGCTTGCAGGCTTACAGCATCTCATCCCTCAAGGAAGTTGTAGCTTGTATATTTCACGGGAGTGCCATCGCCACTACAATATTTCGACTTGGATACCGGTTGTGTACATCCAAATTCTGGTGGGAAGATGGGTGGGCTGCAATTGCTCTCGTGTTTGACATCATCTGCCTATTCGGAGTATGGGGTCAAGCACCAATCTGTGTGTTATTCTGAAAAACGGTAACACAAGTTGAGCTAAATTCACTCTAGTTGACGACGATCCTCGCGTTTATACAGCCATGTTCTGGCTAGTCCCAATCTCTTTCACCTGTGTTTTATGGTACGTAGTTGAGTTGTGCTTAGTCTTTTTCTGTCCCTCATGTTATCAGGGCGTCGAGAATGAGCACCATATGTCCCATTTTGCGCGTCGCAGATCCGCAAGGTGCACTTCGGCGGACCGTGTATGCCATCATAAGCTGCTTTGCAGTAATGTGGACGGCCTTGGTTGTTCAGAAGGTGTTCGCATGCGTGTACCACGGGTGCTACATCGGATCAGATATTGCTATTGCAAACCTTGTTAGTCAGTGATTTTTCCTATGGTGTTTTTCAAATCACCAATACGTCCCTTTCAAGCCGATGCAGTATCTGACCTAATGTTGGTCGTCACACCCAAGTACCTATTACGAGATGTCGGGCTCACCCGCCATCAACGAATTCTTGTCACCTCAGTCTTTTGCGCGTCCTTGTTGAATACCGCCATGTCGATTCCGCTTTCCATTCTCCTTTTACTAGCTCCAATATCGAAGGCTACACTAATATTCGGGCATGTCAAGGTGTGCACTTACTTCTACTTCTTCACTTCTGCTAATCGCGAGATACCCCAATAGCCAGCAACTTCGCTAGTGATCGCAAATTTACTTGTTATAGTTTCCTTTGTGTACCGCTACCTGCGCAACTCCAGGGCAGATCTGGACCTTCCAGTAACAACCAGAGCTGTGGAATTTTCAACTTTCATTGACCTAGATCAACTCACGGTGGACAAGCAGTCGAGCATTGCGCAGACCTCATCTACAGCGATGTGCACTATGGTTTCCACCCAGGCGCATTCTCCCTGTCAAGGGAAAGTTAGTGAATCATCGAACGATTCATCGCTCCAATAGTAAGGTCGGTAAGCATCTTCTTTTGGTGTGGATTCGAATGTCTGATACTCATTCCTGCATTCTTTGATTGACTTAGTCCAGGCGTATCACGATAAACCTGCATCGAGTATGAGAAAACATGTATGTGATCCTGCAGATATTTTTTCTCCTTGTATCATAGATTGTAAGTGGAAATTTGGACCAAACGTGATCCCAAATGCCGAATGTCACTGATAATGCATGTTTACCGATATGGATACATTTGTGAATAGGTCTGAATTATTTTGGATAGGCGTCCGAGCAGGGCAATTTTTTAGAGGAATGTACAAGACAATCAGCTCGCCTAAAATTTGAGGAAACAAAGCGAAATGCCCAGCCCTAACAAATCCAAGTATGGGGTATGCACGAAGTGAGGGGTGTAAATAGGGTATGGCGTACGCCGGGACAACACAGCAGGATTGAAAAGCGAAACAACAGAACGATGGAGATGCGTATTGGTGAACGATGCTACGGTGATAAGAGCGATGAATATAAGGGGATATGCAGATACCGAGGAATCTGAGGCGCGCAAACATCGTGGTATTTTACAATAATTTTGTCAATGGGCTGATAATAACCATGCCATGACGATAGCAGGGAAGATCACGAGACTGAAGTGCTCCCAGATTTGAAACTACCACTATGACTCGAACCCCTGGAGAACTTTGGGATGCTCGCAAGCGGTCTGACAACCGTGGAAGAAGTTGCTGGAGGTGCATAGGAGGTATTAAACCTCCGCAGTTGTGGCGGTGGAGGCGGCGCGGACGCTCGCCACTTCTCTTCCCATGCGCGAAGACAAGCAACAAATCCAGGGTTGGGATTGATGCAGGGCCTGCGACGTTTGACTAGACCATATGCCTGCTCATACGAAATCCCGAGGTCGTGGATGAGATAAGCAATGACTATGGCTGGAGAGCGTGAGACACCCTGTTATAGGAGAACCACATCAGGCTTAACGCTCCATAAATTTCAATGGAAGAGGCATACCTGCTGGCAATGCACCAGAACATTTCCACCACTTTGGAGTGCGTTACCAATATACTGGCATGCTCCTTCAAGGTGCGGACGAAGGTCAGCGGATGGTTTATCAAGAATATCTATGCGGAGGCAACGGAAGCCGTCTTTTTCTGATATCGGAAGCCAGGGGACATCGAGCACTTGTACAATATGAGTGATATGATGTTTTGCGAGCAATTCGCGATCCATTGTTGCGGACATGGAACCGAGGTACAAGGACCCGGGCTGCGAGTTGGAGACATGAGCCACGGATTGGATTGAAGGCAAGGACTGGGATTGAAATTGAAAGGGAAGAATCTGGTGCATAGGTGTACAGATTGCTTCCATAACGTCTGGAGACATGCCCTCAAAGCGGATCATAATTTTGCAGTACGACGGGGGGGGAATCAGTAGGAAAGTGATGCAGTCGATATCGGAGGGCAAATGAGAGATGATCACTGTTCGGATGAAGATCTATATTACGGGTTACACTTGGGCGGAATGTACAGGCAATTATCAGTGGAGCAATATTAGGAGAGTGGAGCTGCATTTTAATACGAGGATTTGTAGGCTGTCTCAATCAAATAATCGATGCGGTTTCCTATTTTGGAGTCCAAGTTGTAATCTCGCCTCCGTCAATTCAATTCAATAGTCCTCCATGCAGCCTGGACCACAGAAGGAACAATGAACTTGATTAGATGGTGATCATTCGGTGATCATATCAAAAAAGGTACACCCTATGTACCTGGCCCTTATAATCATGATCACGTATCAAACTCATGCATCGAATCGAGGCCACCTCGAAACCTTGATTGAGTTCAAGCGGTTCAAACATATTTCTACAATGCTTGTGCTGCTTTAGTGCCGCGGAACGGGCTCCTGGAATTTCACCGACAACTTCTCTCCGCGAAAGACCTCGAGGCTACTTGAGGCTGAACAATCCTCATGGCTGGATATCATAAGGTTTCCGTTTACCGGCCTTTCGGCAAACACCTTATCACCTGCCCCCAACTCTCACCGAACAGTCTTCCTTGTTCTCCTTCCGGTATATTAATGGACTCGGAAGCTGAAGCGCGATAGCTCCTGAATCGTATCAAAGCCCTGTGAATTCGCGACATTTGAAGGTCAACACGAGGCCGTTGTTCCAGCATTGTATGGCAATTGCCATGCCCTACCTCGCCTATCAGTACTTGGAGCCGATCTGATAGCGCGTGTGTGCCACTGTCTACGGTTCCAGAACCATTTGATCATGATCGCGCCTGGCACCCCCTCATGATATGGGGCATTCTATCTTCCCCTCATCAATTATTTACTAGATCCCGAGTATCGCCGCCAGGCGCCTATCACCGATGCTAAGGTTTGTTTCAGGGGACTTGAACATCTTGGAACCGGAGGAGAGGAACTTGCCTTGCCAGAAAGCTTGAGACGTTGATCTGAGCAGTCGTGATTTTTATCGGTCCGGCTGCCCTAGCCGCATTGAACAAGATCTGCTGCAATGATTCAAGTACCATCCTCATACGAAAATGTCCTTGTTGATCATCTCTGGTTTACATAGCTGTCGTACCAAATGATAAGAATCTACTTTCGAGTTGCTGTTAGCGGTTCTTCACACACCACGGGTGCCCCACATTTGGGAGGTTGATCCCGTTCGATCAACGATTTACATACAACTCCACCTCGAATGGCTCATCGGATCTCTACCTGCAAATGCTTCCCGACAACATAGACATCTCTCGCATTTTCTTTCCAGCGCGTTGGCGACGTGTAGACGCTTGAGATTTCTTGATCGTGATCTGTTTCCTCTGAAATCTCATGCATTTCAATAAGTGATCCGGCGGGTGCTATCTCATTTGTTCGTGTGCACATGACGTATTTTGGTGTCCGGGAGGAACTTCCTAGCTTATCCATCCATACTGGTAGCACATGTGTATTGGACAGCACAGTTTACAAACGGCCCACTTCAGCCAACCAATCTGTTGTTGGTTCCTTCACGCGAAGAGGCCTGCACGCTCGCACAGCTCAACTTGCATACCATACTTGTACGTTAGTATAACAGCCACAGCTCACTTTATTACAAACTTTTGCTATGATTAGTCACACCAAGTGACCAGATGGAATGCACGGAAACGATGCAGCAAGTTTAGAAATTAGACAGCTAACCTAACATCAGCCTTGTTGGTATGTCAATTAGAAGTTGGTCCCTCGATGTCACGGTCGCCCCCGGAAGTCGCATCAAGCTCGTTGTGCACGGGAAGCCCGTAACGCGCACATTCGGATTGTACGAGGATACACTGCGTGTTCTGCAAAGAAGACATTAAGAACACGCACTATTTCCTCTCCAAATTAACTATACGATTGCATGGACACAACAAAATTGAGTTTCATATCAAAGAAGGCGAACCTCGTACACTTTCACTGGTACTGTGCTGTTTCAATTCTGCATGACATTCTCAATCCCAGTAAGCGCCTTGTAGAACTGGGCTTCCTTGACATCGTCTAGAGAGCAAAGACTTCATCATGGGAAAGCCCGATGTATAATTCACAATACCTTCAGAGTTCAACTTGGCGCTTCTTTATTCCTGGGACATCGGAGACAAGGACCGTTGTAAACATGCGACTCAAACTCGAAGCGGATTAAAAGGTAGAAGCGTGGATATAGAACGTACTACCAAAAGGTCCATGCAATCCTACTTGAATTCATTCAAAACTGAAAAGCAAAGAGACATCAATGCAGAGTCAAATACTGACAAGGCCGCACACGTGTCCGGTCACGCAAAAATAGAGCGAGGGAAAGGACAGATCATGAAGATTGCTAATAACAACTAGTCGTGAAGGGTATGGACTCTTGACAGGGGCAAGGGTGTAGTCAGAGAAGCGGCGGGGTGCGGCGAGGTGGAAAGTAAGACAAGATAGTCTACACAACCACGCAGTGGTGTTTCTTGCTATTCTTGGGCCGGCTAAGAAGTGCAGCCCTAGTAGCATATTGGAAGACTTCGCGGACGCCCTCGCCTGTTCTAGCTGAGCACTCGAGATAGTGCCTTGCGCCAATCTTGTTCGCTACGGCCATACCCTGAAAAAGTGGACATATCATCCAAAGAAATCTGCAAAGCAGGAAAAAAAACCTACCTCCTCAGGAGTTACAGGTCTCTGGCTCGTCTTCTTGAGCTCGTCAATCACTCGTCGGTCACGTCTGAGGTCGTTCTTGCAGCCAACAAGGATGATGGGAAGACCGGCGCAGAAGTGCATCACCTCAGAAATCCACTGGTTTCGGGAGATGCCGTCAGGACCGAATGAGGCATTGCTCATTGGCCAGACGTACCTTTTCTTGAACATTGTCCAGAGAGTCTGGTGAGTCAACAGCAAAGCAGATAAGAATGACATGAGTGTCTGGGTAACTGAGAGGTCTGAGACGGTCGTAGTCTTCTTGCCCTGCCGTATCCCATAGCGCAAGCTCGACATGCTTTCCATCAACCTCTACATCTGCCACATAGTTCTCGAAAACGGTTGGAACATAGACCTATGTGCACACGAATCAAGAAAATAATGAGACAAACGGGCGGCTGACAATACTAATGGAAAATACCTCAGGGAATGTTCCTTTGGAGAAAACTATCAACAAACACGTCTGTAAATGATATGAGCTCGTTCCTTGTTTTGCTGCGCGTGAGTTAAGGGGCGTACCTTTCCACAAGCACCATCACCGACGATAACAAGCTTCCTCCTGATTTCAGCCATTATTCGAACGTAGAAAGTAGGATTGCGTGGATGTACGGGCGCTCCTTTAGGATGATGGTGTTCAGCGAGACAAGAGTCGCACGATGATACAAGTCGGTCTTTTAATCGCTCTTTCAATGGCCACACAATAGGCTGTGCCACAGGTGTAGGCCTGTGCGTGAGACCTAACTTCCTTTCTAAGTAGCCCTTCGTCGTCGCAAGACACAGCATTACGGGTACTTAAAGTATCTATCATACGTAGTGACACAGTCCAGGCTCTTCCAAGCCTCGGCTGTGAGTATAAAAACGCAATTTGGCCACATATGTCACATATTGAACCTATGACGCCAACGAACAGCACCCGCAACTCACGTATTCGCCTTCGGGTCCGTAACTTCCCATCTCGCATATCTGTATCTCATCAACCTTCCAAGTACCAAAGTCCACTTTCACGGGGTCTCGGAAATTATGTGATGTACGAACAAACTCGCGAATAAATGATGACGTTAGGATTGCGTTATAGGAGAATGGCTGTCGATATGGTCTGCGATGCGAAGTGTTGAGAATTGTGCAATGCAGCTGGGTTCCGCGTTGGCCGCTAAGTTAGATTAATTTAGAAGTAAGAGATGCGAACCTTGAGAGGACGGCGATCTTGAATAAACCCGGCGTCACTGAATGCCTTGTTCACAAATTCTGTTAGAGTATCGATACGCGAATGTAATTAACATGTGATGAGATTCGACGTACCGCTAACAGATTTGAGGCGCTGTGCGTCTTCTGTATCCATCGAAGGGCCCAACCAGAGTACATGCGCGTTGTCTGCATTGCCACGATCTGGGTTCATGATGTTCATCTCCGTAAGAGGGATGCAGAGACTATGTCCGTCCAATAATTCCATAACGCGAGTTTTCAATGTCCCTAACAATGCTTGTGCATCTGCTAAAGTTCTTCTCGAGGAAGCCAGTGAATTTTCAAGAGTCATCACTCCTAGTGTCAAATGAAGGCGACGAGGTGCGATAACAATACCTCGATCGACGCCAGGGAGCGCAGGCTTACAGTTAAGCAAGCCATCCGTGAACGACTTCACTGATTCCTGCAATTGCACATGGTGTCCCTAGTTCTACTTTAGCGCGAGGGTTTTATATCGAATGATCGGTACTGACGATGGGTAGAGATATGACTTGAAGATTACGCACTAAACATGTATACTGCATTCAAAAGTCGAAGCTCACGGACAATGTGTAGGCCGCAATTTAGAATTACGGCTTGTTCCAGAGGAAAATCGTCCACGGCTAGAAGTCAAAGTGCTTGCCTTAGCAGTGTATTTTGTAGCCATGCTTTATAGTAGGAATATGGTGGCGGGAAACTAACCCTGAGGATGGCCGCCGAGTCAGAATCAAAACTCAAAACGGAAAATTCCGAATCGTCTTGAACCATAGAATCAAACTAACAAGTCTTTAGGATGTGCTTTCCCCTTAACAGTTTGTTGACGGCAGGCTTTTAATCAATGGAGTCACTACCAGGGCAGTGACCACAGCGATAAGAACTGTATTCAGTCAGGGTCTTATCGATGAGACCTCGACTGAACGCAGTATTTTTACGTCGTGTTCTCGATCACGGCTATTATCATGCGTGCATGTTGCAAACCGATTGTTATATAACTTGTAGGCTGGCCCCTGCTTTCAACGTGTTGGAGATCTATTATCACCTCTTTTTCCAGTCGTTCCTGTGGTACCGCCATGATTCGGTCGTTATTTGTGCACATTTCTATTGTGGAATCGTGCAAGCAGGATACGAAGGTTAACGCACCTTCTAATCTCCGATTGCTCTATTTTAAACGGAGCAGAGTCGTGGATTCCAAGGAGACTTTGACAATGTTGCGATGTCCTTATCGACTTTGCGGATTGGTGGGGAGCCGCTTGGATAACAATTTTACCATTTGATATGGTGGTGCGTGTGGCTTCCTAAGCCAATAGCTGATAAGTTGCTAATCCTGGCTTTGGTTCGAGGTGTGGAGCAGTTGTAGTTCTCGCAAATTACGAGAAACCGGCTTCTCAGCTTGGCGACAATTTTGGCGCATGATAGCGTGCTGTCTCGTGGTGACCATGTTGCTAGATATCCATGGACTTCCAGCACCGGAAAGAAGTTGCAGTGTATTCAATCAAGGGTTGTCACAGTCATGTTTCCACAATTAATCAACAAGTGGTGCATGATCATTTGCAGTAATTTTTAGCGCTGTACAAAGCATCAATCCGTGCAGGCATCAATACATCAAGGAACTCTTGGTGAATGTCAGCTTCAAGCCTGGATCCGCCTCAACTTTGTGTCGAAATAGGACATATCGTGATAAGGATAGGAGGATATGGAGCGCAGCGTACACCCTTAATATTGAGTTGCGCAGTGCGTTAGCCACACTGAAATCTGCACTTGCTGGCGGTACAAGATTTCTATTCAAGCTACAGCTACTACAATGGTTATTAGCCTATATTTACATAAACGAATCCAAAAGGATACGGAGGGAAGTTAATCGCAGGTGAGGGTGTCACTGACAGCAGCGAGTTCAGTGAGATTGCCGACTTCTTCGTGGCTTCGCGATGCCGCTTCGAGCTCTAGACATCGCTGCTCCACTTCAGCTGTCGCTGTCGTCCATCTTCTTCAACATTCCCCATGCTGCTACACGAAGGTCCCTGGTCTGATAGCAGGTGACTCATTGTGGGTTGTCCCAGGTTGCATCGCATTGTTCTATTCCTTACGAGAAGTAGGGAAAGCTGGTGAAGACCTTCCGTTCGCGCCAAGTTTAATCCTTCGGTAGTGCCTGACTGCATAATAATAGAGTGAGAGCCGTGGTGAGTGCGGATAAAGATCTGATGCCTGTTGCAATACTTGTGGCTAGGAACGCGTCCGCTGGGTGCATTTGGCAGCTTGACACTTTGTGTTGCGGCCATGAGTGTGCGAATAAAGTGCCCAAAGAAGACCATGCAGGGTCGCTGCATGCTGCATGAATGCTGCCAAGCGCGTCGGGCGGGACGGCGAGCGCCCCTACGAAAACCAGGATACCCTCTTAACACTGTCTTGATACAATATCACTAATAGCAAAATCTGCCTTTTGGTTGCGGTATGTTCAAAACAGACTTTTGGGCGTCTTTTCTGACATGTTACGATTGACGGAACTTTTTATGTGCAGCACTCGAGTGACATCTGGAGTTACTGGCATCGCCTCATTCTTTACCTCGTTCTGTTATCCCCACAAGTTATTCCCCGTTGATCTCACCCTTTCCATTTCGTGCTGTCTCAAGCCTGCCACTCTGTTAAGGACGACTATCTAGCGCATCAACCAGTACTACCAAGCTTGCATGTCCTCATCGGCTTTCATCTAGACGTTCAAAATTTCATTCGGCCCTTCCTGTATCCCTCCCCTCTGTAAGTTTACTATATTTCGTGGCTCAGGCTTCCTATAACCTCCGACCTTTCAGACCGCTGTTTATATCTTCCTAGTGAATGATGACCCTACTGAATGGCGCCCGTGTATCTTCTAGGGCAGAAGGCAAGCAACGTGCTCGAGATGAGGGTAGCGGTGGTGCTAGTGGCATGGTGTTAAACCTTGAGATGGTGACCACTAGCTACGATTCAGTGTGAGTCTTTGAATTATCCATACGAGCTTTGAAGCACTCTATTCGGAGTCCGGCCCTGCCTTTCGAACAGTTTAAATTTGCCTTCTGATTTCGTTTTGGGTCCCGCATCTTTTCTTTCTCTCAATGCTCATCGCTTGAATATAGTGCCTATACTGTGCCCGTGTATGTGGGCTCAGCTCAGCAAAACCTTTCCCTTCAGGTTGATACAGGGTCATCGGACCTTGTAAGCCGTGCCTTCCTTGGCTACACCGCCTTTCTAATTTCTAAAAATATAGTGGATCGCATCAAAATCGTGTTCCACTGCCTCATGTTCATCCACGAATGGTCGCCTATATGATCCGACCTCTTCGATGCCAACTAACGCTAGCTTTACCATCAATTACCTCTCCGGAACCGTCAGCGGGCCCATAGTATGGGATACAGTCCAACTTGGAACATACAATGTGCAGAATCAAGCGCTGGGTTTGTTTTGTGTCATTTTTTGTATTACATCATGCTTATCAATGTTTACAGCCGCTGCTAGCACGGTATCTGATGAGCCGCTTAGCTCAGATTTTGACGGTATCCTTGGTCTCGCTCTTCCCCTCAATTCGGTCATCGAACAAACAATCCCCCCGGCTACGAACGATAACCCAGATGGCGCATCGTTTTCCTCGAATCTGTTCTCCATGACTCCCGCCTCCACAGCTCCCTCACAGCCGTTCTTCTCCCTCACTTTTGCCCGTCCTGGTTCGAATGAAATCCCATCGCTTCTTGGAATCGGTATGCATCCTTCGTCTGTGGTTCCAGATCCTTCCAAAATCAAGTATTCAACGCTTGTGAACCAGGGCGCTGGCATGTTGTTTTGGAAAACGAATGTTCAAGCCATCGTGGTCTACGTAAATGGTCAGGCGCGTCCTGTAGTACTAACTGGGTCTGTCACTGGCGCTGCCTTCCCCACTGCGCTACTCGACTCTGGGGTGCCATTTATTATCACGACGTCATCCATTGCAAACGGAATATATGGTGCACTGGGCATAAGTCCAGCCTCAGATGGTAATTGTGCGTATTTTATTCAACTCACCTCGTAATTCCTTATCTGACTGTCTGTTAGACTATGTCCCTTGTTCAACGCCGCTCAACATGACCATTACTCTCGACGGCCAACCCGAGCTACCCATTCACCCCCTTGACCTCACCAACGAGCCGTCTGGGCAGCAGAACGCCCAGTACTGCGTCGGCCTTATACAAGCTGATGACTCACAGCTTACCCCCACTTCCGACATCGGGGATATGATCCTCGGCGTTCCTTTTATGCGCAACGTCTACACTGTGCTCGCGTACGAACCCCCACCCTTTAACACGTCTGTCTACACTGGAGTCACACCAACACTCGGACTCATGGGACTCACGAATATAACTCAAGCGCTTGATGAGTTCAACAACGTGCGCGTCCTCAACCAGCCGCTTGATGGCGCGCCGTCACAACAGGAAGTTTCTTCAAACGATACGAAGATGTCGGTGGGCCTCGAAGTTCTTATTGGTCTAATCGGCTTCTTCGCACTATGCTTCACACTTTTCGGGCTGAAATGGTTCATGACGCGGCGACAGTGGAAGAAACAGGGAATGGTTGACAAGGATGGAGGGAAGGAAGGCGAAGGCGAGTATAGGGCCTACCAGCTTACGAGGCGGAATTCACAGTCAAGCGATGACGCTCCCCCCGTTAGCACTCTCAGGACGCTTGCGTACAGCTCATACACAACAAGGAAAGAGAAAGTGTCTGAGTATACTTTCGACTCAAACGGGACCCGTGTCGAGCTAGATCCAGTCAAAGAGTTTGGAGAATGGAACATCAAATACGATCACTCGCCTCCGTCCATATTCGACTTGAGCGATCCTTGGGATCCTTATGCTGCGAATCGAGATACGATTGTAGGCACTGATGCGCCCTTACTAGATTCTCCCATTTCCCTCGATTTTTTGACCACGAACCATCGACGGACGTCGGATGAAATCAATGGCGTGCAAGAGAACACATCTGTTCCCTTACTCACAGACCGGCATCACCGAAGAAGCAGCTCGCAGAGCAGTGATAGCGACATTGCGGAGGCTGGTGTAGGTATGGCAGGCGTTGGCACCATTGCACGCGGGAGCCAAATTGTTACTGGTTTGCCTCATAGCCTACGTCGGAGCGACAACTTCGACGGGGACTCGTCATCCTTGGCTTCGCGTAATGAAGTCGTCACTCCCTCACGGCGATTTCCGACATCACACGAGCATCATGATACTCTTGATGTTGTTGACATTCGTTGACGAACCTATGTAGACTTTATCAAAAGCATTGCTACTTCCCGTCCCACTGGGAATAACCATGTGGATCCGTTCTCATACGGATATAATTCATCCGTCTCATGTCCATATCATCTCATTTCACCTCACGCACATCTCTACCGACGTTCTTTGATACTTGGATATATGTGGTATACTGGTGCACCTTGTTTTTATTTGGACTTTTTTTTTTTATTTGGGCTCATTACTTGGACTGTCATGCATGGTCGTATCAGTATAATACAGTCAAGCCAATCGGTGCAGTTCTATCGGACACTTGTACATCACTTGTATGTGAAGCGAATATATTATAACAATCTTTCCCTTCTGTAATTATGGTATCAGGTCTAGTTGTTACAACTATCTTACAACATCGGCACTGGGGCCCTGAGCAAATCCAAATACACATTATTGCGCGAGACCCCATAAATCATCAATATTAATGAGTGACTCTGTGGTAGTAAGCCCCCTTCTATTCTTCATTCTAATCAAGAAATCATTCTCCTCCAGTTTATATATCCTCGTCCAATCCCTTGCAGCAGACACGTGCTCTTAAGCTTCGTTTCTTGGTCTTCGTTGCACATTTCACTGTCTACACTCACCAGCTGCAGTGGCGTGAGTAGCACAATTCTGTGAGCGATCCAGATTTATTGAACGAAATAACCTATCCAATTGGTCTGTGTACATTGGACTTCGTGATGAATTTTGAAATTTACTGTCGTACTCAATCGCACACACATATCAAATCATCTCCCATATCTCCGACCGCCCTGGACCTACGTACGACACGCACCGTTGGTGTTATCCGTGCCAAATACGTGCAGGGATTGAAGATAGTTCAGGTGGCAATGATATCAGTCAAGAGGAAGATGCTTTGAAGTCAATCTCTGGAGAGTAGGCGGGGCTGAGCAACTTGATTAAATACCCGCTCGTCATACCTGTCAAATTTGCTAAAGACGACATAAATCCTTGTGGTCGACAACGTTAATGAAGTGGTAATTTGAACATCAGCAATCTCTGTCATTGGAGAACGCGACCACGGGGAGAGGACTATTTACGTATTCTCAGTTGGTATCAACAACGAACCAAGAGTTAGTGGCATACTTTCGTGGGTTGATGCTCTCTCGTTGCCATTTTACCCCATTGCAGAGGCGTTGCGCTGCCATATTCTTTCAAAGAATGAAATTTTACGTTGTCTATTAGTGAGTCGCCCCCCTCTCTCATGAAATGCGCAGTTCACATTCCCTATCTTTCGGTTTCTTGATCTCGTCAATATCTATCGCTGCATCTCTCTGGGACGGCGTTTTCTTTTACGGATGGAGTAAATTCGTCCTTTAATGAAGGGCAGATTTTTCTCTGATTCTCCCTATCCCAACTGACCATTCGTTCCTCAAGCTCGTCGATGACCTTCATCTATCTATTTACCAGTGCATCGATCACATCTCGTCATTGCTTATATATGAACCCCACCGCGGCCATCACGCATTCAAAGCATGTACCATCACTGCCCATTCGTCATCGCTTTTGTTCAAACTGCCTCTGTTCTTTCACATCACTTGATCCTTTCTCCTTGTACAACAACTCCCTCCCCTTTCATACAACCGCGTCTTTCCCCCCTTCTTTGTACAACTTCCCACTTTCTTTGCATGACTGCCCTCGTCGTTACACATGTCAATCGGACAGGGAACTGGATACAACACATGTATGGACTTTTAGTTGCATTTTTACTAATCAGCCTGTACGTGAATCAGAGGAAAGTTTGTTGATTTTACACGTGTCGTAATTGACAATGTCTGCCTCGAGGTCGACTTTGATGCTGTTCAAATTTGTGTTGGATCAATGATTTAAATGGTGTCATTGATGAGCCGAGGCTGAACCCCTCACTTCATCAGGAAAAAACAAAGTGACTATATAGTACTATATAGTCAGGGTAGCGCGAGTAGCCCCGTGGTCAAGTGCCCTCTATGTAGTCACCATAGAGTCCCGTAGTAACTACCAGTAGCTATGAGGTACTACTGTAGTTTGTCGGAGTGCTACTACACGCAGCTATAAATTACTACCAGCAGCTATATATCACACCAAAGAACCTCGTAGTAACAATTAAATTGAAGCACCCATCAGGTAACAAACCGCCATTTGACAAAGGTTTAACTAGCCTTATTTAATGTATAATATTTAAAATATATATCATAATTGTAGATTATATGATAAAGGAATAGATAGGCAGACTACATTGGTGAGATCTCCCAAAGCTACAACATTGACAAGCTTATGGTACTAAATTGTGATCTACTAACATACTGGTGTATTGTTGACAGGGGCAGCTGCTAATGGTAGGGTATGTAATCAGCAGCAGGGTGTCTGATGATGATATTGACTTATGATAACCTATCAAGATGTTGATACTCAACCAGGTATATCAGGCTTTATATAGGCAGCCTCCAATTGCAGAAGCCACCATCAATAACACTGTGTTGGAAGATTATATTGAATTATCATACAACACCAATGTGGTGATGCACTATCAAGGATATATACCATTGCAGGGGCAGGTGCCAATGGTAGGATGTATAATCAGCAACAGTGTGTCTGGTGATGGTATTGACTGATGATAACCTATCAAGATGTTGATACTCAACCAGGTATGTCAGGCTTTATATAGGCAGCCTCCAATTGCAGAAGCCACCATCAATGGCACTGTGTTGGAAGATTATATTGAATTATCATACAACATCAATGTGGTGATGCACTATCGAGGATATATACCATTGCAGGGGCAGGTGCCAATGGTAGGATGTATAATCAGCAACAGTGTGTCTGGTGATGGTATTGACTGATGATAACCTATCAAGATGTTGATACTCAACCAGGTATGTCAGGCTTTATATAGGCAGCCTCCAATTGCAGAAGCCACCATCAATGGCACTGTGTTGGAAGATTATATTGAATTATCATACAACATCAATGTGGTGATGCACTATCGAGGATATATACCATTGCAGGGGCAGGTGCCAATGGTAGGATGTATAATCAGCAACATTATGTCTGGTGATGGTATTGACTTATTATAACCTATCAAGATACTGACATACTATCGATCATGGATACCATTGCAGGGGAAGCTGCCAATGGTAGGATGTATAATCAGCAACATTATGTCTGGTGATGGTATTGACTTATTATAACCTATCAAGATACTGACATACTATCGATCATGGATACTATTGCAGGGGAAGCTGCCAATGGTAGGATGTATAATCAGCAACATTATGTCTGGTGATGATATTGACTGATGATAACCTATCAAGATGCTGACATACTATCAATCATGGATACTGTTGCATGGGCAGCTGTCAATGGCAGGGTGTACAATCACTGACAATGTGTCAGGGGATGATACTCAGACATATTGAATTATCATGCCTATTAAAGATGTTGATGTACTACAAAGTGTGTCTAGCTTTATATAGGTAGCTTCTGATATTGAAAGCTACCTTTGATGACAAAGTGCTGAGGCATGAAATTGAGCTGTCATTGCTCTATCAAGCTGCTGAAATTCAACTGAGCATACTCTGCCATTACAAAGGCAGCTCCCAAAGGCAGGATGTATAATCAATGACAGCGTGATAGGGTATAATGTTAAGTTAACAAGCTCCTACCAAGGTGATATCCATGAGGTAAACATGTCTGCCATTGCAAGGGCAGCTTCCAGTGTCGAGAGCTACCACCAATAACACTCCGTTCGAGCTCTGACACCGAGATATCAAGCTCCTATCAAGATTCTGGTCTTCAACTGATCATATCTATCATTACCAGGCCAGTTTCCAATGGGGTGAGGGATCTTCAATGGTACTTAATTCAGCCTTGACAATGACTTATCTCATTTCACCTAATCGAGATATCTTGTTCACATATAGCTTAACAGTAAATCAAATTATGATACAATACAGATACAAAAACAAAGAATTAATTGGTATCTGCAGTAGCTCGTGCCTGCAAGGCAGCGCGCTTTTCCCGAATCTTTGACAATGCACTATTTTTACTGATAGTGCGCTGAGATAAAGAAGAATTTGGAAAAACTCGACTATGACAGGTGTTTAGTCGAGAAATTCAGGTGGATGAGAGGATACTAACCGCGTCCACCACATCATCAGGTCAGTCACTTCCTTACTTTCATCGGGATCCTCTAACAAGTCGAGAATACTATGGTAGAAATTTTCGGAGTCCGTGACTGTGTCTGTACGCGAAAATACGGACGACGAACTTAACGAAAACCGGATCTGAAGGAAGACTTAGCAGGGAAGGGTGCATATGATGAAATTTACATACCTGTGTTGCAACATAAGCTAGGGATCCCCTAGTGACACATTTCATGCCGTGCAGGTAAGCGTTGCCAGAGCGCGTAGCCTTTGGTTCCTTATCGACCGAGCTTGGAGATGTAAAAATATGTTTGAAACCCTACGAATGAAAATAACTTGTTTGGAGTTCGAAATTTATCGCCAGTAGAATTATCTTACGAAGATGAGTATCTCGCTCCTAAGAAGGCCCTTCCACGGATCTTCGGGATCATACTCATGATGAGCATACAAGAACATCGGCCACTGGTCACCACGAACAGCGGTTTCGCCGCTCTTCAGACTCTGTTTGGTTCTGGATAATGTTATGACGATTAGTTTAGTTTATATATTAGCGCAAAAGCTTACTCCACGTTTGACCAGTCAAGGCCTGCGGGGCAAAGTAACGCACCGGTAACTTCATGATTGAATCCGCGGTCCGACTTAATATTCCGGGAAAGAGGTGGGATGACTGCCTGTCCTCTAGGCACAAGCCATTCGAGGACGGCAGATTTAAGGGTCTTGGTATCGTCGCCTCGCGCACCAGAGGCTCCTTTACCGAGCTGTAAACAGTGAGCATGACGAACTTCCGGAATAAAAAACTCACTAATTCTCCCACGTGAATGACATCCTCCTCCTCGCCACTCGTCAAACGATCTAACAGACCGGGATATGAATCAATTAGTTCCATGAACACCCTGTGTTCGCGTCGAACACTACCAGGATGAGAGTAGTGCTAAGTCATGCGGTACATAATCGTCAGAAGTGCACCCACTCTGCTGGATAATCCTCGATGGGAGAATCCTGTAACTCTTCCAATCGGAGTATGCCGGCAGTAAGAAGGGCGGGATAGTTACACAAGGCAAACACGGTTCGACCAAAATGTCGACCGTGAAGAACGAGGGGGTTTGAGGAAGTTCTGGTGAAGGATGTCAAAAATGACACTTACCACTCAGAAAAGACACTTACGCCTTTTTACGCGGACCCAGATGAAGCGCTGAAGCACTGCGCTTGCGCGAAGGATCACCCGAAGACGGATTATTCTCGTCGCCGCTCATGAATTCAGCTAAGTGCTAAGTCGTTTCAATACGAGGTAAACGGTTTGATTTATATACTCGAATATTCAATGGCATACGATAAAAAAAACTCGCCATCCCAGCGCCATAGATATCGTAACGAAAACTAAAGACCGATCATCCGAGCGCCATAGATATTATAACGAAAAATAGACTAACCATTCGAGCGCCATAAATATCGTAACTAAAAAGGAAGAGAGCGTCACCGTCCCAGCGCCATAGATTTGGTAATTGAGAAAATACTTGACCATCTTAGCGCCATATATATTGGTGGTACAGTATCTCTTGACAATGTAGCCATCGTCCCACGGAGAAACAAGCCTATAGGATTGTATCGTCCATTCCAGCAATTTCGGATGCCAGTCTCACCCACTCGGAAGCGCGGACGACAATGCAAACATGCTGGAAACAATGTTACACTAAAGTGAGCTCTGAAGTATAGTATGAAGTATTAAATTCAAAGTCACCTTTAGCTTGTATCTTTCCCCGCGGCGCACGAGAAGCTCGGATGAAGATGATTTCCGTCATATGAAACATTCTGGAACCCAGACGCCAGGTAATGTGTCGATTCAGACACTCGTCCGGCGAATCTGAAAATATCACCTAGATAGTGATGACATATCGAAACGCGAACTAGAATCCCAGCTGCGTAACGTCAAGGAGCAACTAAAAAGCGCGCGAATTCATATTGAGTTCCTTTCAAAACGGATGAAGACGTACAGGTATAGATGGATAGAAAATTACTATCGCGCCGACAATCTCGAGCGCCATATGCCAGATGGAGTCGTTGTGCCCGACCTGGATCAGATTCCAGAAAGTGCCGCTTCCCCTGGTTCATTTACAGAACTCTCAGAAAATAGCACTGATCCGTGAATGAGGGGACCCGACCCTCACCTTAGGAAGACCACGACTTCATAAATCCTTAATAACTGAGAGGTGTTGGGGTGTATCAGCTTGCAAGGTGGCAACGCCAGGTGGAGGCTGCGGGCGCGACCGCACGGCTATACTTTCTATTAAAATCTTGTATTTGACTGAGTATTTACTGATACACTTACAATTTCCATTTCGAACGGGTACTGGCTGAGTCGTACATTCCTCGGAATACGGCCGACAGTATGTATAAGGATGTGCCTGAATCTTGAATATGACGTCAAGTAGCAACAATCCAGTTAGTAACGTGACTGGACTGCAAAGTCTGGATACTGTCAATTAAGCTAGAAGACTAATACTCAAGTAATAATAGCACTAGTAAGGTTAAGACGACAGCAAGTACCGTAGGGTAATTAATACATAGAACTAATAACTATAAGGTAAGATGGACGTATGAAAGTTTAGAAGAAGCTATTTTCAGGCAAGTGACACGCTCATATAGTGAACGACTATATTGAAAGTCAGCCGGCATTCAGCGTTCAGTGCCAGAGCACACCTCGCGAGATATCATATCTCATTTAAACTCCAAAAATTTAAATTTAAATTATAGTATGTACGAGGTCCGATGCGGGTTGAGTGAAGCTATCATATATGATGTGATGATGAAAGTCGGAGAGAAAGAATAGTTGGACTCGGTGGGGTTTATATAGTGACTGACTTTGGAAATAAAACTCCGCTAGCACAATTATGTAAGTTAGACACGTTCCGCACATTGCCGAAACACAAATAAGCCTACTACACGCGCCTCTAAGTATGAGGGGCGCTAGCGGGCCAAATTTTCTGTAATCTGAACGAAAAATTTATTGACCTTCAGTTGTTTAATGCGTGTGCAGTCCTGGAGCTTCGGCTGCAAGAAATATTTCTTGTGAAAACAGACGATGAAACCATAGTACTAATTTGTGTCTGTGAAGCATGATGATGGCTTCCAGATCTAGAAGGTTTCGCTCAGACAAATGTTCTACCTGACTCACGGTGAAAACTGATTCCAATGATTTAGATACACCTTCATTTGCCCCGACAGCAAAGAATTTCCAAAAGACCAATAGGTCCCTCTGCCTGCAAAGTTCTTCTTGATCGCGAGCGCATCCTAGAATCACTGCAGACACTGTGCAGTGGTCCACAGATCAGCGTCTGAAATCGCAGACACGTCTACAGACACCAATTCATCCAATATGCAATTGAAAAAGCCCGAAGAGAAGCTACATAGAACCTGCGGCAGCCTCACAAGTCACGACACTCAATATAATTAGTGTTTCGAACGCGTGTCCAAAGGTACAACCCGCCATGGAGTAAATATTCATGTTGCAACGATAATCTGCACAGGGACTAAGACTAGTTGAGATGAACCTCTAAGGACTATCCATGAGTGACAAGGCGTGTTTCTGATTGGGAAAAAATGTTATTCTCAGCAGGTTTTGAACGTACACAAGGTAAGCAGATTTTGATTCTGTTGTAGCAACCACCAGGCTAGACCAGTTACGCTGAACTTCGAAAAAAAGCATGTGTGAGTGAATATCAAGGTGTGTTCCGATAGAAAAAACCTTGTCGTCGGTAGGTTTCAAACCTGCGCACTCCAAGAGAATGAGATTTTGATTCTGTTGTAGCAACCACTTGGCTAACACCGATTATAATGAACTTTTAAAGAAAGTAAATGTCAAGGCATGTCCCAATAGAAAAAAACCTCATCGTCGGCAGGTTTCAATCCTGCACAGTCCAAGAGAAACGGTGGTCACGCAGCAGTCCAGTTCATCCCAGATACAACATCGAGACCACACACGACCTCGAACTCGACATCGGTAGTGAGCGCATGGTAATGCATCATTGAGGCCCTGGGAATTTCGGCGAGACACGAACTTGGGCCCAAATGGCCGAGCGAACGAGCAATCAAAGAGGAGAGAAGAAGTCGATTTATGGTCAGAAGCAACAGACGCAAGAAGACGACCAATTTGAATGAGGTCTCAGTGGTATAACCCACTCCCTTATGGTAGCGGGAATAAATCTACATGACACATTAAAATGGTCATACAGCGTGTTCGGAGGCCAATGGAAGCACTTACCTTACTGCGAAGGTTCTGAGAAGTAGCGTCCTTACTACGCTCTCTACTCTGCGACTGCCTTATCGCTAGCCTAGCTTCCTCCTTTCGTCTCGCCTCCCGTTCCCTACCCCGAGTAACTAACCAATCACCCAACAACCAACGAAGTCGGCAATCATGACGTTGGCTAACTTCACCTTGAACTGAGGGATTAACCATAAGGTTTTCATTTCATACTGAAAATAAGGAAAATGACATACTGACCCCTCCATCTCGACGATCTGGAGCAATCGGTTCAACTCATGCATGAAGTCCGTAGCTCCAAAAAATGCAACGGCACTAGCACCGACAACCCCCCAGTACAAGCTCGAGTTCTTACGGAACGGGCGACCCTATAAGGGACACTGTCAATGGATCAAATTCAACATCTTCGGCGAAATAAATTACCTGAAAGTTGATAGTGAATGTTGAGACCTGTTGAGAGAGACCCAGAAGGTAGATGGCAGTGTTCAAAAGACTGGGTTCGAACTTGGCCTCAAGGTCAATTACACCAGCTGTATGCAGGACTCAGTATGTTTTGAGAACGAATTAGAACAAGACTTACGGCTCATAGAAATGAGAGAAGTTCGTAGTAAACGAGCGATATGATGTGAAGGGAAACTGGAGCAGCACGGATAATGGCACATAAAGATTGAAAATATTGCCTAGCGGCCTCTCCCGCGGGATGTTGAATTCATTTTTGCCATCAAGGGTAGAATTGCATCCAAATTGAGACCAGTGGGATGCAGAAGGGTAGATAACGATGGGCGCTGGGCGGATGGGTACGGTAGACGAGTAAACACGACGGGATTCTTGCCGACTACAGCGTAAGTATCTCGCTGGTAGTTGAACGTGTAGGACATTGGAACGCCCTTGAGTAATGGAAGAATCTCGCCTCAACCACGATGGACATGAGGAACAAGGCGTATACAGTCTGCATCCTTGATGGACCATGCCTTTAAGATATATGAGGGTGTTATCTACATCGACAAACATGACTGCACACCTTTCGCGTTGTTATCCATGCTTTCGCGCCAGCACTCCATCGAGTGACCAGGAGACTTAAAGTGTGACCTGCACCCAGAGATACACAAGCCAGGAAAGTCTATAATACGCATATGCGAGAAGGGGATGGAGCGAGAGGAATGATATGTTGTACAGATGCGTGTACCACGCAAGGGCGACATGTAAGCTGGCTTTAGCGATCTCATTAGACTGCGCGGTAACAGAGGCCCTGTAGTTTAGTATGTTAGTAAAAGTCCTGGCCGTCCTTATGGAACATACGCAGGAAGCTTTGCTTGAAAATCGACGTGACAAACGAATCAGACAGGACAGTGACACCGTTTGTCGAGTTGGGTAACGACTTCATCTCAGCAAGCCCACTTGATCCAAGCGGCCAGCAAATAGATCGACAGCGTGGCCATTATTAGATGCTCTCTTCGCCAGAGATTCATAGAACCACCAGAGAGAACTATGATGCAATCAAACATTGTTTCACTAATCTAGGACAAACCGTTAATGTACGTTCATAGTGCTTGACGCTGTACCGTTCAATGTCGTGATGAGAGGAGATAGGTTCCTTCAGTTCGTTACTGACAACCATGCCTGGATCCTTCATTGCAGGTCCACCCGCGAAAACTATGATACGTGCGCCTGTATTAGGGAAAGTCGTCTGAAAGATACGTTGTCACGCGTACACTCTTCTCACCACAATTGGTATATACACCTCCAGGAGTCCAACGGCTACATTGACGGCCACACCAGTGCGTAAAGCGCGCTTATCATTGGCAACGGGCCAAGGGTCACGAGCAAGTGCCTCCAAAATACCAGTGAGTTGGAATTCGCATTGCTGAACAGGAAGCAGGAAGCGGGCGGCTCCAGAAGCTTGTTGGGGCATGGGTTGGCCAGCGTGGGGTGCACTACGAGTTGTTGTACTGAGTCCAAGCATGTCCTGAATCCGTTCCTGCGTGTATTCCTTACCGCCACGGAAGACGTATGATTCACTGCACTCTACATAGCCCAGTTCGTGAACTTGTGTCTATTAGTGAACGCGATGAGCTTAAACAATGAAATAACAGATATGTGCACGTACCATTGTGCCAAATGTAATGAGACCAACTAATGGATACAGTGGGGTTAAGCTGAGACTGACGACCGGAGTGCTTTGAGATATTCGGTATCCAAACAGGTATCGACGACAAAGAGGAAGACGGGTGGAGCCTGAGCGGGACGAGATAGCGTGTGCTCGACGGTCGTGTACTTTGGAAGTAGTTCGGGGGGTAGATCGGTGTTAGGGATATCTTTATAATGTGGCGGGAAAGCATTGCGGGTCAAGCAAAACGGACAAATCCTTAGCTTTCCTCTGATATCGATTTGGCTGCATGGCATATCATTAGTAGGAATTAAGGAAAGAAGAGAGGAGACATACCGATACGGATTGAGAACAGCACGACAAGGGGGATTACACGTCGCGGGTTTGTATGATACTGGAGGAAGATTTTGTATAAAGCGCTGATATCGGGACCACAGTCTGCGTCGCCTCTATCCGAGAAGAGGGCTATACATTCCACGACAGACGAACGCCTAAAATCAAAAGTCGAAAGTTAGCTAATGAACTCAAGCAAGATATCACTGAAACAAACTATCACGCCCCTCGATATCTTCAAAATTGAGCATTTCAGTACGTCCGCACGGGTTCAAATAAAAGTTACAAATTTGGGCGCGACTGTTTTGCTTGTGAGTTCACCTTTTAGAAACTCAGATCGGTGATCTATCCATACCAATTTGGATGACCTTCAGGCGGAGCTTAAAGTTACTCCCCGGAACGTCGGCATCCCGATCGGGTGTTGCCGGCTGGGTCTGAATTTGTAGTTATTCAGTATATGAGCGGTGCACCTCGCGTCATTGGCCCCTTTCCGACTTCCCATATTTCACGATCCTTATATTTACATTAAATTATGTTATATTTGGCGCAGATGTGATTGCGTAGAGTAGTACTTGTGATTTGTAGCTTTGGCTTGATGCAGGGAATTTACTATTTTGTATTTCCACCGCTGCACCGTCTAGTACGTTACGCACGCAGGACTAAATAATTTATTTCGGTGTGATAATATATCACAACAATTCGTACCCACATTCCACAAGACCAGGACCATGTAGCGGCCACTGTCACGCCGTAGTCCACAATCACAGCGCCGTCTGTAAGCATTAGCTAATCTGCAATAGTGATTCATTATAAATACTGACCTTCCCCAATAACAGGTCTTCTTCTTCCTACTACTACCTCGAACTTCAATACAACACGAAAGTCAATAGTAGATATTACCGTAGACCATCAAATAGACTATCAAATATACGTAGTATGTCAAATTTCATGTTCGCCGTACCTGCCAATTAACCATAACACAGAATCTTCATGTCCAAACGCGCCAGATCCGGCGGTGATGAACCGCCCCAAAAGCGACACTGCGGGATTGAACTTCAAGGTAAGTCACAACCTCGATGCTAATATTGTTATTCATAGCACTGCACAGGGGCGTTGTACGATAACGGCGCATGGAATATTCTTCGGCAGTTTCTCACTACGTCCATGTCGTTATCTGAGATGGACGACGCACTTGTAACATACCTCGGCGATCGGTATTCAGCAGGTGACTGGGAGGAACCCCGACGTCTACTGTTCTCTGGTGACGCAGACGACGCAGAGTCCTTGAAGAACTTGACAGTTCTGTGGAAAAGGTACATACCAGATCCAGCAGAAAGGTCTCCCTTGCGCAGTCCTACATCAAGGACGGATGGCGGCTTATCAAGATCACGCGTCCAAAAATCAAACAAGATATCCAAAGTAAGTAGAATTTTTGACTAACATATTTATATACTCAATCTATATAGGCTGCACGCAAGTTTATTTCCGACCAGGCCGAAGAGGATGACGAGGATGAGGATGGAGAAGAGGAGGAGGAGGGGGAGGAGGAGGGGGAGGGGAATGGTGATGGATGGTCTGCGCGGTCGCCGAAGGATATGCGCCTGTCAAAGCCGTCAGCAAAAGAGAGGTTGGCTGCAACCTTCGACATCATGGCAACTAGGTTCAAAGAGAGTTCCCCGACCTCACCTGAAGATCTCCAGGATCCTACCTACGGAGTACCTCAAAATAGGATGTATCTGATGCATGTTCAAAGTAGGTGTTTTTTTATTCGCGCACCATATTACTCATTGTATCGTAGGAACTACCACAGAATATATCTCTGCACACCTTCGAAGGAAGGGGTTTCCTGTTATCGTTTCACCTTGGCTCGCCGGCCAGCTGTATGTGGTGGCGGACTGCCCAAAAACGATTGCAGAATCCCTGCCCTTGTCACTCTATCTTGCCGTGAAAAATTATACTTTCATCTCGGATGAGGAACGTGCAGTTGTCGAACGTTTCCAATCAGAGCTTCCTCACCCTGCTTGGTTGAGGATTAGGAGCGGTGAGTACAGGGGCGACATGGCACAAACTTTCGAGCAGTCGCCAAATGGTTTGATCGAGGTACTTATTGTTGCGCGCCGTTTCCCCTACACTATGCCTCGAGGATCTCGAGCACTAATCGAGCGATCTCGCCTCCCAAATGACACGACCGTTTCCGATATCATTCGCGACGACGCAGTGGTGGGATGGAAATACAAGGGCGAAAGCTACTACATGGGGCTCCTTTTAAAAGCCTTTCACCGCGATCGACTAGAACATATCGCATCACCTCACATCGATGATATTCGGTTGCACCTGGAGTCCGGATGGAACAAACCGTTCCTCCAAGCAACTCTGGTCACATTTTCCTTACAGTTCCTACGGGTGGGCGATTGGGCGAGGGTCCTCAAAGGCTCTCTTCGTGGTGAGCTCGGTCAGGTGATATCGACTGACCATACCTTTGGGACCGTGGGTTTGGAATCCGCCTTGGATGGACGCCTGAAAGAGATAGAAATTAGTCTTCAGGATGTAGAACGTGTCTTTCGAATTGGCGATCCCGTAAGAGTCGTGGCTGGTTCCTACTTGGGCTTGCAAGGGCACATCATTCAAATGGATGGGCCCACGTTTCAAATTTGTCAAGACGGTACTAATGAGCAGGTAAATATAAATTATTTGTGTAATTTAACATTTGACGGTCTAAAGCTTGGTATATAGGTGGAAGTGTCGAAATACTACTTAGATCAGCGTCTGTTAAAGCACACGGTGCACTCACAGCTGCCAACGCAGCAGTATTTCGAATCCCCCAAGTTGAACGACTCCATTGAGATAGGGGATTACATAGAAGTCTTGAAGGGAGAGCACATTGGGAAACGCGGAGTCGTCAACTGGTTCCCCAAAGGAGACACCAAACTCTCGTTCCGCGATATTTTCACGGTGGATAACGATGAGTCCTCCGGCGGATTGTCGAGTATTTCAGTTCCCGTAGCAATAGTTCAGCGGACGAGCACCACACAGACAATTCAATTTACGAAGGAAAGGGGATATGACGTTAAGCCTGGAGACGTCGTGACAGTTGTTCGCGGGCCGGAGTATGAAGCAAAAGGAGTTGTACAAAGCGTAGACTTTCCAAATGCTCGTCTGACCCTGCTCTGTGACATTGATCACACATTGGTAAGTACAATTCACCTCGACTCAGGCATCTCTGACATATAATAGATCGATGTTCCTATCGGATTCGTGGTGAAAGTACGGAACGCCGACCTGGATTATTTTAAGAAGCATGTCGGGCAAGAAGTTTTCGTTATTGGAGGTTACCTCAAGGGGTACCGAGGGACGCTCCACAGTGTTGGCCCTGAGACTTGCATCGTTGCTCTCCGTGGGCAGAAGTGTACCTCGTTGAAACTCTATGACGTTGTCACTAAGTGAGTCTTACTCATATGTTCGCGGCAATTTATAAATTCGTGGCTTTCAGGTTTGGCATGAGATTAAACGGGGCGATACTCGAAGGCCCAGAGTGGTTTTCATTCTGTGAAATGCGGAAAAGATCATATTTGGCGCCTCCTCCTCGAAGTATCACCCCACCTGTAGAAAAAGCTCCCTCTAGCTCGCTCGAGAGCGCCACGAGTATCATTCCCCCGTCATCCAGCGCGTGGTCCACCTGGTGCGCAAGCTCAGAGGGTACAGATGTAGTGCAAGACCCATCATCCAGCGCCAATTCCAACCCATCGACATCCGACCCTTGGACTGTCAACGAGCTCGATATCCAGGACAGCATCAACGCTAGATTAGAGAAACTCTCAAGCAGCGGTGAGCTCTAATTTTCAATAGAGCCATTGTGATCTCTTATCATACTATTGCAGGCCCACTACCTTGGTTGATGACCAGGGAGTTTTCATCCACGTTTTTCAGATATCATGCAATGTTGAAGGTTTCACCAGTCTTCGATGCTACACTGTCGAAGCGATTTGTATCAACATCATGCCCTGACCCTTTCTGCGGCGAGAACGGGCCTGCCCCGGAGGGATGTGTGGCAGCGTACTGCACATCCAACAATACAGGCGCTGTAACCAAACACTACCATATTCCCGCCATTTACTTGAGTCCTGCCCCTCCACGCAAGAAAAATCAAGAGTGTCTTATTCTGGATGGGGCTCACCGTGGGCTCATTCGACCCGTAGCAAAGTGCAGCATCAAGCACAGTTCTGCAGAGTTTAGTATTACACCTACCGTCACTATAACTCTGCGTTTCGATCAAATATGTCTGGTGGAACCGATGGAATAGAATACACTCAGTAATATATTTTGGACAATCTTACAGTACATATACCTTAGATAACCTACCCTTACCTTCTGCTTTCTGATACCGCGGGGAAGAGAGGATAGAATAGTTTCGTTTGGTTCTGGAATCAAGCAACATACTGCTCGGTAATGCCGGTACAATGTAGTCACAGAAAAGTATTGTATTCATTCATGAATGCATATATAATGAGATCCTTCTATGAGTTCAAGTAAATAGTGAAAGTATTGCTATAAGTATCATGCATGTCATCTTTGACAGGCTGGTGTGCTTTAATTCCAACATTTAAAGTCTGAAAATGCAACACTTCTGGGTTATGATGAAAGAGGCCAGTGGGATGTAAATGGAATGTGAGATGGTGATAACAATGATGAGCAGAAAGGTCGACAGAGAATGAAATTGGTACTAGATAGTCATGTGAGTTCATGTTTTCACTCTAGCACACGTAATTCTACACAGAATCCTTATGTATGTCACATATGGGTACTCCCCAGCATAATCATACACATTTTCATATTTGTTTTGTAAAAAAAAACCAAGTGATTCTCATGCCAGGGCCCAGTTTATGGTGCTGGAGGCTAGTTTTGCACATAGAATGTACACTCCAGCAGTCATATCATCATTTACTGTATAGACACGCACTTAGGTTTGGCCCTATTTAGGTGTGACCAAATGAGCATTAGGTTCGAAGGTTTGCAGGGGGGGTGTGACGTGTGACATGCTATGATTAGGTTCGAACCAAGCAGTGCTATGTGCTGATCCTCATGCTCAACCTGGAAGTGCACACTCTACAAACATCGTATCTAACTTTATTTCTGCCTGGCAACACAGTATGTTCTCTATATGTCATTTCAGTGTCTGTCTTGTCAGTGTGGATCCTCCCATGTTCAGCAAACCTGAGCACTAAGCCACAACTCAGTCGACGAGATGGTCAGTCTGAAAGCATCTCCCCTCAACGTTCATTCTATACCATGTTTGATCTCTGTGTCCCCTCAGATGATAAACTCCAGGATGTGTTATCTGTACCTGCACCATTCTCCATTGCTCCTTCTGGCCACCTTTCTGTCGCTGAATTACTACTTCTAAACCTACATACAGTGTTAGAAAATGATGCATTGGCCACTAGAATCAAGTTTTCCAAAAAGTCCCCTTCGCTCGAGTTGTCCACAGATTTCACTTCACAACCTGTTCCACAATTTTGAAGAGCCTTATCCCTTTGCAATCGTGCTAGCGGTGCATTCTGAGATGGAGATAAGTCAGTGATCCATCCCTCATTCCCTGATGACCCACTTCCTATGTGGGTTGTGTCATACTGGGCTGCCATGTCACATGCACTCGAGAGTCAGCATGATTGGCGTACATCTTATGATTGGGTCTTAGACCGACTTGATGTTGTTCCAGCTGATGGACAAGAGTTGGAAGTTGTTGACGAGGTGCTAGATGTCTTAGAGAGCCTTCCATGGGATGCCCCTCTCAAGGGATTTGGTGCTCAGACAAATCTAAGGACTATGGAGCTCCGACCCCTGTTGGCATCATGCCAGATTCATAGACATGTTTTGGACTCCATGATTGCTGCAGTTGTCGAGCAAATGTGGGCATCCGATGATGAAAACCTTCAGTCTGTTTCTGTTGAACCTCTTGACTTTGCAGATATCCTTTGGCTCAATGAGAAATGGTGGAATAACTATGAGATGGACAGGGCTTTCATTCACCTTCGCACTATCGGCTCTGCATTGCATGATGGCACACTTCATCATGTTCTCTTCCCCATCAATATCGACAATGTTCACTGGGCTGTCATCGAGGTCAATACTGTCAACTGAAGTATATCCTATGCCGACTCACTTGATTGGAACTGGCCTAATGATGACATCAATACTATAAATCGTTGGCTGGGCTATCATGGCTTCGACAACTTTAACAGGGCAACCACACTCTAGCATGGTGAGCAGTGGGACTCATTCTCATGTGGTATTGCAGCTATAAACACAATAAAGCACACACTGTTTCACGACCCATTGTTCACCGATGATAAAGCATTTTCCCTCCACATGGGGGAGTTTCTTCACCTTGCTTATGATCACCTCAAGGTATGAATATCTCATTCCCAATGACACAAAATTGAGACTCACTGATATCTTCACATGTTACAGCTCTCTGATCCCAACGACAATTCAAACGATGGCTCATACTCAGACAGCAATAATTTTGAGATAGAAGAAACTCAGTTACCATCCCCACCAAACTCAACCTCTGCTAAACTGAAACTCAACCTCCATGCCTCTGATGCTGATCGAAGCACTGGTCTGTTCAAATGTTTCCCAATGATTCTGCATGACAAGCATTTAAAGCTTGTCTGGAAGCCTGCTCCAGAGCTCAAGGATCAGGAGCAGGAGCAGCAGGAGTGTGTCTGTTACCAGAGAAGGTAGGATATATTTGAGAAGACTGCTCGGAAGCGTGAAAGGGCAACCGAGCATAAGGGGAAGCAGCGGGCACGTGAAAAGCCACAAAGGAGGTAAGCATGTATTGTCTTTTATCTCATCTTAATAACTCACATGTTGTCTCATCAGGAACCATCAATTGATTCAGTCCTTCATGACAATAAACCTCGGCCACCCACAATTAGTATTGCAGAGGCATCATGTCCATACTGCCAATTAAAAAGGCATGCACATAGCAAGAAGATATCCAACCTAGGCCATAAGTGCAAGTGAGAGGAGAGAGATGCTTTGCATGTCAACTGGCAGAGCCCATTCTTATGGCCGACTGTTGAAGCGGCTGCCATTCGTGTTGGCTATGGAATGTCACCAATTGAGATTGAGTGTGAACTTAAGCAAGTCAATCCCTCTTGCTTTTGTGGTATTTCTGCACAGGTTATAGGAAGATGGATTGACCATAGTGGGACACAGCCAGTATGGCATGCCAATGTCCTCGCTCATGTTCAGAAGGGAAACCTTCCCTTGACCACCAGAACACCACCAAACATCCTCTCAAAGTACCCCAACGTCACAAAGGCCATTATTGAAGATCTCCGTGCTTTGTGTACTGTTGGTGTGGCTTTGGACACAATGTGCTGTTGTGGTATAATCATTGCTTGCCTCACTGTCTCTTGTCCCGAAATATCTGAGGCGACTGCCAAGGACAGTTCAAGCTTTCGATGCTCTGAGTCTTGGGTCAAGAAATTCGTACATCAGAATCTCAACTGGTCATTTCATCATGCCACTCACGCTGCACAAAAGACTCCTTCCAATGCCAATCAGCTCTGTCTAGACCAATTCTATCATCTAACATTGACCATCCATGACTGCACAATCTTTGATGCTTCCTTCTATGTGAACATTGACCAGATGAACATCGTCTATCAACCTACAAACACAGCTACATACCAAGACATTGGTTCCAAGCAAGTTGCCATCATCGGACAGGAGGAAAAACAAGTGTTCACCATGCTTGTTGGCATCTCTGCTTCTGGGGATGCTCTTCCATTCCAGGTCATCTATTGTGGCAAAACTGCTTGCTCACTTCCCTCAAAAACCACGCCACAATTCAAGGACGCACAAGACTTGGGGTTTAAGCTGTGCTTCTCCAGTACTGATACTTATTGGTCAACATTCCCGCTTGTGTGCAACTATGTTCGCAATATTCTAGTTCCATACTAGATGAGAAAAAAGGAGCTCATTGGGGCTCCTGATGATCAAGAATGTGTCCTACAGCTAGATGTTTGGTTGGTACATAAGTCTGTGCAGTTTTGCACTTGGCTTGATCAGCAGTACCCATGGATCAAGTACCGCTTTGTTCCTGGTGGCTGTACCAGAATTGCCCAGCCATGTGATGTTGGCATCCAGCGCCCATTCAAGCTTGCTATCAAACAGTCTAAACATGCTGATATTGTTGAGGAGTTGCTGTCATTGCTGAAGAAAGATGAAGCCGCACATGTCATCTGACTGGACACAACGTTACCCACTCTCCACGATAAATCTTTATGCTGGCTCATTAATGGTTACTATGCTATTAATAAGCCCAACATAGTCAAACAAGTATGTCGCTCACATTGTCCTTTTTTTTTTTCACTGACATTGTCCTCGTTTTTCTTGCTGACATTGACACACTCAGTTGTTCTTTCAGTGCAAGGCTGGCACAGCATTCAATCACTCTTTCGAGAGCCTCACCAGTCATGAGGCTCTTCATGCACTGCGTGATGTGCAGAAAAATGACACCACAACTTGGGATTGTATCAAAACAGCTCAATATAAAACTCCCCAGGCCAACGAGGAAGCCGAGCCTCCTTTCACACATGCAGCAGATGTCGAGCTTGATCCTAGTGATATTTCTATGGATACCATTCTGGAGCACATTGCATTGGGTGAAGCATCTGCCCCTCATGGCTATAGTGCTGATGAATCAGGTAATTTGCTGCTAGACAACAAGTCGGAGAGCTATGAGCAAGTGGTGGATGGCATGGAGCTTCAATCCACGGTGAATGTGTCTGAGGAGGTTGAGGCTAAGGGCCATGGTAAGTGCAGACGTGTCACAAACACTCAGTACAAGGACTTTTGGCTGCACTAGTTAGTTTTTTTATGTTTTTACCACATGTCACAATTTAGGTTTGATGGTCTCAAAATTGGTGTGACTGTCACACAAATTAGGTTTGATTCACCAGGTGTGTGACGCTGTGATGAACCTAAGTGTGTATCTATACAGTAGTAGTGTCACAGCTCGGCTACAGTTGGCTCCAGTTCAGTATTTACTGATCAGCCAGAGGTTTGGCAATCCATGTGAGCCAAGCCACTGAGTACAGACTCGGTTTGACTTGTAAGCCATGTGAACCAGTTACAGCAATCACAAGCTGAAAATATTTGAACTGTGGTTTGAACCACTTCAAGCTGGCTTAAGCCAGTTCAAGCTGAAATACCCATGTGGCATGTAGAAGGCAAATTGTTGCTTTGTATGATATGTGATGAATACTAAGGTCCCCATTCGAGTTGATGGAAGATTTAGGTTGGGAGACATTTTGGGATCTGGTTCATATGGTATGTCATTCATATATTACTGACTACACAATGATTCAACAATTTGACCCCACTAATTAGCTGTTGTGTATCATGCACGGAACATCATCAAGGAGGATGCAGTTGCCATCAAGCTTGAACCCATCAGCCACTCATCTTCTGTGCAACATGAATACAAAGTTTTGAAACACCTTGAAGGTGGTGTTGGTATTCCCTGCGTCCATTGGTTTGGTAGGGAGTCAACATATCATGCTCTGGTTCTCAACCTCCTTGGGCCATCACTACATGACCTATTCCTTACCCACAACAACAAATTCAGCCTTGAAACTGTTGTGAATCTGGGAGACCAGCTGGTCAGTTAATGTGTGGGTTGTTGCATGTGCAGATCACTAACTCTGTTTCCCAGCTTTCACACCTTGAATATATTCACTCGCTGTAACAGGGGCCTAGCGTGAGAGCAGCAGGAGATGGGGTTAGCAAGAGATGGGGTTAGTACGAGTTGGTGAAGGTGGAGAGCGCAGTGTAGAGGACAGCGAGGATCAGAGTTCGTGGTCCCAGAGTCACGGGGTCCGGAGGCATTTGTAGCAACATGCATGTAGAGCATGCATGGACACATCATTGCATAGTGATCTGGTTCCTCTCCCTCTCTAGAGTGCAAGGCTGGCGGGTCCATATGGTGATGAGAGCAGGCAAGACACCCATCTAGTCAAACAAGAGTACAATTCACCCCATATCTCAGTTGACAACTGTGCACAAATACAGAATCTACAATGAAGAGATACTCTACCGAGTAACACCAGTGCCTCACCTACATCTTCCCCATTGAACCCCCTTGAAGACAAACCGCACACACCGAGACGATGCAAACTTTCATTGCCAACACTCCGTCTTACAGAATGTAATCCTGCAGAAGGAAGTAATAACACATTTTGTCTTTACCCAGCACGCTTCACACCGGACGAGACAGACAACTCACTGGATTCATTACAATCCCAGTCATCATCCATCACATCTACCAAACCATTAGCTAAATCGACAAGGAGGACATCGTTAATAGCAAAACCACCCACATTAGTATCAACTACTGAGCACAAGCCACCTACCTCAGTATCAGCTACTGTGCACAGGCCACAGATATTCATGACCAAACAACAATCAGTAACAACCAGACAGCAACCAATGGCAAGTGCAGGGGACAACATGAAGGCAGTTCTGCTATTCTATGGTGACTATGGAGAGAAAGAGAACCTGGCAGCTTGGTTTGCTCAATTCAAGCTATCCTTACCAATATCATGGACGGATGCACAACATGTTCAACATTTTGGCATGCAGCTAACTCCAGGAGAAGTAGCAGAGGAGTGGTATCAAAGTTTAACATCCACGCATCTCAGCACATTCGCTAACCTCAAGGCTGAATTCTTCAAGCACTGGCCACCTCCCAAATGGCCGAAACTCACCAGGGCGCAGCAGAAGGAGTGCATCATGGTGCAGCCCTTGAAGGAGGAAGAGATTGGGAAGTGGACGCAGGAAGGACGAACAGGCAATTACGCCCATGTAACGTGGGTGATCAGCATCTCGAGACTAGTGATGGGAATGGGAGATGTAGAGGGCGCTATGATTGAGTATGCCATAGAGAGCATCCCAGACTTGCTGAAGGACCACCTCACATGTGCTTATAACACGTGGGACGAGCTCGTTGAAGATATACAAGATGTACCAATTGTGAAGCTCAAACAAGGACGAGAAAACCTAGACAAAGAAAGGGCTCAAGACACAGAAATTGTGAAACTCAAACTGCAGAACACAGTATTTCCGTCCTCACTGTTGCAACAGTTCGCACAAGTATCGCTGAGCACACAACAGACACCCTCACCAATGTACATGCCAACACCATGAGTCCCAAATACCCCTAACACCGCTCAGCTATCACACAGACCAGCAACACTCACAGTGGCTGCCAATACCAACCCAGCCTGGGCACCACACAATGGGTACTCAACATACAGCAATAAAAGGGGAGGATTCACACTGCAGGTGCAATTGTCACAGGCACAAATCCTAGAAAAAGCTGCAGCAGTACCACAGCAACCCAATATGGAGGGAGGAATATGGCAATATGAGGCAGATGTCAACCTGTGGCATCAAACATATGGCACAGAAGGAATCCCCTCCCTAGAACGCCCATACCCACTACATCCAGGAACGGCAGTGGTAGGATCGGGAGAATGCTACAGTTGCAGGATGGTCATGGAGCTGACTCACCTCAGCTCCCAATGCACAACGACCAACCAACTATGCCCACATGAAATGAGATGGTGTCAGCAGGTGGCTGGATTGTTATGGCGCACAATACAGCAACAAGCGACACAAAATCTCTATCCGGCTCCAGTTTATTATGTGGCACAAGCAAATCACCCTTACCCCCAACCATATGGGAACCAGGTATCGACGACAGCATACACTGTCACCCCACAAGAAGAGCAGATGTGGGGAGACCAGTATGACGCGATGGGAACCATGGAAGCAGGTCAAGATTGGACGTCAGAAAACTATGGGGGACCACTGCAGACGCTGGACCAGCAGTAGTCCCACAAGTTTTGAGTCCAATGAGTGAGCCAGGCGCTATACCACAAACAGAGACACCGCACAACCCAACATACCCCATGATGCCACATATTGCCAATACTGTACATACTATAAATATACCCCCCAAATCAACTGAACTTCCTTCCCTTATCTCTCAAGTTGACACGTTACCAATCAGCGCATTCCCATTTACAGAACCTCCACCAGATAGAGACACAGTGTCACTATCCAAAGAGCTATGATCAAGCGCAGACTTGGTGGTACTCCCAGTTATTTTGAGCAATCATATCACTGATGTTTATCTGTTGGATGCCTCAGGCAAAGTGATCCAAATGCAGACTAGCAGTCCATTTTTAGCAGTACCTCACCTGCATGGACTGCAAGGAGAGAAAGTCCGAATCTTAGCCATTGTCGATAATGGTGCCATGCTCAATGCGATTGACGCAGCAGCTTACCAACAAGTTGCAAGAAGACTATCCCGTTAAGTACCTCATCTAGAATGCTTTGCATGGCTGACGGGTTGCTAGTACCATCCATGGGCGTATGGGCAGGAATGATATCGTGGGGACCTATTAACATACAGACATTCTTCGAAGTCTTTCCCAGCAGAGGGTCCTGGAGCATGTTAATTGGGAAACCACTCTTAGAGCAAGTCCGAGCGATACAGGATTACAGCAGCGACACTATACTACTACTGCATGGTGATATGTTGCATTGGATATCAAACTTCACCTCATATCGCCCATTACCACTGCCATGTTTACCCTCAGCTATTTGTTTTCCCTCTTCATCCACCTTCAGTCACCCTGTACCACAAGCACTGTCCATACAACAAACCAATAATGATAATAATGACAAAAACAACTTAGACATACCATCTGTAACCCCACCTATAAATGTACATAATGCAGCATTATCTACTAATACCTCCCTTAATCAGCTACCTCAAGACTCAATAATAGAGGAAGACCCTACCCCGATCTTGGAAGTCAACAATGCGGAACAGACAAATATCATAGGTGAAGTGCCAGATCTTCAATCTATAGCACTACCAGATAATATCTTCACTAGGTTAGAAGAACGTGGTCCATTCTGGCCAGCTCGAGTAGAGGTGATTGTGAATGTGGTATGGTATGGAGATCACCTTACTGGAGAACAAAGGAACCAAGCTCGAGCGCTAGTAGCTGAATTCACAGACATGTTCGCACTATCAGTATGGGAAGTGAAACCAGTATATTTCATTAAGTTTTGTTTACAGATCCCCAACAACACGACATTCTCGAAGAAGGTACATCAACGACCCTTGACAAAACCGCAATGAGAGTACATATTTCTAGTATTAGACGATATGCGCAAAGCAGGGATCACTTGATTCATTAAGTCAGACGAAGTCAAAGTGGTAGCATCAACAGTCTTAGTACAGAAAGCGCACTCAGGTACGAGCCTCACCATGGAAGACATATGAAGGATTGTGACTAGACAATGCATAGCACTCAGTGAGCCCTCAGATCCAGATATAGACCATGACTCAACACCAGTGACAGAACTGGAGCAAATCGATGTATCGAAGGTCAAATGGCGCATTTGTCAGAACTTTAATGACATCAACAAAGTATCAGAAGTTGCACCAACACCTCAAGGCGATATTGCAGCAAAGCAGCAACGATTGGCAGGACATGAATATATATGCATACTGGATTTTGCGGCAGGATTCTATGCAATTCCAGTAGAAGAGGAAAGCCAACCGTATCTATGCTTCTACACTGAGGGATGAGGATACGAAGCATATTCATGCATGCCAATGGGTGTACAAGGAGGCCCTTCATGTTTCAGCAATCTCATGGCACAAGCACTTTCAGATATACTTGTCAAATTGTTGATGGAATTATATGTAGACGACGGGGCAATGGCAGGGAACGAATTCATTGAACTATTAGAATGCTTACGCACATTCTTTACTAGATGCTGCCAACAAAATCTTTCCATCTCACTCACAAAAACGCAACTATTCATGAGCGAAGTTATCTTCAGAGGAGCGCGGGTGGGACAACAAGGGATACGTCCAGACTTGGCAAAAATTGCAGTAGTAGCTGAGTGGCACATCCCTAATAATCTCTTAGAACTGATGCGCTTTTTAGGTCTTACAGGATACTTTAGATCCTTGATCAAGGACTATGCTCATATTGCAGCACCACTCACGGATATGCTATGTAACCTGGATGCCCCACCATTCAATGTCAAGGGTGGAAAGCGCAAATATAAGCAGCTTCTAAGGGAGCGCAAGTTAGAAACCTTCTGGGAACAATGGCATATGTGAGCTTTCCTAAGACTCAAGCAAATCCTTATAGCGGAACCAGTACTTTGTGTGCCCAAATTTGATGGGACACCATTCATCATCACCAGCGATGGGTGTAAAGACGGCTTTGGAGCAGTATTAGCGCAACGATTCTCCACACAAAACTCAGCAGGCGAACTAATTGTCAGGACACATCCCATTGCATTCGCATCTAAACGAACATCACCAGCAGAAGAACAATATAAGCCATATTTATTAGAGTTCACAGCTTTGAAATACACATTCAATCAGTTCGGATCAATTGTATGGGGCTTCCCGGTGGAGATAGAGATGGACTGCATTGCACTAAGGGACATGCTACTGAATGACAAACCATCAGTAGTGCACGCCCACTGGCGAGATGGGATCATTGCACACCAGATCTCGGACATTTGACACAGGTCAGGCGCAAGCAACACAGCAGCAGATGCTTTAAGTTGATGAATGTCAGACCACCCTAGGAAAGATGGTGATGGTAGTGCCTGGTCAGTAAAGGAGGATTGGGAAAGTGCACACGGACTGGTGAATGACTTATTTCTTATCCAACCAACTGATGAAACTCTCAAATCAGTAGCAACAGAACTACGCAAATGCTTCAAAGAGGAGCCACTTTTCCTAGAAGTCATAGAGGCTCTACTCAATTGAGATGGGGACAAACCAGAATGAGAGCACAGATGAGCGCAACATCAAGCTCTAGGGTATGTGATCGAAGAGGGATGACTATGGCGCATTGTGGATGGTAAATCTACATGAGCTCAAGCACAAGTAGAATGTGTAATGAGGAAAGAAGCAATAGCATTAGCAAAGGATGTACACGCTAACAACGGACACTGGGGTAGGGACCTTACCAAGTTGCAACTTATGGACAGGATCACAAGCCCATCTCTAGATCGGTCCATTGTGACGGCCCTACTCAAGTGCCTGCAATGCAAAAACTTCGGCTCAACACAGTTGCATCCCCTAATGTATCCAATCACAAGACATCATCCATTCAAGTTATTAGTCATGGACTATCTGTCACTTCCCAAAGGTAAAGGGGGATATCATATGCTTTACTAATCCTAGACACATACTCTCAGTATGTGTGGGGTTTCAAATTAAGGACATATGGCACTGCGAAGACCACGTTAGCAGGACTAGATGCAATCGTCAACACATTTAGTGCACCAGAAACGTTTATGACAGATAGAGGTTCGCACTTTGACAATGGAGAAGTGCATGCATGGTGTTCTGCGCATAATGTGAAACACCATGTAGTAGCTGCATATTCACCATGGATCAACGGGCTGGTAGAGAACGCTAACAGAAAGCTATTAGGAAGGTTAAAACAGAATTGCAGCCCAGGATTGGGGGAAGACGAATATGAACTCACAAAAGCAGAGGACCTTACATGGGCATGGCCAGACCATTTTGACACCACAATCCGTCAACTGAATGAGTGTATCATTCCAGCATTCAAATTCTCACCGAAGGAACTTCTCCTTGGCCTAGTCATCAATACAATCCCAACCCCCTTATCAGATGCAAGTGTAGCCCCAAGCACATCAGAAGTGAACATCCATATGGCATATGTTGATCAGCAATGGCTAGATGGTGCAAATCACACAGCCGCACACTCAATGAGACAGAAGGACACATTTGATAAGAAGGTGGTGCAATCATATGCAGGAGAGGTTATCTTCAAACCAGGACAATTAGTCCAGGTCTATGCAAACGCTATGGAAATGACATTAGCGAGCACAAGGCAACTAACACCAAGATGGTCAGCACCTAGGCAAGTGGTTTCTAAAGTAGGCAACTCCTATACTCTCACTTCCTTAGAAGGGTTCCCAGTCAAAGGATTATTTCATGCTCGAAGACTTCACCACTTTATTCCACGAGACAGTACAGCATTGGCTACACTCCAAGAAATGCTACAGGATAGAGATGCAGACATGGGGAACAAAACAGAGGAGATACACTTGATCATGGAAGAAGAACTAGAAGATGCACTGGAGTTGGAAGACGAGAACCCAGAATGCAACCCTGGAGGGACGCATCTGGAGGAGGGGGCAAATGTAACAGGGGCCTAGCGTGAGAGCAGCAGGAGATGGGGTTAGCAAGAGACAGGGTTAGTACGAGTTGGCGAAGATGGAGAGCACAGTGTAGAGGACAGCAAGGATCAGAGTTTGGGGTCCCAGAGTCACAGGGTCCGGAGGCATTTGTAGCAACACGCATGTAGAGCATGCACGGACACATCATCGCATAGTGATCTGGTTCCTCTCCCTCTCCAGAGTGCAAGGCTGGCGGGTCCATCACATCATTATGTGTTACAGTACGCTTGCCTCCTATTCATTTTCTTTGTCTTTACCCATTGTATTACATCACGACCACTCGCTACTGCCATTGCTAGATGACTGATAACTACTTCTTGTTTCCTTTCTCGGATCACTTACCTTTTCCTGCGCATACATACTTAATTAGGCAGTTGTCTTTGCTTTCATACTTGCCCTAAACCTCTCCTAGGATTCCTTATAAATACGCGCTCTTGTACTATGTAGCTCTTTACTTTAATCTTACTGGGTTTTACCAAGTACTTGACTTCCTTTGTCTAAGCCCCCCAAGCTTAGTCGTCAGAACCGATCTCTGACTTAGAGCACTCCTCTTCGTCAGTCTGAACCTTTGAACCTAACTTCAAGGTCTTACCTTGTCGTTAGCTATTAGCTTTGCAAGCGGACTTCACTGTTGTTGCGTTGCTAGACCAGACTCAACCCCGAAGACTCTCTTTTGAGTCTAGGTTGTTAGAACCCATCCCAGTTCGTAACATTATGTTCATGGTGATATAAAACCACAGAATGTTATTGTGGGGCTTGGTGATTTGAGTGACACCATCTTTCTTATTGACTTTGGGATCACAAAGGAGTTCTGGAACACATCAAACAATGTCCACATTCCATTTCGCCAAGGTCAATGTCTCACTGGCACTCCCGCATTTGCTTTGGTCAACAATCACTTGGGAGTTGAACTGGGTCGTCATGACAACCTCGAGTCACTTACATACATGTTAATATACTTCTTGCAGGGTTCCCTTCCATGGTTAACCAGTGACAAAGACAAACTTTGCAGTTCTTCAATACTCAAATATAAAGTCAACACTACCATTGAAGATCTATGTCAGGGAATTCCTGTTGAGTCCGCAATGATTCTCATTTACACACGCTCTCTTGCATTCTCAAAGGATCCCAATTATAACCATCTTCGTTCATTGCTTCACATACTTTGTTCATCATCTGCACCAGCTGTGTGCTTGCTGGATTTAAACCAGCTTGATGCACCTTCTGGGGTTTCCCCAGACGAAGATGTATATAAACAGACATACAGTTCTGTTACTGAACTATCTTCACCACTAACACCACCATTACCACCACCACATGCCTCCTCAAAAAAGAAAACTTCCTGGTGAAGGCACTAAGTGACCGCTGCTCATGCAATCACTCTCTTGATGTGGGATCAACAATGCTGCTGGTGAGGCAGAATGTTGGGTCTTGCTGCACCTAGGCTGCTATGCCTGAGACAGACGTGTTTGAACCTAAAGGGGACTGCTACTGCACACAGAACCAGATATATGAGAGACCCTTGTAGTCTGAAGGATGCACAAAGGTGCATGAAGAAATGCAAAAGGAATGCAAAAGGAATGCGAAGGAACGTGAAGAAACATGAAGAAACACGAAGAACACGATGAGAACGCGAAGTGCAGGAAAGTCGCGCTAAGGTAAGCAAAGCGTGGGAAGGCGCGCGCTTATAGCGTGCATTGTCATGGGAAAGCATGAATGGAATGCGGAGAGTAAGGAGTGATATAGAGGGGCGGATAAATAATGGATCAATGGATACGCAAAGCGAGTGAAAAGCGAGGTCTGATTAATCTAGTCTAGTCCAATAACAATAACCATAGGTAACACAAGGTGCACCCTAATGGTGACTACTACTTCAGAGTAAAACCCGATAGTGAGGGAAGTACAGTAAAGGGGAGTAATGGGGGAGAGTAGTAGTGCGATCATCACACTATATACTAGACAAAATCGCATCGGACGCGGAAGGGATAGGAAGAAAATGCACTGATAGTACATAATAACATGTAATAATGCTGCAATGCTTGTTACAACCATGAGGCAAGGAATATGACGTACCAATGAGGTGGTTGGACATGGATAGGTGCTCCCAGATAATAGGCAATGAAATGCAATGAAATGTGATGAAACGCAAAAATGCGCGATGAAACGCAAAAATGCATGATGAAACGCGAAAATGCGTGAGAACACGCGCTAAGCGCTGAAGGCGAGGAATGATGGGTGGGTGAGGGCTAGACCTGATGTGAGTTCTACAGTGCTCCTCTGGACGCGAGATATAGCTCGTCCCAAGGGGATTGCTACTGAGAAAAGATTCCTCTGTAGGAGAGGGGAGTTGTGGACTGGGCTTTGGTCTGGCTAAGGGCGCGTGAAAACGCGCTGTAAGTCGCGAAGCGCGGGAAAAAGCGCGAAAATATTGTGAAGTGCGTTACTTTCTGAAAAACACGAAAGCGGGGCTCTCTAACTCGAGGGTAGATACTGAAGGAGAAATAGATGTGATTCTTGAGAATATCCTGAGGCTACTCATGGAATGCAACGATGGAATCTGAAGTTGATGGATTTCTGATGCTAAGTCCTACTAACTAATTGTCCAAGTGATGGAAGAGAAGTCCAGTAAAAACCTCTAACTATGCGCTGACGTGTCAGCATGCTAAGCGAGTTCCCAGGCCTCGGAGCCGAGTAAGTAGCACTAAACATACAAGGGTGATGTAATATAAACATATAATGAGATAAATGAACATAAATGTGAATGCAAGGACATATGTGATATAATGCGAGTGAAACCAAGTGAGATACGCACCAATGGACCTTGGAGGATGAGGACAGGACATGTGAACGGAATGCGATGGATCCCAGGGAGGCGCGCGGTAGCGCATGTTGAAGCGCGAAAAACACGAGGATGCGAAATACGCAAAATGCGCAAAAATGCGAAACCCACGAGATATGCGAGTGCACGAATTACGAACTGTGTGGGATCGCTGTGAAAGAATAAATTTCACTAGACTGAATAGACTAGTTCTACTTATCCTTAATTGCAAGGGAAGCTGAAACTTAAGGACTTAGTGACCTATAACGACCTTATGCCAACCCGACAGCGATAGCGCACTGAGTAAGTCTGTAACTAAGTAGCGCGTTGGCGGGCGATTTTGAGAACTGCGGTGGGCAAGGATATGGTAGATAACCTGCTGGTATAAGGCATGGCGATATGAGCGGAGTGAGTATTGGCAGGCAACGCGTTGGCGCTAAACGCAACTACAGGGAGGAGCGGATATTGGCAAGCAATGAGTTGGCACTAGACGCAACTTCAGGGAGGAGTGGGTATTGGCAAGCAATGAGCTGGCACTGGATGCAACTACAGGGAGGAGCGGATATTGGCAAGCAATGAGCTGGCACTGGACGCAATACAGGGAGGAGTGGGTATTGGCAAGCAATGAGCTGGCGCTGGACGCAATACAGGGAGGAGCGGGTATTGGCAAGCAATGAGCTGGCGCTGGACGCAATACAGGGAGGAGCGGGTATTGGCAAGCAATGCGCTGGCACTGGACGCAACGGGTTATAAGCACGACCTTGCGAGAGTGAGGGCCTGAGTAGTAGCGCGCGACTGTGGGAACTTAATAGCGCGCGCGGACACAGAAGAACAATAGGATTTGAAGATTGCGCGACTATGAAAACTACTAGGTGACTCCGCTATACGACAGTTGCCTGCGGGAAGGGGAAGTGAGTAAGAACTATCTACTGCTGGTCCTTATATCGTAGTGCGTGAATATACGGAAGGCATAGGCAAAACCTGTAGCGATGTAAGCACGGCGCATCATATCTGTAGGTAAAACGGAGGATTGACGTTGCGCGACATGGGGATACATGTAATAAGGCCTGCGCCAGTAGCTTTAGTGATGATAATCAATGGGAATTTACGCACCAGTGGAGGTAAGCGGGCATAGACAGGACATGGGGGAGCGCGATACCGACATCAGACCGGATTCTACGTAGGTGTGCGACAAGCAAGGCCAGTTATGGGAATTTATTCAATATCTGCCCAGTGCTAATGTGTTTGTCACATCGCGAGATGTGCATTATTCATGAGATGTGTGAAAACGTGAGGAATCTGAAACGCGAAATGCGCGAGATGCGAAATACACAAAATGCACGAAACACGCGATATATGCAAAATGCGAAACACGTGATGTATGCGAGATGCGCGAAAACGCGAAAATCGCCGCACTTCAACAGGTCCAGTATAAGCTCTTGCTATATGGTCTGTACGCGTCCATAGAGACTTGAGTCTCTACAGCGCGAGCATGGGAAAGCATTGCGCCTATGGCACATTATACAGGAACGTGTTGCATGATATACCAATGGAAGTGCAAGTCATTATGCGAATGATAAACGGACTGCTTGCGTGAATATGCCCATTACACGCCCATAGAAATATGAGTCCCTACACCGGCTTGCTTCCAAAACTACTGCTACTGGTACTCCTGTTGTACCCATTCCTGTTGTTCATGCTCCTGTTTTCCCCGCTCCTATTGTCCCTGCTCCTGTTGTCCCTGCTCCTGTTACTGCTCCCACTGCTGCTGCAGTGAGCACAAATATCCTTTGAAATCCTCACAGGGATCATCAGCTTCCTATCAGGTTCCAACAAGATGATGGCAATAAAGGCAAATTCTTTGACCTTGAGAATGTCTCTGAGGATGAGGAAGATGATGTGGTCTCACCTGCACCCAAAGTTAGGCTGCAGGCCATAGCCCGTTTCAGACAGCAATGAGTACCGCTTTGGCTGGTCCACTGGCTACTGGTGGCCAAGCAAAACCACCTAAATTCTCTGCCAATGTTCATTTCTTCTTTAGACAGGACCCTACCACTCATTCTAATATTTGCAAGGCCTGCAAGTGAGTATTGTGTCTGTAATCTATGGTCCTTTCTGACATTCTTCACCAGAAAAATCCACAACCTAGATGATACTTACCATGTTGCATCATACATTCACAATACAAGCACTTTGACTCATCACACCCATGCTTTCACTGAACATACTGACATTTACTTGGAGGAGGCAGAGCACCAGTGCTGGCATGTCCTCCATAAATCGTCACAACTGAAGACTTTTTTGGATGAGGGCTGGACAATTGCAACCATGCGTTGAAGGCTGAGGGATCCAGATTGCATGTTAGACTCACTCGGTACTCCACCTAGTCCTGATTTACTTCCTGGAACCAGCCTGTCAGCTCCAGATGATGCATTGCCTGCATTTACTCTGGATGAGATGCACAAACAAATTGTGAAAGTCATCATTGGTGATGACCAGGTGAGTCAATGTGTGCTTTCTACACTATGGTTAATAATTGTTTACAGGCAATCAATATCATTGAATGCCCAGAATTTCGATGCCTAATCCATCTTCTGCAACCGTCACTAGATGATACTGATATATTCCATCACACCAAGGCTCATGAATTAATCATCGACACTTTCCATGAGTACTTTAATGCTTTGAAGAGGGACCTTGCAGTAGGTCTACCATTGTCAAGAGCTCTGTAAAATATCTCATATCTTCAGGCTGCTCAAGGAAAGGTCTCATTTACATCCGACCATTGGTCTGATTCCAATCTTTGCCCATTCATGGCTCTTACTGCTCACTGGATTGCTAAAGCAGACCATAATTCAGCACTTGTCTTGAAGGTGGCGCTGATAGGCTTCCACCATGTTCCAGGAAGTCACACATGTGAATTGCTAGCATCGGTAATCTTACATCTCCTTGATCATGCTGGTGTGACCAAAAAGGTCAGTGTTTCAGTGTACCATTTAACACACTTTGACTTTGTTTAGACTGGCCATTTTACCTTGGATAATGCTTCAAACAATCAGACTGCCATGTGGGAGCTTTCAGAAAAACTGGACTCACATGGGATCAATTTTCATCCCATCAAGCACAGAATTCCTTGCTTTCCACATATCATTAATATATGCATGAGGCACATTATTGATGATTATCACAAAGCCGACTTTTCACTCATCAATGAACATTGGGTAGTTGGCACTCGCACTATCATTAAGATGGAGTACCTCAAAGCTGTGACAGGGAAAGCTCTCAACAGAGCTAGGGATGTTGTGCGCATGGTCCATGCATCAAACCAGTGACACGATTTTTTTAGGGACACAATCATTACAGGTAACAAGAAAGAGTGGTTCCAGGATGACATGGGTGAGAAACTAAAGCTCCCTGTTGTCAAACTCCTCCTTGATGAGGCAACCCATTGGGATTCAGTCTTCATCATGCTCAACTGTTTACGAACCCTTTGCCAGGTAAGGCACCTACTAAATGTCTATCATGAACTAACAGTTGTCTAGGCAATAGATTTATTTTTCAACTCTCCCACTCAACACACCATCAGCAAGTTCAAACTAAGTCCAATGGAGTGGCAGTTCCTACAGGATGTTGAAGTGATCCTAGAGGTTGGTTGCATTATACTTGAAACTCACATTTCATTTTCTCATTTTATACTAGGCGCCACATGCTGCTCAACAATGTATGTTGGGTGAATCCACTCCCAAACTGAGTGGTGCATTTCCAGCATTCAAAACATTGATGGAGCGGTGGAAGTTTTTGGCTCGACATGTCCCACATTGTGAGCCTCTTGTTTAAATCAGTTTGACTTGGGCAGATAAGTATGATGAGAGGATGGGTGCCACAAAAGCCTATGCAGTCAGTATGCATGAGTCTAGCATCCTTCAGTAATGTTTCTTGGACCAGTCTCACAGAGCAAGTATGCACAATCAAGGTTGGCGATCCTTTTGACATGTACCAAGGGCCACAAGTGTCCAATACTCAATTTGAGGTTTGTTTATTCAATCTCATTATGAAACATACTTTGATGGCCATCAAGCACATCATGGGATACATAGCCTCCAGCCAGAAAGATGGTGCTACAGTACACCTTGGTAGCAAGCAGATTGGTCGAGAGGGATACTTTATCAAGCCAATAATTTTCATCCTGTTGCATGCGTCATAAAGTTCAAGACCGAAGATGGTGAGATTGCTTTTGTTGCACGATCATCATATCCCTAACAACTTTTCAGAGGTTGTTGAACAGGCTAATGATACATCATACAGACTTGCCACTGTAGAGACTCAAGTCTCTATGGGCGTGTACAGACCATATCACAAGACCTTATACTGGACCTGTTGAAGCGCGGCGACCTTCGCGATTTTTGCATTTTTGTGTTTTCGCACATTTTGTGTTTTCGCATATATCGCGTGTTTCGCATTTTCGCGTTTTTGCATGTTTCGCATTTCCACGCATCTCACGTATTTCGCGCATTTCACATTTCAGATTCCTTGCATTTTCACGCATCTCACATATTGCACGCATTTCGCGATCCCACACAGTTCGTATTTCGCACACTCGCATATCTCGCAGGTTTCGCATTTCCACGTATTTCGCATTTCGTGTTTTCGCATTCTCATGTTTTTTGCGCTTTGACATGCACTACCACGTGCCTCCCTGGGATCCATCGCATTCCGTTCACATGTCCTGTCCTCATCCTCCAAGGTCCATTGGTGCGTATTTCACTTTGTTTCACTCACATTACATCATATATGTCTTTGCATTCCCATTTATGTTCACTTATCTCATTATGTGTTTATATTACATCACCCTTGTACATTTAGTGCTACCTACTCGGCTCTGAGGCCTGGGAACTCGCTTAGTATGCTGACACATCAGCGCATAGTTGGAGGTTTTTACTTCACTTCTCTCCCATCACTTAGACATTAGTTAGAAGGACTTAGCATCAAAAAAAACCGATTGACTTCCTATTTGATCATTGCATTCCGTGAGTAGCCTCAGGATATTCTCAAGAAGCACATCCATTTCTCCTTCAGTATCTACCCTCGAGTTAGAGAGCCCCGCTTTCACATTTTCAGAGAGTAACGCACTTCGCAATATTTTCACACTTTTTCCCATGCTTCGCAACTTACAGCACGTTTTCACACGCCCTTAGCCAGGCCAAAGCCCAATCCACGACTCCCCTCTCCTATAGAGGAATCTTTTCTCAGTAGCAATCCCCTTGGGACGAGCTATATCTCACGTCCAGAGGAGCACTGTAGAGCCCACATCAGGTCTAGCCCCCACCCACTCATCATTCCTCACCTTCACCACATTGGTGTTCACCGAGGATATCAACAGAGCAATCTGCATTGCACACACTTTCAAAGCAGGTACTGCATGGGTTCATTGCTTTATTATCTCATATTGTGCGTCTTTTGTGTAATGACGCCTGGCAGATAAACTGCTCCAACCAAGCTGAAATATTGATGCCATTTAGAGGCTTCATGCAGTCTGGAATTGGTCATGACCTGAGCGAGTATGCTTTGGAAAAGTGAGCTCAAGTCCTTCAAAACGACACCGCACTAATAACACACAATCTAGCTATACAAATGTTAAAGCTGTTCATGTCAACATTGGATTGCAATTGTGATCGCTTAGGACTCACAGATCTTGTATCATTAGTACAAGGGAGCTTAGTTTGTTCCTGGACCTGACTTAGGGTACATGAAGTTGAATGCGTTGGTGTACATTTTGGATCGCAATCGTTTTTAAGTTTGTCGCACTGATTTGAAAAATAACAGGTCCAGGGGTGCCTGGAGGGTTGTTGTATTAAAAATCTGGCTCGAGCTGACTTGAAGACCATTAATATGGTTCCATTGACTAGACCGAGCCATCAATTACATAAGCTATAACTAGGTATGCAGCTTGGCTAACTATAGCTCCACTCGCAGCTAAAGCTGGGCATGAACCGGAACTGTGGCAACACTACTCAGCTGTGATGGATAGTATTGGTATCACTGCAGCAGAAGCAACCTTTTTGAACACAGAAAAGGCATGACAAAGGCATGAAAAATGGACAAATTTGGAATACCTTTCTGGATGATGGATATGAACCTTAATTTTTAAAAAGTGAGAGTCTTTGCAAGGATGAACAGTTTAACTTATGAGGCATCATAAGCTCCTACACATGTTTCTGATTCTTAGACTTAACTGCAACAGTTAGATATAATCAAGAATGAACTGGATGATTCTAGGTAAGAATAGAAAACATTCAAAGGAGCTTGTGATACCACATGAGTTAAACTGTTCATCTATGCAAAAACTCTCAATTTTTTAAAAATCAAGGTTCATATCCATCGTCCAGAAAGGTATTCCAAATTTGTCTATTTTTCATGCCTTTGTCATGCCTTTTCTGTGTTCAAAAAGGTTGCTTCCGCTGCAGTGTACTATCCCCTACGGTCACTTTGTGACCCACCGCAACCTCGTGAGTCATGTAGATGTCACATATAGTCACTAACGGTCACTCTGGCTAAATTCGGTGTCTGCTTGGCGTGCCCAACAACATAGAAACTCGAATTTACCATGCAATTATTAGATGCTAATACTATGTCACGAGTTACAGTATGTCTGGGTTATATGGATTTGTATGTGTATAGCAATGATTAATGTTAAGGGGGATATTGCTGAGTGAAATATGGATGTGGGTTAAGGATCTCTTGTGAGATGCTGTAATCCTTCGCAGACATATGAAGACCATTGCTGCGATCTTTGAGAGTCTGCCATGTAGACTGTAAAATGAGTCTAGCATTCAAATATTCAAGTGTAGGGACTTGAAACCACATTGATTTTACCTTGTATGCCTTTGCAGCCCTTGTGATATTCTTGTGCGTGCCATTTGCAACATCTGCAAGTGCCGTGACTCATACTCAGGGTCAGTAGATGCTGCTAGCTTGTCCCGGAAAGATCTCATGGCATAGCAATGAATCCCAGCTTGTAACATCACAAAGGTGTGTGTTCTCGGTGAATTCAATGTCTGACATCGGCAGTGTCGGCAGGTGACACTAATTCGTGACTTTTCCTGGTGTCACGTAGAAAATACTATCTCTATCATTTCTTTATGAGATTGCTTCATTTCACTTGGAATAGGATATGGGAATATGTTGAATGTATTCAGTGAAGTAGCTAAGTGAGTGGTGTAGATTTGAGGACTGTAGTTGAAAATCACGAAGTAGTGGTGGGTCACGAAGTGACCGTAGGGGATAGTATGTCTCTGAATAACTACAAATTCAGACCCAGCCGGCAACACCCGACTGGGATGCCGACGTTCCGGGGAGTAACTTTAAGCTCCGCCTGAAGGTCATCCAAATTGGTATGGATAGATCACCGATCTGAGTTTCTAAAAGGTGAACTCACAAGCAAAACAGTCGCGCCCAAATTTGTAACTTTTATTTGAACCCGTGCGGACGTACTGAAATGCTCAATTTTGAAGATATCGAGGGGCGTGATAGTTTGTTTCAGTGATATCTTGCTTGAGTTCATTAGCTAACTTTCGACTTTTGATTTTAGGCGTTCGTCTGTCGTGGAATGTATAGCCCTCTTCTCGGATAGAGGCGACGCAGACTGTGGTCCCGATATCAGCGCTTTATACAAAATCTTCCTCCAGTATCATACAAACCCGCGACGTGTAATCCCCCTTGTTGTGCTGTTCTCAATCCGTATCGGTATGTCTCCTCTCTTCTTTCCTTAATTCCTACTAATGATATGCCATGCAGCCAAATCGATATCAGAGGAAAGCTAAGGATTTGTCCGTTTTGCTTGACCCGCAATGCTTTCCCGCCACATTATAAAGATATCCCTAACACCGATCTACCCCCCGAACTACTTCCAAAGTACACGACCGTCGAGCACACGCTATCTCGTCCCGCTCAGGCTCCACCCGTCTTCCTCTTTGTCGTCGATACCTGTTTGGATACCGAATATCTCAAAGCACTCCGGTCGTCAGTCTCAGCTTAACCCCACTGTATCCATTAGTTGGTCTCATTACATTTGGCACAATGGTACGTGCACATATCTGTTATTTCATTGTTTAAGCTCATCGCGTTCACTAATAGACACAAGTTCACGAACTGGGCTATGTAGAGTGCAGTGAATCATACGTCTTCCGTGGCGGTAAGGAATACACGCAGGAACGGATTCAGGACATGCTTGGACTCAGTACAACAACTCGTAGTGCACCCCTCGCTGGCCAACCCATGCCCCAACAAGCTTCTGGAGCCGCCCGCTTCCTGCTTCCTGTTCAGCAATGTGAATTCCAACTCACTGGTATTTTGGAGGCACTTGCTCGTGACCCTTGGCCCGTTGCCAATGATAAGTGCGCTTTACGCACTGGTGTGGCCGTCAATGTAGCCGTTGGACTCCTGGAGGTGTGGCAATGAGGTGGGTGTCGAAGGGATGGCATTGCCAACACGTTGGGAGGGGCGAAGCGCTGAGGTATCCTAACAGCTTTCTTGGACGGTTCAAGTTGATGATGTATGTCAAAGACTTGGTGCATGTTCGAGGTGATTCGTGTTGAACTATTGGATATACAAAATTCAGAACACCGTGATAGAAGGTTTGAATGATACAACTGTGTCAGTGTACAACCCGAGTCGGCCGCATCACGAAGGAATTCTTGTTGGAAGGTACAAGAATGCACGAAGGAGCCAGAACATCGAAGATCCTAGGCCGAGATGTACCCAGTTTCTGCGACAGCAAGTAACATAATTTTTGAGACATACACGATCGATAGTTAGTGCACGTGCAACAAGACCTGTGGAACATGCACACCTTGTTGAAGTCCGGAACCTCGGTGATATCTACGAGGTAGATGACTGCAAAGTTCTGCACTTTCTCTGCGATAGAGTAGAGGGTCTCGTCCATCGTCATGCATTGATGGTCCCAGTCGTGGCCAAAGCGAATCACGACAACACGATCCTCTTCAGACTTAATGGCTTCGTCAACATGCCAGCCACTGGGCAGGTGTGGAAGGAAGTAGGACATGGTAGTGAGGATATGGAGAGTTCAGGACTAAATTGCCATAGTATTGACTGTCAGTCCGTCACATTTCACTAACGACAATCGAAGATGCCGTCACGGTGGCCTGCCGCCTAGAGGATAGGCCTCATATATATAATATCAGTAAATGGAACTTACGCGTAAGATCAATTATCCTAGCCGTTGGCCGTATTTCTCTGGCAGATATAAGACCAGGCTGCTCGTTCATACTAATCAACATGTTTCCTTTGGTAGCTCTTGGTTTTCTCGTGACCGGGATTGCTGCAGCCAGCAGCAGTAGCTGCATCGGTACAATATCGTCTCTGGACGACGCAGGCGAGTCGATTACTCTTCTAGCTAATACGCGCAGTAATGTTTGTTACAGATCTGGTCTCGCGTACTGTGGACGAAACTAAGGTAATCTGAGTGGATCTGTCTCAGCCTTTGGACCAACGCCTCATCGACGAGTATGATATCTGTGTTACCGGTGGCGCCATGACGCTGCCAGTGAGTTTGTGTATGCTTACTGTGTAAGGCTCCTACTGAGATTTGAACAATATCAGGCAAGGTCGCTGTACTTTAGTCGCTACTATTCAGATGTACAAGATTTTGGCGCTGAACTGCCTTATCATTGCGTATCGGTTCAGTACCTCGACGGTATTAAGTTTGGTGACCAGTTGCCCTTCACATCATATCGCTCGTTTACTACAAACTTATCTCATTTCAATGAACCGTAAGTCTTGATCTAATTCGTTCTCAAAAAATACTGAGTCATGTATAAAATAATTGATCTTGAGGCCAAGTTCGAACCCATTCTTTCAAACACTGCCATCTACCTTCTGGGTCTCTCTCAACAGGTCTCGACATTCACTATCAAGTTCCAGGTAATTTATTTCGTCGAGGATGTCGAATTTGATCCATTGACAGTATCTCTTATAGGATCGCCCGTTCCGTAAGAACTCGAGCTTGTACTGGGGGGTTGTCGGTGCTAGTGCCGTTGCATTTTCTGGAGCTACGGACTTCATGCCTGAGTTGAACCGATGGCTCCAGATCGTCGAGATGGAGGGATCGGTATGTCATTTTCCTGATTTTTAGTATGAAACGAAAACCTTACCGTTGATCCCTCAGTTCAAGGTGAAGTTAGCCAACGTCATGATTGCCGACTTTGTTGGTTGTTGAGTGATTGGTTAGTTACTCGGGGTAGGGAACGGGAGGCGAGACGAAAGGAGGAAACTAGAATAGCAGATAAGGCAGTCGCAGAGAAGAAAGCGCAGTAAGGATGCCGCATACATGTAGCTAAATTCCCCACGCAAAGTTTTCGAGATCGTTATTCCCGCTATGGTAGTAGTAGGTTTTGCCGGTGTCATCCTCCAAAAAACCTCATCTTTTCACTTTTGGCGTTTTTTTTATGGAACATAAGCAAACTTCTTGTTGAAATCACTGATAGCTGGCTGGCGCCCCTCATACTTAATGTAAAGTCGCTGTACTCTGCTTCATTTGGGCGCGTGTCTGACTTACATAATTGCAATAGGCCTATTTGAGGTTTCGGTAATGTGCGGGCGCGTGTCTGAGTTACATAATTGTGGGCTTTCGCGCTGATTGATTTGTGTTGCGGCAATGTGCGGGCGCGTGGCTGACTTACATAATTGTGGTAGGCGTGACCACCGCCAGCGGAGTTTGATTTCAAAAGTCAGTCACTACATAAACCCCACTGGTCCCGTCTGCTCTTTCTTTCCGACTTTCATCATCCCATCTCATTTTGTATACTACATGTGCATAGTCCTAGTATTACTATAATGATGATTGTTGCTAACAGTAGTCGTTTTCGTAGACGATCCAATTTCAGTGTAATGTGTAGCTCGCACGAGCATAGCCCGTCGTGCGGCGGGCGCACTGCTTGCGCCCCAATAATAATACCATTGTTTGTTTTGGACTTCAAACAATTTAAAGTTCAACCGCTCGCCAGTCAGTCATCGTTTGACTATGCAAATCACGTCAGCATGATGGTAAGGTACTTCTGTTAGATTGTGTAATCATTGTTTCTAATTTTTGAATATTTCCATGAAGGATCATTGTGTCTCAGCTACTAGGGTGAAAATTGATGTATTTGTGTTATTTCATTGGTTGACGATATTTAAAAGGCAGCGGTTCAAAGATCAAAGCAATCAGGTATTTGACGTCACCCGTTGACTATGATGGTGTGCTTATTTATTTCGAATGTATCATACGAAACTGATTTAGATAGGCCGGCGCTATTAATAGGCATAGCTGTAATGCGTAGTGATAATATCCTTCATCATACGAACTCAGTGCGCCAGCTGGTGGGCTAATTTGAAGATCAGCCTAGACGTTCACACAGCCACTTGAAATCCATACCTCTTAGGGGATAATATGCGGCAGGTACGTACGTTATCCCGAAAAATTTCTCTACATTCACTAACAGACCGATCAGCTAACCTCACGTCGAAGCACAGTCAACTCACGCAGGTAGCCACAGGTGTTGGTCATGCATTCTGCAACGTATTGTCCTCGACATGGACCTCTGCTTCGTTGAAGTATCGACACCTCAACATATGTATCCCTTGAAGCGCAAAGGCAGCACGGGTATCGAAAGATATGTGCTTCTCGATAAGCCTCAAAGCTTGAAGGATGGATTCTTTGTCCATGTACGTCGGTCGGCCTTCCGTTTAGAAGTGAGTTCATCCTTTTTTCCACGCAAAGAACTCACCATTGAAACGTTGCCAGTTCTCTAGTTTGAGGATGGTAATGAAGTATGCCATGGCGTGCAATTATGATATTTACGAGCATTTTCAGGATTTTCTGGTCGACCACGAATTCCCTGGATTCCAGGCTCGAGCAGCATGATGCAGGAGAAGCACTGATGGACATATCAGTGGTTTCAGAAGAAGGCTCATTCATCTGAGCGCATGAATGGAAGGTAGATGACTCCCTAGCATTCGGGGGTTTATAGCTGATCCTTTGAACCAAGTAGCACAGTGCCATGGCGCCATTGGCGTTATGTTACGTTATCAACAATGGAATGCTCGAATTTTCCAAGCTCACCAGAGCGCCATCGCATCGTTGGCCCGAAGGATGTCGTAAGTTCAAATCGTCTGAGGCCATTGCGTTCCTGCTAATACGGCATTGAAAATACCTGATTTTAGGTGGTAACGTAAAATGTGCAATTGTACGGTCCCCATGTCCTCCTCCAGCTACACATGCGTTTGCAAGCGCACGTTTACCGCGCAGTGTTACTACAGTCAACATCAGCGTTCCTGTGCTCACACAAAAAAGCGCTTGTCGTCAGCAATTTCCTCGTTCAAGGAGTTTGTAGGTCGCAGGAAGAAACCACGTACCACGCAAGATCTGCACGAAGTTTCGTCTGATGAGAACGTTTTGCCACCAAACATTGCAGCGGCCTCCTCCATAAGTCACCTCACTCCCGTTGAGACCAACGACGTCGTCGATATACAAGCTTCCGTCCCTGAAAACCATCTGCAATCTGTCGTAGATCCCATTCCTTCCTCCAGTATATCTCTCGATGGACGAGAAATGAGTTTGGCGGAGCGCAGGCCCAGGCGTCAGAACCGACAAAAACTGAAGAGATTTAGAGATGTGCTGCCACAGCCCCCACCTACAGTTTCGGTAGAAATCCGTGATCAACTGCCGGAACCGGCTCTCCCTGTTGTCGGTGCAGGACAAGGCCCAGCCTTACTAGAACGTGTTTATCGCACGCCCCCAAACATTTTTGGGTTGGTACGTCAATACTTTTCGGCGGAACCGCCAAGCCATGATCCGGAGGAGTACATCACAATGGCTGATCTCTCGTTGATTCCTGGTACCACTGATGATTCATCCCCCGAGCCTCTTGAGTCAAGCAGTGACGCTCGCTATCATCCCTATCCAAATCAATCCTCGTTCCAGCTTGGGGATTGGTACTGGAACCAGGGGGTCCAGAAATCTCAGGCCGACTACACAAAGCTCGTGGATATTGTGGGCGGAAGTACATTTCAAGCCTGCAGTGTCAGCTCCACCGACTGGAGGAGCATTAACACCTCGCTTGGTACGAACAACTACGACGAAGGAGACATCGAAGAGTGGGAGGATGAAGACACTGGATGGATACGATCACCGATATCGATCCAAGTGCCATTTGCCCGCACTACCGCCACACCAGGTCCTCGCGTATATCATGCTTCCCATCTATACCATCGCCCCCTGGTCTCCATGATACGGGAGAAACTTGCTAATGCTCGAGATACCAAGTTATTCCATTACGAGCCCTACCAACTACGTTGGGCCCCTCCTCACCTTGACACCGAGGTCTCCATTTATGGCGACCTTTATACATCCCCAGTATTTCATGAAGCCCATCAGGAGGTGCAAAATCTGACGACAGAACCTGGGTGTGACCTACCTCGGGCTGTAGCTGCCCTAATGTTTTGGTCTGACGCAACCCAGCTCACTTCGTTTGGCAATGCGAAGCTGTGGCCAACTTACATGTACTTTGGTAACGAGTCAAAGTATCGGCGTTGTAAGCCATCCTGCAATTTGAGCAACCACGTTGCTTACTTTGAAACGGTAAGCACTACTCGTTGATTCAGTGCCCTTGCATGTTCTAAAGGCAGTATCTCAGCTCCCAGACTCTTTCAAAGACTTTGCAGGTGGCAAAGGAATGAACGCTGACTGCGCGACGCACTGTCACAGGGAATTTTTCCAGCAGCAATGGAAGGTCTTACTAGACGACGAATTTCTGGAGGCCTATGAACATGGGATTGTGATTCGATGCTGTGACGGTATCATGCGCAGATTCTACCCTAGAATTTTCACATACTCTGCTGATTATCCTGAAAAGTAAGTGATATCAGATAGCGTGTGCAGCGATTGATTGACATCCAACCAGAGTATTGATAGCAACAGTCCGAAATCTTGGACGGTGTCCATGCCCACGTTGCCTTATACCGAAGGATCGGATACACAATATGGGCAAGCCCCAGGATAGACGACATCACGAGACACTAGCTCGCACTGATGCGACGAGAGGCCCAATGGTGAATGAAGCGCGCAAATTGATCTATGAGAAAAACTACGCTGTCAGCAGTGCACCTGTAGAACGCATACTGAAAGAACAGTCTTGGGTGCCAACTTCGGTGAGCGTGCATCTTATAGTAATTGATGAAGTTTAACAACGCTGCAGAACACCTTCTCAGATCGTCTCGGTCCACTTGGCTTTAACATTTTCTGTGCGCTTGTCGTAGATCTACTGCACGAATTTGAGATCGGTGTTTGGAAGTCACTCTTTATTCACCTATTGCGCATCATTGTTGCCCAGGACAAAAGTCTCATTCATACGTTGGATCAGAGGTATGGCATGATTCGTTGACTCTTCACAAGCTCAAGCTATCTACGTAGATACAGGGAAACACCCACGTTCGGTCAAGCTACGATACGGAAATTTGTGGCTAACTCTTCAGAGATGAAAAGGATGGCCGCGCGCAATTTCGAAGATCTCCTGCAGGTATGGCCTGCTTCATATTAAATCATTATATCAGATAGCGCTGACTCAGACCGCAGTGTTCCATTCCCGTCTTCGACGGGCTCCTTCCCGAACCGCACAATACGATCGTTCTTAAGCTGCTATTCAACATGGCGCATTGGCATGGACTGGCTAAGCTGCGCATGCATTCTGACCTCACCTTAGATATCATGGATCAAGTGACCACAACGCTTGGGTATCAGTTCCGCACCTTTAACGCGCGAGTTTGCTCTGTTTATGATACTCGCGAGCTTCGTCAGGAGGTTGAAGCACGCAAACGACGTTGTGCAAAGCAAGCAGTAAAATATTCGGCAATACCAAAGGGTAAACAGACCGCGCGCACAGCCTCGCATGGGGCGAATTCTCACCGTACAAAGCTATTCAATTTTCAGACGTATAAGTTTCATGCTTTAGGGGACTATGTGTCGACTATCCGACAGTATGGCACTTGTGATTCATATAGTACCGAACCAGTTAGTTGTGCCATTGAAATGCGTGTCGTCACTGACCGACTTCTGTAGGGTGAACTCGAACACCGTTCGCCGAAGGCCAGGTATCGTCGCACGGATCGTAAGCTATTTGTTAAGCAGCTCACCTGGATTGAACGTCGCCAGGCTCGCATTCGTCGCATTGGCGACAGAGTCAATATGCGCGCTCATCCCGAGCTGGAAGAGTTAGCGACAAGTCCAGGCGTTCACCATCACATTGGCCTATCGCAGAAGTCACCCATACACATCGGCACCTTCTTGCGGTCCCATCAAGGGGATCCGGCTATTAAGGTCAGTTGACCAAACCTGTAACCATAGCATTTGACAACTCGCCATAGAATTTTTTCCCCAAACTCAAACATCACTTGTTATCCTCGCATGAAAAAAACGACCCTCTCTCCCGCAACGAGAAACGAAATGGATAGCGATAGGATCATCGTGAAGGATGATCGTATGTATAACCACAACATCGCAAGGTTTAATTATACTTCGTACGACGTTCGACGAGCTCAAGACGTTATTAATCCACGGACAACCCACTGCAATGTGATGGTACTCCGGTCCGAGGATGACCTTGAGCATCATGGTCACCAATTTATCTATGGTAAGGTACTTGGAATCTATCATGTAAATGTGATCTACATTGGCGCCGGTTTCGTGGACTATACTCCAACTCGAATGGAGTTCCTATGGGTTCGATGGTACGAGCCCATGGATCAGCTCTTCGCCTGGGAAACTTCGACTTTAGACCGAGTCGGTTTTCCTTCGTTGACAGACGAACACTCGTTCGACTTCCTAGATCCGGCGGATATCCTCAGGGGCAGTCACATCATTCCTGCTTTTAACAGTGGAAAGAAACACCCTGATGGATTGGGTATGTCAGGATGTGCGCAGGACAAAGATGATTGGTGCGAGTATTACATAAATAGGTAAGGACGCTACTTAAACATAGAAATGACCTCACTCTATCAAGGTTCGTGGACCGCGATATGCTAATGCGTTTTCATTATGGTCTTGGAGTGGGGCACATATACTCTCACCGCCGCGTCTCGCTCACTGGGTCCCAGCAAACCTGCAACCCCGGTGCAGGACATATCCTCTCAGACGAAGAAGATGAAGACGATGGAGATGAAGACGATGGAGATGGAGATGGAGATGAAGACGATGGAGATGAAGAAGATGAATACGATGGAGATGAAGATGATCAGATGGTACAGCACGGCGATCTGGAGTTCGGTTCCAGCAGCGAATCGCTGGGAACGGACTTCGATGAAATGTATTGCGATGATCTAGAGCTAGATTATGAGAACTAGCATACATGTACCCAGACGATGGCTCAGCTAGAGCATTTTAAAGGCACATCAATGGCGCCGACCGAATGCCACCGATAGCGCACGTAAATTTTATCGGTGACTCTGATTGTGATTAGTCTAGATTGGCGTCCTACATGTAATAATCAATGGCACTGAAATGGCACGGGACCACATTCGGGTGCCAGAAGTGCAATCCGCTGATGTATAAGTACAGGTTGACTGCTTAGTTGTGTTCGTTCTGACATGTCTTTATCTATCGATGGTGAACTCCATGGCCTGGACCACGAGTACTATATATACGATGTGCGGAATGATGTAGTCCTCCCTTCCTCTGTAAGCTCTTTCCTTGTTTCGTACACCGCTTTTGCCTGACTTTTATCTCGAGGGTGAGCCCACAAAAAGTGTAGACTTCGCTGGCTATCTCTCAGTAGGGTTGCTGCCAACGGTGTATGCCTTGTATGTAGGTACAATTGTGTATCTGAAGAATGTCTTCTTGACGTCTTACCATCAATCTAGAGCGCGGTAGAGGATTATCATATTGTACGGTGTTTTATTTCGCGATCGCTGTCATACTGACTCCCATCAAGCTCAGACAACAGTTGTGTATGTCGGCTTACATTCGCACCCCCGTGTTGCACGCCTCACAGTTTTTGGCCCCTTGCCATGATGTACCTTGCTACACGCTGCTAGTATGTTGAATATTAGCTCCAACCCGCACCCCATCGATGATATTTCCAGCTTGACTTTTGTGCTCCACTGCTAGATTTACCTTTCCTGAAGGCCGTTAGCTGCAATAATGACATGCATGGTCTGTACAACTACGTAAGTCCATCTTGCGAATGTTATCCGTATCACGCTTGATGAATATTTTAGGTCAATGACACAAGCGTGAATGGTCGCACTTTTGTCCACCTCGCACGTTACCCTGTAGGGTACCGTAAAGTCCTTGACACCGACCTGGCGGAATTGTCCGATATCTACACTGTGTCGGGCCAGGAGGCACCAACCATCGCGCAGTCATGGATTGGCTCGGAGTCCACTCATATTAATTCAGCAGGCCCAAGCAACGCCATTGGACTGTACCAACAGGCGGCCATACCTGCCACCCCTAAGGCAAAACATACCGTTGATCATTGTCTCCATAAGATCATGTCTGCATGCGTCCAGTGGCGACAGTCGCTTGCCTACCTTCGGGTATTGATGAGGATTGCCGTTTGTTCTGGTGCCACGGAAAACCCTCACACGCTTGTCACGCAACGTGCTCAAAGACAACAGGTAATCGACGAACTCTGGACCCTTAGTCTGGCGAGGTCGCAAGTTGACCCTTTAACTTTGGAAAGTGGTGAGTGTTTTCTTCTGCTGACACCTACGCATGTTGATTCGTTTGTAGTTCTTTCTAAAAGTACCAGAAGGCCTATTTCTGAAAGTGAGATATTGGCTCTTGTACGTATCATTCTTGGTTGCTTCACCTGTCTTACCCGAGAATAGACTTCTGCATGGTTTTCGCAGTTTTTGTATGATGTGAGGCGCACGATGGGCTACATCCTTGACGACTCTCGTGTTGGCCTTGGTCTCGGCGACGGTATGTTCGGTGACGTCGCACGGGACAATATTTTGGACGCCCTGGGGATGTTCCTGAGACCATCCGCGCACGTCCTACCGCTTTCCGTGAGTTCGTTTACTTCACGTTCATCGTAAAACCCTCATTTTTCTCGCAGGAGAACAGATTTTATCGATTTTTGGGTCACCAGATGATGAAAGAAATCATATACCACGTTATATTTCGTACTACGAACACGTGCGGGGTTCGATTGACCATTGCCGATCTTGAACCGGCGATGTTTAGGCATGCCGAACACCCCCCATGGGAGACAGCAGCATTCCTCGGGTCGTCTGTAAGTAGTTTGCAATAGTCTGTGCTTTTGGTTCACTTCAATATTTCGATCAGTGTTATCAGGTCTTGATACAAAGACTTGCCAAAATATCAGGCAATTCCGCTTCCGTGGCAGGTTATCCGCCACCGAGTCAAATTTTCATGGAATTGAAGGAGACAGGACCGATGCTCTTTCAACAGCATCATGATCCCGACATCCAGCCATTCAGGCAAAGTTTGAGGAGTCTATGTCTCATAACGTGTGTTCACCTGGAATTTGTGTTCTGTCCGACAACTAACGTACTGTTTAGTGAGACCGATGTCCGTCGTATCAGCCGCCCAAGGAACCAGCCTTCTGTGCGCATGTGTGGAATCTGATGCTACTTACATGCTACTTACATCTGTCATCCGTCCATGTATTACCTGCCTTTGCTTGTTTTTGAACTGTACCATTAGCGCAACTATTTGTGATACTACATCAGTTGCTATAGCGAGCACCACTAAGTTATAATGAATGTATTAGTCCACCCAAGTTTGGAATTACGGTATACTGTGTGCGTTATGACAGGCATAAATAGGGGCCTTGGCCAGCAGCGCCATAGGTTCAGTCCAATGGCCATAATTTCATCACATTAGTAAGCACCTTCCGATTACTCGTTCACTATAAATAACGATCACGGGCATTATCACAGGTCTTTCTGCTATCACTGCCTCAATCTCATAGTACGTGTAATGCAGACCCTAAATTCTTGGCTAGAATTTAATTTTTGAAACTGAAGACATGGAGCGCATATGAACAAACGTGTTGGGCATCCGGTCATGGTTGACGTGCATCGACATAAGTTTTGAACCCAACTCCTCGATAATTCTCACATCCAAACCCAACAGGTTCTCCACATCGTCTATCTCCCACCGCATCCCACTAGATCGGGACCAGCAAGTCCCGTATTCTCTTTACCATCTCCACCCTTAAATGCGCGCTTGTGTGATAATGTACGCATTTGCCGATGCTAAGGTCTTTCTATTAATATTTCAGGCGTTACCCCCTTTCTTCTAACCTACTTTTTTATGTAGTTTGATTGCCATCGCCCCTGTACTACCTTTGCCATCGCTTTATTCTCTTTTCGGTTTACGGTTTGATCGCCATCGCCAAACTGTATAGATTGTGTAAGCATTCAACGATCGTGAGAATACCCCCTCGAACTCGTTGATCTCCAACTTCACCATGTTAAATAATATTTGTTTAGATGTTCAGCATACACGGGAAACAGTCCCAACCACTTACTTTCTTGGAGTTGAACAGACTGAGGCAGCCCTGCTGGTTTGGCTCCAGACACAAGGCCGTGACATTGTCAGTACCCTCACATGTTTCTTTTAATTTTCTAACTTCACCTCCAGCTTCCAGAATCCCTTGTTATTACTGCTTCTGTAGTGTTTGGACTGGTCGATGCCCATGATCTTATCGCTTTAATTGACATGTGTCTCAAGGAGGTTGCAATGTACACGCAGCTCCAGCGAGAAGAAGGGAGTTGCGTCGTATTCCTCTCCCGAGAGGGGCGATGTTTAATGCAGGACAGAATGTATCGGGCTCAAATGGAAGTTTCACTGTTCAGCAATGCGATTGCAAACTTGTGCGATGAGCTGCAAAATCGAAACCACTCCAGTGAGCCATCCTGTTGAAAGGATCATGTTCGAGACTAAGAATGTATGTTGTAGGTGGCCGACGGAAACCGGTTACAGTTGATGTTGTCGAGTGTGCTGAGGCATGCCTAGCGCGTAACTCAGACTGTGTCAATCGCTTCCAACCCACACAGGCCACTCAAGACAAATGCAATGCATGGCTTCTCACGTCATCGCATGTCCAGGGCATCATGCAGGTTGATCCTGATACCATCCGTGCGCTTCTTGATTCCCCGAAAATGGATTTTCCTGATCTTCCTGAATCTCTTTTAAGGGTACGTGTCATTTATATGACTATGACCAGGTATCCTGACGCTGTGCAGCCCGACGATCTTCTTTCCCTACCTCGTTTGTTGAAAACCTGGGTGGACAATGTCACATACCGCGCTTACATGAATGCATCCTTCGGCGAACGCAGGGCCCCACGAATCGTCGATAGCAAGGATTTCCAAACAAAGGATCATAAATCTGAGGAAATCCTCAAGTCCGATGTGCGTGTTCTAGATCTAAAGAAGCGGCGCGCACAGGCCGAAGTGGACATGTTTTCGGAAGCCATGGAACGCCTGTCTGAGTTAGAGGCCACGTCAGATGGTGCGCGTGCAACTTGTACTTCAATTTTCTTGTACTAACATGACTGTAGGCAGAAGCTCCGAAATTGTAATGTTGGATACCTATCCACCTGACAACTATCTTGATGATTTTGTTTCCGCGTCATCTTTATTCTTCTCTTCCAATGATTCTGTACTCCTGTGATCTCATTGTGCTACCGGTTTGTAAGAATATTTCTACCACTTCATCGTTCACTGTAACTTTCACTATTGTACTGGTACCCCACATATGTCGGCTGTACGTTGAGGTGGAATCATATCAATTATTACTTTATCTTTATGACCATCTGCTCTGTGATTGTGCTCTTGGCGTGAAAAGTGGTAAAAATTTCGACCGTAAGCACCGCTAACATCTACGCAGTGAAGATACAATCACCTTGCTTGCAAGGTCATATGCCATCTCAATAATTCTGCGAATCGTCCACTCGCACAAACACTTATTGTTTTCAATGTTGCTTCTCCCCAATGCACGATCATTGTTCGTGCCAACATTTATTCCTTAATTTTCAAATTATCTGGACAATCATGTCTTTTTTCTGACCAGTTTAAAATTGTGGCATGTCAGTTGTTTCGTAGTATGAGACCGACATTAACGATGTCATGCAGAAGCAGTGCTAGCTGAAAATCTAAAGAGCTCTAATTGGAGTGGAGTAAAGAAGAAGAGTAAGCATGCAAAGCATACTAAATGAGAGGAAGACACAGACTCACAGCCAAAGTGCAAGGGAAAAGCACAGAAGGTCAAATGTGTGGATAAGAATGTGGAGGAGGATGACAAAGACAGGAATGGCAAGTCAGACAAAGAAAATATGGAGGCAAACAGAACACTTGTACTGTATATAATGGGTCATAACATGTCATAATTGGTTTTGCCAGATTTTAATTTACTCAAGCATCCCCTTCATTCTTAGTTATAAGGTTATCATATCCTATGTCTCATGATATCTGTCTTTCTGTTTAATACTTGCATGGTTCTTTAGCCTAAGTTGATATCATGTTGTTGCTGTCTTATGTCAATGAGACATCTCCCTGATGTAGTCATATATTCATGTATAATTGTGTTGTGTGCTTGTAGAGTGCACATCAATACGACATATCCTAGGCATAGTCATATATTCATTTATGATAGTGCTGCATACTTTGTAAGGTGCATATCAATATGACATCTCCCTGGAATAGTTATACATTTCTTCATAATAGTGCTGCATGCTTGTAAGGTCCATGTCAATATGACACATCCCCAGCATAGTTATATATTCATTCATAATTGTGTTGCATACTCGCAAGGTGCATGTCAACATGACATCTCCCTGGCATAGTTGTGTATTCATTCATAATTGTGTTGTGTGCTTGTAGGGTCCATGTCAATATGACATCTCCCTGGCATAGTTGTATATTCATTCATAATTGTGTTGTGTGCTTGTAAGGCGCACATCAATATGACATGTCCCTGGCATAGTTATATATTTCTTCATAATAGTGCTGCATGCTTGTAAGGTCTATGTCAATATGACACATCCCCAGCATAGTTATATATTCATTCATAATTGTGTTGTGTGCTTGTAAGGTGCACATCAATATGACATCTCCCTGGAATAGTTATACATTTCTTCATAATAGTGCTGCATGCTTGTAAGGTCCATGTCAATATGACACATCCCCAGCATAGTTATATATTCATTCATAATTGTGTTGCATACTCGCAAGGTGCATGTCAACATGACATCTCCCTGGCATAGTTGTGTATTCATTCATAATTGTGTTGTGTGCTTGTAGGGTCCATGTCAATATGACATCTCCCTGGCATAGTTGTATATTCATTCATAATTGTGTTGTGTGCTTGTAAGGCGCACATCAATATGACATGTCCCTGGCATAGTTATATATTTCTTCATAATAGTGCTGCATGCTTGTAAGGTCTATGTCAATATGACACATCCCCAGCATAGTTATATATTCATTCATAATTGTGTTGCATACTTGCAAGGTGCATGTCAACATGACATCTCCCTGGCATAGTTGTGTATTCATTCATAATTGTGTTGTGTGCTTGTAAGGTGCACATCAATATGACATGTCCCAGACATAGTTGTGTATTCATTCATAATTGTGTTGTATGCTTGTAAGGTGCACATCAATATGACACATCCCAGGCATAGTCATGTATTCATTCATAAATGTGTTGCATGCTTGTAAGGTCCATGTCAATATGACATGTCCCTGGTATAGTCACATATTTATTCATAAATATGTTGTGTGTTTGTAAGGTGCATATCAATCTGATATGTCCATGGCATAGTCATATCTTTTTTCATATACATGTTGTGCAAAGATAATCATGTGTAATTCTAATTATAAATGTATCATAATGGTTTTGATTTGTCAGTTCTAACCAGTCATATCAATCGTAGCGCCGCTGACGCGCCAGTTCCCGACTCCGCTCCCGTTTTCCTTTTCCTGTTGAATGACATTTTTCTCTCCCAGGCCTCAAATACGTTCGATGAACCCTTATTTTGTAAACTCTTGCTAGCACCGCATAAGCGCCACTTGTATTTACCGTAACTTGTGTAGGAGAACAATTTTGCCCCTCCCACTCTAAATTAGCTCCGTGGACAGCATCTTGCGTGACGTTCTTCCCACTCCATTTGCGCTCCTCGCACAACATCTTGCGCGGTCCGTCTGCACATCGCTGTGTTGTTGATGAAGTACACGTTAAACCCTGGTCTGTAAACCATGGTTGCCAACAAATCTACGGACACTCAGCATACATCCCTGCTCCCGTGTCCGAACTACCCACCGAAGTAAGTTTCATGCGTGCTATCTGTGAACACCTCAGGGTTGATGAATTCAATGTACAGGCGTGTGTGCATCCGCCTTGCTAGCGCGTCCCGGCGCACTGATCTCGGCGAGATGGCACTGATCCGGACTCGTCTCCCTCTCTCCCGCAAAACTTCATGGAGTAAGCCTTTGATTTGCTTTAGAGAAAACACACAAGCACATACTCATTAAGAATCCCCCTCGCCACACGTTTCCTTCTGCCACTTCAAATAGAGTCCTCCTCATCCTGTTACGTTCTCAATGCTGCTGTCGATCCTTTTTGCCGCTCAGATATCCTCACCTGTAGATCGCAGGAAAGGTGTCACTTCAAGCTCCGCAGCATGATTGCAGTCGATATCACTGTCCGGAATCTGAAACTTGCCACTCCTATCTATCTCGGCGTCTCTAACGAGGCCGATTTACTGCTGTACATCCCATCTGCTACACTAAGGTATTTGTTCTTTTGTACGTTAACATGCGGTAATGCAATGCACTGTTCCCTTTTTCAGTCACCATCGAGATTCGCACAAGTGTGAGGCACACCTTGATAACAGGAAATTGGCCATAAGCTGATCATCTTTCGTCATATCCACGATGAATTTTGGAGCGTTTTGTGTCTCCTTGATAACCACCACACTCCCTCGAAGCCTCTCTCGACTCCCGCTCATGCCTCCCATTCTATTGATGAGGTTGTTCTGAGGACTAGAAGGCTCGTCCTTTTCAAAGTACAATGTATACCTTCCTTCCATGGCCACGTTTGATCCGGGCACTCTCCCGAACGTCTTACGGAGGTGGCGCCGCGTCACCGTGCATTCGTACAGCTCCCGCTGTTTCACCCAATAGCTGACGTCTAGGTCGTCAATTGTCGGTGACCTCTCCACCCCGTCTCTCACCGGAATTGGCACGAGGAACGGCCGCTGGCAGCCTGACCCGTAGAACAACCCCGTAATTATTTGCATAAATCGCTGGAGGCGTTTCAGGTTGGCATCTATCTGCAAGTGTCGCCAACGTTGCTCACCGGTGTGCGCAATCGTATCTCTGGCGGGATGTATCTGACATCATTACCTATTTGGAGAAGTCAGTCTTTATTCTCTCCTTTTCCCACTTTGCAAGCGTACTCACGGTTTCGAGCACCCACACCTTCGATGTTCATACCCATCACGTTGACATTGTGCGGACATTTCTGATTGTGGCACTCTGTGTTCAACCGCCATTCGACGTCGACGTTGTGGTACACGTTGGTCACGGAATCATCTAAGTTCCAATCGATGGCCGCGCGCAGGTCTTTCTGTTCGACGTGGTGCCAGTACGTAGGACAGAGATTACCACAGGATTTCCCCAGGAAACCTGTGTCTGTTTCCACAACAAACTCGTCAGTCAGTTCACCGACGCACCCCAGTTTTTTATTTCGTGGTACCAAACTCCCTGTGTGGCTTTGAATCGCCAATTTACCTTCAAACCATTGTGGATAGAAGTAACATGCTCCTCCCGTCGTCATGAACACCATATCCGCTGTCGTTGGCGCGTTGAGAATGATATGCAGGACACTCTCACCCTCATGCGAAGCAGACAGCGTAATGAATCGTTCATTACGGGCGAATATGCAGAATCTGCCGATCCTTGGTGCAATGGCTCCATGCGGTACGCTCGAGATGGGTGTAAACCCCAACATGTCTACCACCGCTTCGTGCAATGTCCCAAAGGCATGCCATGGGATGACGATATTGAGATCTCTTCTGACATAGTCGTCCTCGTTTGCTAACATGGCCCGGACGATAGAACCGGTTATCACCCCCTTTCCTTCCTTCAGGGTTGAGATGAATCTTAACGTATTGTTCGTCCCGAATGGTTCCAACAGCCGCGTCAATCTCCTCCAAACCACCTCCCTCCCCAGGACTCTCATGTTCCGACAAGTACGGCTGATTGAGACTACATCCGAGATCCTCAGGCTCTCGAGAATGGATGTAGTCACGTCGTGGTTCCGCATTACTATGACGGGGATCAGTGCCAGTCACATACTTCAACGAATTTCCTACTTTTCATCTTTCGACTGGGACTTGATAGACTGTTGGTCGACAGTGTCGATAGCCCTGTCGTAATTTCCAGTAGACAAGCGGCCGGAATCTCTCTTGGATGTATGCAGACAATGAGAATCCGACGCATGGCTTGCTCCGAGGCTCCGTGTGTCTCAACTCAGAAAATTCTTCCCTCGGCTGTGCACGCCAGTCAGTTTTCGTCAATCGATCGTTGCCAATGTCAAATTCATTTTTGTCGATTGGATCTTTGTACCATTCATCTTTCGATCAACAACGATCACTCGTCCTTTAAATGCAAAACCGGCACTTCCCATCTCCCTCTATAATCCTCCACTCGCACCGCACCATCTTTTTTACTCCGCGTCTTGCAATTTTCTACATCGATCTGTCAGCTCATGAAGACCATGTCAGTCGCAATACTCGAACTCCTTAAACTTTTCAATGGTCAAGGCGCCATTATGTTTGGTATGAGTCCTATCACTCTAGTGCAACGCCCACCACTGACGCTCGAATAGTGGAACGTCATCCCCGCGGGCCAGCCCACTTTCACATCGTGCGTTGTTCCAATATCGATGACTCCCCGACGCCACCCGCAGAACACAACCCCGCCGTCACTATCATGTTGGTGACGGAACATGTATGCATGCATCGTGCCATTCTTACAAGTACGTCGATCACACGAGCACAGCTGATCTATGCTCACTGGCATAGGTATTACGTGGTCCATCGCTCACGATCCCGTGGTTTACATGGTTTTGACGGAAAGTGAAGAACTCGCAGAGTTCTTGGCGAACGAGGCTAGATTAATATCCTGCAGGGACTGCGGTGAAGCCATTCGTGATTGAGACTCGGAGGATGGAATATGGCATTTCGTATTGTAAAAGATTATTTCGACATGTCACTGATGTCTTTGTCGTCTCGACCTTGCGTCCTAGTCAGCGGAATTAGTAACTTCCCCTCGTTTTGGCCATGTCTCACTAGTTTCTGATCATGACTGACAACACACTCATTTACTTTTTTGGTCGGAGTGATCGCCCATGACCCCGTCTTACCCATTTTCAATGTCTTTTCCTATCTCTCGTTGCCTTTCACCTTCTCTCCTTAGATTTCCAGCACACTGCCCACAATGTGCGAAGCCATGAACTCGTTGTTGAACCATTTTGCAGGCCGTGCTGCGTTCATCCTCAGTATGACCGTTGTTGTCTATCCTGTCATTCTGCTCACATTTCCACTCCCTAGTCGATCGTGTAAGCCGAGGTGAACCTCAGTTCCATGTTGTCCCCAGTGCTCATATTCGAGATTCACGCACTCGTTCGTCTTTTCACGAACCCGCGCTGAGTGTCTTGATTGTTACCCGCGATGTTTGTGGCCACCCAGCCTCCTTTGCTCGTTAGTCACCCCATCATTGTTGTTGTCCGCCTTTCAGATGTTTTCAGGCGTCGTGCAATCCATGGCTTACGATTCTGCAGTCCACACCGTCTGCGCGGAAGGGGTCGCCCTTGCTGAATTACTAGCCAGTAGTGCCAGACTGTATTATTCATCTACCCAGTCTTTCTAATGTAGACCTTTCTTCGACTATCTCATTTGCTTGTATCAAAGGACACGCTCTACTCTGGCCTTCTCGCATTTATATTTGGTCCATCTCTGGCACTGATGCAGGTCCCATGCGCCATCGAGTCCAAGTGTACTGTCGTCTCTGACCTCGTAGTGTAGGAGGCCTGAGCACCCGTATCGCTTTAACATGCGCCTCGCAGACCCCTCCTTCACATTCCCCTTGCTCAAGAGTGAATTGTATCTGGGCCAACGCACATTGCAAGTGACCCCTGTAAGCGTCGGGCGCGACTCTCCCTCCGTTGAAATCATACACGATGAGAGGTGAAGCGTAATGCGTGCGATTCAACTCGTCCAAAGCCTCTCTGGCTGTCAAAGAATGAACCGGCCACTCTCCAATGAGGGATAATCGATCCCAACCTCCTGTCGCTGTTTCCGGAGCTGTTATCATAATTGCATTTTCTTGAAGGAACCACGCACCTTGAACAAAACGTGCTCCAACTGTATGTCCAGTCGTGTTCCGTGTGCCATCTCTCTGTAGAAGGCATCCCCATTGCCGTCGTTTGATGTTGTGCTAACCAGCTCATGCAAGCGAGCCAAATTTTCTCTGGTCGTTTCCCAATCCCCTCGAAAGGGGGCACTCATGGCCACAGTCCCTATGCAGGTGGCCTTCGCATTGGCGATATTTGGTGTACCCGGCACACGGTCCGGCCATCCTCCATCTGCAGTGAGGTAATAGTCATCTGCGGCAATCATTGCAGCCGCACAAAGTACTGCTGGCTCGTTGGGGTAGTCCATCCTTCTCAATTGTCTCCCAGTTCCCATTGACACCCACTGTACATTCGCGAGGAGCTTGGGATCACCGATATACATCCCAGTTTCTATCATGCAGGTCCTGATTGTCTCTAGTCGACTTTCGGCTCGTGTGGGGGCTGGTGTGTTAGGCGACATGATGGGACACAGACAAGAATATGTGCGAGAAAATTTTCTTTCCCTCTTAAACGATATTCCTTGTTGTTTGTTCTGACTTCATATCTCGTTTCCTGGCACTTTGGTTTACCGCAAACAATATACAATTCCACGCAATCCCAAATGCAGACTACTTTGCAATACACACGAATTCTATTACGAGGCCACCCGATCCCATATTTACCAGTACATCGCCCTAGTTGTTCTCGTCACCTAGCCCGACACGCAGCTTCCATTCACATCTTCAATCGTCGGTCACTTGCATGTATTGAGTGTCCCTCGTGCTGGCCTGGTCCTCTTCGTCGTCGTCTGAACCATAGTCGCTAAAGCCCTTCTTTCCGGAAGATTCGCCGTGCACGTCGTTCGTGGCCTTGCGCTTCCCTTTGACATCAGTCCAGTAATTGGCGAAGGTAGCAGGTGTCATGGACGCGTCAGGCAAGAGCTTCATGCTCTTCAACATCACCTGGTACCTCCTGGACCCATTTTTCTCTTCAGATGGGGCAGTCTCCCTTCGGCTAGGCGCAATTGTCCACCTACAAAAGAACAGTCACCAAACGGCTATACAGTATCGTTTCTATACTCACAATTTGAGAAGGCATTCCACCACGACGACATCCCCTGTCGCTATTTTCGTGTTGTATTCTTGCGGGCGAATCAGATTGCCTCCACCGTCACGAATGTTGGGAGCCACAACAGTCGCGTCACGAAGATTGTACTGCGTGATCAACGAACTATAACGTCCGAGGGGATCAGGCAAATCCGAAAGGAGAGGTTGGGCTGTTACGTCGTCAGTCGTTCCAATTTCCAAACAGGACGTCTTGCCACTTACCAGCCACCGCTTGTGTGCTAGATTGACCCCCACCTGGTGGGCCTCCAGCCATAGCCGCCGCTTTGGCCTTAGCTGTGACGATGTCTTACGGTCAGCGAGTACTTTATACTTTGAACTAATTACACTTACATGGACTTTGCATCGAGTCTCCCTTTCCAATGTCGCAGCGCCTCAAGCGGGGCACAGGAGACCTCTCAGTTATGTTGCCAACCAGAGTGTCAGTGGTCACCACCACGGAGAAGCGCTCGTTGTCGCCATCTCGAATGCTACGCCAGAACGGGTTGTCTCTCGGGTGCATATTTGGCGCCAGTACTGTTGACCAAGTTGATAGATACCCAGCGTGCGACATTCCAAAGGGTACTCACAAGCGTTACGCGCGTCTTCGGCCTCACCATGGAGAACATTTAACATATCAAGCGCCGAAGAACTGCACCTGATCGCCTCTTCGGGGAAAGAGGAGTGCAACTTACTGTCGAGGGGGCGAATCTCGAACTGCGCCCGCATCTTTTTCAAAGCTCCGAGGTCTAACTGCATCGCGCTTGGTAGTCAGCTAGATTCCACGGGCTCAAATCCAATCTTACTTACTCCGGTGCGTGGCAGGTTGAAGTAAGGCCCTGTTTCTGTCAAATTGACCATTTAGATCGACAGTCGCCGGGAATTTGAACGTGAATGCCTCTCCCCCATCATTCACCCAATACTCTGCGTTGTCCCCCATAACCCTCAAGGGACGGGGGTTGTTTGGTAGACGGCACGCTCGAGAGTGTGTTCTCGTTGACAGCGAGAGATGTGACTGATGCAACATATAGAGACATCCACAAGGGAGTCTTGACGTCCTGCCTGACATCGTCGACAGCAGTGGAGGCAATGGATTGGTCTGAGTTGGACATTGATGAAGTTTGAGAGAAGATGAATTTTTTGGGTCGTCAATCCGCTCCAGGGTTATTTGTAGGCACTCTCACTTGACCGTTGATCGCTACTTGCTGAATAGTTTTTTGCCAAGTCTCATTGACTGCGCGCCAAACTGTATCACATGTCTTTGTGTTGTCTTGCATGCAATCGAAGGCAAATATTTCTCGATCGCCAGCTGTCACGATCTTGCGGTCTGTCTCGCCCACCTGTGGCGCTTGGTAGGTAGGCGTGAAGGTGGAGGGCTGTTGTGATCGATAGACAATGGGTGAGTCGAACATTCGATCGTGATCGACAGTTTCAATTTTTTTTTTTTTTTTGGGGGGGAGGAGGTTGGTTCACTCATCTTTGAAACCTGCGCTGATCGTTGACCGGTACTCAGACGGATCCGGCCCCCCCTCTTAGAACCGGACGATAACATACTGATTGCCTTAACTCCTGGTTTGCGATCCATTCCCAGTGCACAATCTTATCTTTCACAGTACCGTGACTTATCTACACGATGTCAGCCGCAGCCATGGATTTGATTGAGATTTTCGATGGGGAGGGTGCATTCGTCTTTTGGTATTTATGTGATACCTGTCTGTGGCCCCACTCTCTAACACCTTTTGTCCAGTTGATCGACCTGTGGGAGGCATGCCTATATTTCACGTGCAGACAAGTTCGGCGCTGCGGGCTGGGGAGCCCCAGGTCGCAGGACGCGCAGATTGCGGTGTCATGCTAGCCACAGAAGAATTGCGCCAGTATCCAGCTCAGCTCAACAGTAAGTCGCCCGGGTATTCGTTCCTGCCATCTCTGTTCAAACATTCTAGGCATGATCCAGACCATTGCGAACGACGTCACTGTCTCCGCTGCCTTTTCGGATACAGTTGAGATGGCACAGTATTTGGCGACCGAGGCTTGCAAAGTCACTTATGCACCGTACGTCTCAGCCGCGGGTCAGATTATGAAGGACCTCGGTCGTCACGCTGGTTAGGGTGTACATACGCGAATGTATTCTTAAAACTTAATCGCCTCCTAATGTAACGTTGTGGCGTCTCTTGTTGTCGGCTGATATACAACTTATCCTCACCCATTCACATATGCATGATCGATTCATTGTAAAAACGAGTTACCTGTAAGCATATCACAAACATGTACAGGTAGATCTATCCTGTCAACATTTCGCGTTCCATTCTGTCCAAACCCTCTTTACAGCCAAAAATCTGACTGCGTGACTGTCCTGCCAAAACGTCAACGTCGATTTCCTGAAACCACCACGCCTCTTACATTTTTAGAATTGTGTTGACGTATGAGACGTCGTCTTCGCCACAATGGACTAAGTCGTGCTTTCGGCCGTGCACGTGCTTAATCACCAGCACATTACCAGTCACGTCTTCATCCCCCGGCGTCACGTCCGCAGCGGTTCGAATGCATAAGTTAGGAGGAGTATACGCCATTGGATGCTCTCTGAAGAATGTATAAGAGTGCGCATGGTACTCCCCATATTTTGGATTATATGTCTTGCGAAACCGCGAGGATGTTGACATGTACCTCTCAGGGCCCAGTGCATCCAACCAATGCAAGATCTCGAGGTCGGACAGCTGTTTGACGGGCAACGCGAACTCTCGAACCGGAATGGTCACGAGTGAAGGTTTTGTCGCACCGGTCGCATATAGGATTCCTGTGAAAGCTCTGTCATAACGCTGAAAATCTCTAGGTGTCAGGAAGGAGTGGCAGCTCAGAGCGTGATAGACACTTACCGGTGCATGGTTGGCAATGTGTAATTCCTGCTGTTTAATCGTGGTAGGAGTACATGGTACAGGTCGCGGGGGAAGAGCTTTTTGCCGTGAGTCACGTCTACGGTTCGATAGACACTCAGAGTTTCTGCACCGCAGCGCAAGCCTCCACACCGTCCGTGAACTATCGATGAGTGGCTTGATGGAGAAGTTTTGGTCCCACTCCAGTGTAAGACTCTGACGACCTTGATCAGACACTGAGCGCCACAAGGCGGGACACAATACTCCGCAAGGGCCATGAATGAAGCTGCTTGTGCGATGGAACGCGAAGCGGTCCGTCTTTGCGCTTCCTACATTCAGTCTAGCGTGACGGTGTGGAGCCGTGTGGTTTGCCATGGTGATGAGGAGATTCAATGTGAGGTGAGGATAAAACGTAACAAGGCCTCCTGCCGTCATGCACAACATATCTGCCGTCGTCTGAGACGAGACGATGACATCAAAAGGTCCGTCGACTGTAGCCTCAGAAACCGTGATGACTCTGTCTTCCCGTCGGAATTTGGCGAAGCTCCTGATGGTTCCCTTGAACGCGTGGTGAGGCAGTATATTACGTTGCACTCTGTGATAACGCAGGTCGTCGAGGAGGAAGGAGTACAGCGCTTCACGATTTCCCCTGGGGGTCACGAGATTAAGGTTGTTCGGTGTGACATACTCGCCAACAAGCATGGCCATCGTGCATGAACCGGTGATCACTATCTTGCACAACTGCATGATGTGGGAAAATTCAAACATGTGACCCCCAATAAAAGGACGCAGGATGCTCTCCCATCGATGTCGCATTGTCTTTATGCCTGCAGCCTGCAATGCACGGTTCGTCCCGCTCAGGCAAATGATATCGGGTAGCAATTCGATATGGTTGAAAATGTTCTGGAGTATAGCTCCATCCCGTAGAGCTGGTGCAATGTCAGGTTCGTCATCTCTTAAGCTTACGGGCCAACAGTACGTACCAGTAGCAACAGGCACAGTGTCTATCCTGAGATTGGTGGTTGGTCCCTCTTCAGACGCTTGTGACAACATGGTGGTCCGTAATGCCGTCTGGACGTGCCGTTCGACACCATCAATTTTAATGGCAGGGATGTGAGCAGCAAGCCATCCACTCTCCCCCCTCAATCGTTTCCATGGGATGACACACCTAAGACCGTGCTCTTGCGCCCATTGTCATGACGAAAAAAATAGGGTGTCTTCAAATCATGTGAGGTGTTCAGATCGCGGCTTGATCGACGCGCAAGTGGCAGGTGAACCTTTGTTTTGAATCGATCCTGGTTGGCTTTAGACGGGCGTGTCAAACCTGATCGATCGGTCAGCCAGCCCAGGCCATGTTCTGCCTTTTGCGTAATCCTCTCGGTCACGTGTCTCGCGCTCATTTTACGCCACTTCGAAGTGATTTTCAAAACTCAGCCAGTGCAGTACAGTAATCCTCGTGAATTCGTATTGATGAAACAAGAAAGGGAGGATACATTCATACATTATGAACCTAGAAAGATGAGAAGACTGGTAAAGACGTGCCCGTGATGGTCGACCATGAAATCGGCAACGACATTACGGAGGCTGCTGAGAGGCAGATGATGGATATCATTGCGGCGCCAATCTTTTTGTATGGCTTCCCTGCGGAGCTGAAGGCATTCTACATGCAGAAGATGCCAAGGAAAGAGAGAGAGGAGGGCCCTGCATATACAGAGAGTTGTGACCTTTTGATGCCTGGTGTCGGAGAAATTGTCGGTATGTGAAATCTGAACTGCCGTGTGCTGCTACCTATAACTAAATATGCGATAGGCCGATCGATGAGGATAGCAGATATGGAAGAGCTACTGGCGGCATACAAGCGCGAGGGCATTGACCCTGCTCCTTATTACTGGTTCACTGACCAACGCAAATATGGTTCCGAGTGATATAGAAGCCTACTTTTGTCCAACTCACAACAAAGTGCTACGTCTGTGTGGCATAAGGCCTTCTTCTATATTGAATGCATCGATAGCTTTCTAGAATCTGTTCAGTACCACATGGCGAACGTGTGTCCAGGATTACACACCCTCCAGGTTTCCATGTCAAACTCCATGACAATCTGACGTGTTTGACCCTCCTGCTGACCGTCAGTGGAGGAGTGCGTGGGACGCGCGGCACCTAGAGTTGATTAGACCAGAACAGGTGGTGGTGAGTAGATACGTACAGACCATGGGCTCGTGGCCCTCGTCAATTCCCAGTGAGCACACGCCTTCTTCAAACAATTTGCTCAAGTAAGAAAGGTTTTCGACCGACTGGCCAAAGTGCCTGGGGTTGATAAACAAGTGAAACAGATTCACTGGCCCAAGACTGTCCACGATCTCACGCATCTGAAGGCACGAGATGTCATTAACTGACCCTAAATTGACCTATCGCTTGCCTACCTTTTCAACCAATCCAGTTTCACGAGCCTCAGGCGAGGATGCCAGGTTTGTTTTGTTGTGCACGCATCGATGGATTCTCGGAATGAAGGAGCTAAACTCGAGCTTTGTGATGCCGGAGTGCCCTCCCTAGTCAAGGCCCTCGAAGGACATACGCTACCATACCTGTACAAACGTCATCAAGATTGCCGGCTAGAGTTCAAACACCTACATGAAATGAGGTACTGGAACACGGCGGCTTTTTGCTAAGGCTCTCAAGCCTAACTTCTCCCAGGTGTGTGACCAAGACGAGATTGTGGGGCGTCACCCTCATTATCATCCATGGCGTCTTTGATGAACGCTTGGAGGGTGGAGACGAAGTCATCGACATTGAACTCATTCCTACACAGTGACATTTTGGTGACTCTACGTGTACGATCAGAGTGGGAGGCTTCGTTGCAGGTGGAGAAAGAGTGAACGGATCTGCTTACCAGCCAACAAATTGCGCAAAAAGGTTTCACTTGTCCGATAGGGGTTCCAGCGTGATCGAGTTCTATCGGGAGCTGGTGACTCATGGCATTCCCCCCAAAACCATACCGACCTCCCGTCTTCCGAGTGAATTCTGAAACAGGCTCATGGTCAGAGACGGCTTTGATGCGGTTTGGAAACCGCGTGAAGTGTGGCCGCGACAACGTACCATAGGCATCAGGGTTCAGTTGTACCACGATCCTCAGGATGACTAAGATCAACATTCATAGACATATATGGGAGGGGTCCAGCCGATGAATCAGTCGTACTGTTTTCCTGTTGCAGGCGGGGACGTTTTTCGGTGGAGGTATTCGCTTCTTGATCAGTGCTCTGTTTTTGGCTGCTCCGTGAGGCACTATCTACTCGTTCTGCATGCTCGTCATCTCTCTTGCGTTTGGTCCGTTGTATTTGGCCCTCCGTTTCGAAGTGTGCAGTCAACATGTGCGTTTGGATGGCCAAGTCAGCCTCTGCATCAGGCACAGGGACTGGCTCTCCAGTCCGCAGTCCTCTGCGTACGTAGGTATTGTGTTCGATGGCGTCGAAACGTCGAACCTCCAGCAATAGGTTCCGGGGTAAAGGCTTGTTAAGCTGCTCTATTGTCACGGGTTGCAGGAGACATATTCCCGTTCTGCTCTGTGCTCGTGAGGCTGCCACATAGGCGCCAAACCCTCCTTCCTCTAGGTTGACGAGGACTTTAGGTAATGTCTTCCCTTGCGCCGAATGTCCAGTAACAGCGAAGGCAGGTTGTATAGGCATCTGTTGGCGTGTGACCCGGCACTTTTCCTCAACACCCTCAGCGTTTTTCAAGAGCGTCGTAAAAGTCCATGAAATGGGCAATACTGGAAACCATTTCGGGGTAAGCCAGACAAGCGTACCTTGGAGTCAGGGAACTCCACGATGACGCATTTTAAATACGTCAAAGAATCCGGACAGAGGGCCGTGAAGATTTGCCGGATAGTTCCCTGAGAACCATTGGTGATGCCGAGGTCTGTGGATATATTGCGCATTCGCAAGATGACTGGCATGCCCACGTAGAACGTTAGACGACCTGGTAGAGCACGAGAAGACTTAATGGCGGCAACGTTGAGGCGCAAAAGTTGTTGACGTTCGTCTAACGTGAGGGCTCGATGAGAGCACTTGTCCAGCGCATTACCTTCGACCAACTCCCGGTCTCCATGGGAGCCACGAGCCTTCTCAACATTTAGGATTTCCCGTACAGCGTTTGTGGCCACGATTGCGGCTGCATCGACATTATCGCCCGTACCCATATCGACGCCATCTGGATTGTCTGCG